>CAWUFW010013532.1:0-470417 GCA_963921515.1 Calotriton arnoldi
CCGCGACCGACGCGTACGCAGCATACAAAACTGCACAAACACAGCGTGAACGAAACGGAAAACACCGTACGAGACCAATGCAGGGTCCGACTCGGTCACAAGAACGTTTCCAACATACACAAACAGCACAAAGGAAAAATCAACCAAAAAAAGGCCAAACAAGCAATTACCAAGCCAATAAATACTGGGGGTGGGGACAGAGAACAAAGACACACCCACAACTCCACCTATATAAAGGACACAAATCACTACCATGAGCCTTTGCAAATGCCATTCCACTGCCAGCACCCAAGAGAAAGCAACCACACACCCACAGCTCATCCCTCACACAAGCCACACACCAGCAGCACACCAACAAATACCTACCTCACATACACCCAGCACAACACACACCCACACACCCTCACCTGCACACCAACACACACATCACCCACCATCACCACCCATCACCATGCCCCCAAGAAGAATCACAAGTTCCTAGATTGTGAATTGGAAGTCCTGGTAGACGAGATCCTCAGGGTAGAGCCACAGCTGTTTGGCACATTGGTCCAACAGACCCCCATGTCGCAGAAAACCAAGATGTGGGAGAGGATCATCAACAGGGTGAACGCCCAATCACCATGTCGGCGCACAAAGACCGACATCCAGAACAGGTGGTATGACGTGCGCAGGAGGGTACGGAAACTGCTGAAGCAAGACTACATCAACAGCCAACACACCGGCAGTGGCCCTCCTGCCAAGCCAATATACCTCAGGCCCTGGGAGGAGAAGGTGCGGGCCATCCTACCGCCAGTGAGCATATATGGACTAGAGGACATCCCAGAGCCTGGTGAGTACACAACAAATGTACACAATATACTGCCACAAAACACACACATCACTGTCAAGGGAGAGTCAAACCATGCACTCATAGCAATTACACAGCAACTAGAACAGAATCATCCCAAAATGTGTATGTCAGTCAGATAAACACAACACATGCCATCAAAAAAGTCACATCCAACTGTGCCAACACATGTACAAACACAACCACAACTACAGCTAGGCAGTGGCACAAATAGAACTAACACACACATCCACACATGTAGCCACCACAACAACACCAACACACAGTGAAGACCACTCAAAGGAAGGAATTCTGTGTATGCTGGCCAAGTCAGTGTAGCCAATAGCATCATGGGAGTCGCAGTCACACATATTGCCCCCCCCACAACTGTCCCATCAACACCACCATGAACCATGCGCACATCACAGGGAGTGGAGAAGGACTCACAAGATGGCTGACACTGGCTACTGCTGTGAGGAGCACAAGGCCCTGCTGGCAACTGTGCACCAACAAACAGCAGGACACCACTGACTGACATCCTGAGAGACAACTTACACTCCCTGCAATGCAAGCACGTTCCATGGTGGGATATCTGGCTGGCTGGGTGGGAAGGGGGACTTGCAGCACTGACCATAGTCACCAGCACCTCCCCTCACACCCCCCCCAACACAAACTCCACAGTACCCACCTGGTAGAATGCAATGCCCTCCATCCTAACACAAGATCCCACAAAGCACCACCACCCTGGGTTATGTTGTGTGAAGCACAGGGACACTCTTGGGACTCTTAGCCAAACAACTGCCAGGACAACACTCCCAGCCATCCTGTCAGCACAGCCAGCCCACCCCACAGGGAAGCAGAGTCAAAAGGAAGGAAGCATGGGCATGCTGGGAAGGGGGTGGAGGCAATAGCATGATGGGAGTCGTAGTCACAGACATTGCTCAGCCTCACAACTGGCCCATCAACACCACCCTGAACCATGCTCACATCATAGGGAGTGGAGAAGGACTCACAAGATGGCTGACACTGGCTACTGCTGTGGGGAGCACAAGGCCCTGCTGCCAACTGTGCACCAACAAACAGCAGGACACCACTGACTGACATCCTGAGAGACAACTTACACTCCCTGCAATGCAAGCACGTTCCATGGTGGGATATCTGGCTGGCTGGGTGGGAAGGGGGACTTGCAGCACTGACCATAGTCACCAGCACCTCCCCTCACACCCCCCCCCAACACAAACTCCACAGTACCCACCTGGTAGAATGCATTGCCCTCCATCCTAACACAAGATCCCACAAAGCACCACCACCCTGGGTTATGTTGTGTGAAGCACAGGGACACTCTTGGGACTCTTAGCCAAACAACTGCCAGGACAACACTCCCAGCCATCCTGTCAGCACAGCCAGCCCACCCCACAGGGAAGCAGAGTCAAAGGAAGGAAGCATGGGCATGCTGGGAAGGGGGTGGAGGCAATAGCATGATGGGAGTCGTAGTCACAGACATTGCTCAGCCTCACAACTGGCCCATCAACACCACCCTGAACCATGCTCACATCACAGGGAGTGGAGAAGGACTCACAAGATGGCTAACACTGGCTACTGCTGTGGGGAGCACAAGGCCCTGCTGCCAACTGTGCACCAACAAACAGCAGGACACCACTGACTGACATCCTGAGAGACAACTTACACTCCCTGCAATGCAAGCACGTTCCATGGTGGGATATCTGGCTGGCTGGGTGGGAAGGGGGACTTGCAGCACTGACCATAGTCACCAGCACCTCCCCTCACACCCCCCCAACACAAACTCCACAGTACCCACCTGGTAGAATGCAATGCCCTCCATCCTAACACAAGATCCCACAAAGCACCACCACCCTGGGTTATGTTGTGTGAAGCACAGGGACACTCTTGGGACTCTTAGCCAAACAACTGCCAGGACAACACTCCCAGCCATCCTGTCAGCACAGCCAGCCCACCCCACAGGGAAGCAGAGTCAAAAGGAAGGAAGCATGGGCATGCTGGGAAGGGGGTGGAGGCAATAGCATGATGGGAGTCGTAGTCACAGACATTGCTCAGCCTCACAACTGGCCCATCAACACCACCCTGAACCATGCTCACATCACAGGGAGTGGAGAAGGACTCACAAGATGGCTGACACTGGCTACTGCTGTGGGGAGCACAAGGCCCTGCTGCCAACTGTGCACCAACAAACAGCAGGACACCACTGACTGACATCCTGAGAGACAACTTACACTCCCTGCAATGCAAGCACGTTCCATGGTGGGATATCTGGCTGGCTGGGTGGGAAGGGGGACTTGCAGCACTGACCATAGTCACCAGCACCTCCCCTCACACCCCCCCCCAACACAAACTCCACAGTACCCACCTGGTAGAATGCAATGCCCTCCATCCTAACACAAGATCCCACAAAGCACCACCACCCTGGGTTATGTTGTGTGAAGCACAGGGACACTCTTGGGACTCTTAGCCAAACAACTGCCAGGACAACACTCCCAGCCATCCTGTCAGCACAGCCAGCCCACCCCACAGGGAAGCAGAGTCAAAAGGAAGGAAGCATGGGCATGCTGGGAAGGGGGTGGAGGCAATAGCATGATGGGAGTCGTAGTCACAGACATTGCTCAGCCTCACAACTGGCCCATCAACACCACCCTGAACCATGCTCACATCACAGGGAGTGGAGAAGGACTCACAAGATGGCTGACACTGGCTACTGCTGTGGGGAGCACAAGGCCCTGCTGCCAACTGTGCACCAACAAACAGCAGGACACCACTGACTGACATCCTGAGAGACAACTTACACTCCCTGCAATGCAAGCACGTTCCATGGTGGGATATCTGGATGGCTGGGTGGGTGGGTGGGAAGGAGGTCTGGCTGTCAACCAAACACAATCAATGCAGACCATGTTCACACCCCAGAGAAAACATAGAAATGCCCAAATAATGCAGGACAATGTGCCACACCAATATCAACCCCTGACTGTGACGACTTAGGACAATACAATGTACAGGCCCGCACCCCGAGGCACAGTCACAACTGTCAGGTGTGTCAACCACTGATGCCTGCAGAAACATGACATACATTGTTTGTGTCTCCCAAAAACAGGTGATGATAGGGACACAGCAGCAGACGCTGAGGAGTCCCAGTCCCAGGCTCAAGAGGATGCCGAGCTCACTGGCGTCGTACAGCCTCTGTCCTCCTCGGACGATGAAGAACAACCTGGCACATCCGGTGCAAGTCAACATGCTGCACCAGCAGGACCACCAGCTGCAGCACCAGCAGGTCCACCAGCTGCACCCCTGCACCCACCCCTCCAACGACTGTCACCACGAATACCATCCCTGCCGACATGGACAGAATAAGGAACAACACCAGCGCAGTGACCCTGGACCAACCTGGGGCCATGGACACCACCACCACCACCAACCCCCAAGGTGGACCAGGGTTATCTGTGCGTGCAACTGCACACACTGCACATGTCAGCAGGGGTGGTGGGAGGGGTGGGAGACAGAGGTCGCTGCTTGCAGACGTTGCTGGTGTGCATGAAGACCCACAACTGGTACGCATAGCTGATGCGTACCAGTCCAGCACCGGAGAGCTCAGCCAGGTAGTGGGGCTCCTCAGAGACATCAAACAGCAGCAGGCTGCCCATCATGCCCGCTTGGACTCCCACATGTCCCACGTGGAGTCACACATGTCACGTGTGGACTCCCACATGTCACGTGTGGACTCCCACATGACCCGCGTGGAGTCCAAGTGGGATGTACTACATGAGATGACGGCGGTGCACAGGGACATTTTACAATGCCTCCGCCAGATGAACAGCAACCAGTCCACACCTCCCTGTGTGCCAACAACATCTGGTACCGAACAAACTGCAACTGCCACAGGGAGGGAGGAGGACTCTGGCGGAGAGTCCCCTGCACCGCAGCAGCCTGCACTTGAGGGCCCCCCCCAAGAAGAGGGGTCGTCCGAGGAGGGGAAAGTGAGAGGCTGATGGCCAAGCGCAACTCCCAGGAAGCCTGAACCTGTTCTGGATTTTTGCCTTTGTGCACAGACTGTTCACCCTGTTGATGGCAACACTACTCCCACACATTGCATGGGGAGTACAAGTTGGAACAATGTGTCAGACAACTGTGGCCCCGATACTGGGGATCCTGTCTACCTGGACTTTCTATTCATCTAGGAACTTGGGATTGCAAGATTCATGTACAGCACAATCCATCCTATGCACTATTATCACAGATGTATCACAATAAACACAATAATACACCATACTTGCCTCTGTCGTGATTCCAACGTGGGTGCTGTTATGGGGATGATGAACAGCAAAATTACACTGTGTATGCGAACTGCAACAGCAAGGACAACACAGGCATGTGAGTACAGGCAACGTGACACATATGAGGGAGACACACCACCAGGGCTACATAACACATACACACCTAGGCCATCTGACTCATTGCCTACACTGATGTTGCCAGGGAAGACGGTGCAATGCACAGACACCACACCCATTCCCAGTTGTAGTCAAGTAGCCCACAGGTGCAGTAAGCAAATGGCAGTCAAATGTGTGACCACAGACAACGCACATCACTAAGTGAAGCAGAGGTTTATTACACAGTAGCAACATGCCGTAACCACTACAGATGCAAGGTAACCCCACCTGGTAGCGGGCACACAGTCAACAACTGTAGACAGAAGGAAGTCCATGGGTGTGGCGCACATCACCTGTAGGGACACAACAGCTACCAGCCTGGATGTGCAATCACGTCGTCGGTGGACACAGTTGACCAAACGAATCTGAAAGTACCCTGTGAAGGACAGAAATGACACACAGTCAAAAGCAATGCAGTACAGGACAGAACAGCAAAACTCATGCACAATACATGTTACAAGATACCCACCCAGAACCAAGTTAGCATGTCAACACTGTTGGGGAGTACAGCCCACCTGTCACCACACATCGCAACACACATCCTGTCAAGTAGCCCATGGACACACTCCAACAGCACCAGAGCACCACCCACACATCATGCCAACTCACATCATTCACATGACACCTCAGGATACTCACATTCAGCTAAAGAAGTTGGTGATGAGCTGTGTGCGGACATCACCATCACCATCATCATCATCATCGTCACTGGCATCGTGGTCCAGGCCAGGATCCTCCACAGGTGGCGGATGTTGGTCATCGTCATCCTGGATGAGAGGCAACTCCTTCCGCACTGCCAGGTTGTGGAGCATGCAGCAGACGATGATAATCTTGCACACTTTCGCAGGGGCATATGGGAGGGACCCTCCGGTCTTGTCCAGGCAGCGGAAGCGGCTCTTCAGGAGACCAAAGGTCCGCTCAATCACTCTCCTGGTCCGACCATGTGCCTCATTGTAGCGCATCTGGGCAGGTGTCACAGGGTTCCTGAGGGGTGTCAGCAACCACGGCATGTTGGGGTATCCCGAGTCACCTACGGACAGACAAGTGCACATCAGCTGACTTGGAAAAGTGGGCGGAATACTACAGATCAGATCACACACAATGGCACAAAGTCAGTACACACCGACAAGCCAGGCACGCTGGTTCTGCATCTGTGCCATCAACCTGGGGATGCGACTACTCCTCATCACAAAGGCATCGTGTGCTGAACCAGGGAAATGGGCACACACGTGTGTGATGGTCATGTCTGCAAGACACACCACCAGTGCATTGACCGAGTGGTAGTGCTTGCGGTTCCTGTAGGCCTGCTCCTGGGCCTGTGGTGGTACCAAAGCCACATGTGTCCCATCAATGGAGCCAATGACATGCGGCATCCTCCCCAGGGCATAAAAGTCACTCTTCACGTCAGTGAGTCGTCGCAGTCTAGGGAAATAGATGTACCGGTTCAGGAAGAGCAACATTGCCGCCAAGAAATCGCGGAGCACACGGCTGAACATGGTCTGTGACATCCCACCAGCAGACGCCACAGTATGTTGGAAGGTACCGGTGGCAAAGAAGTGTAGGGCTGCCATCACCTTCACCTTGGGGGTCAGCGCTGTAGGATACGGCCGGCCAGGCTGCAAATGTGGGGACAACTGCACTGCAAAATCCTCAATCAGCTGCCTGGTGAAGCGGTACCGTCGGATGCTGTCCCGTTCCACCATCGTTGCCAGGTCTGGGAATGGCCGATGGACAGCAGGAGCCCTGCAGTGCAGAGGAGAAGTAAGCAAGATCGTCAGTCACCCCACATATGCGGCATTGAACACACTCAAGATCCCAACATACATCATCATGAGGCACAACTACATGAAGTGTGCAGTACCGGAACGACATGTATGGTACATACATGGCCAACATCTGTCAACACGGTCCTACAGGTGGCATCAATTTGTCCCAGGTTGGCCCATTGGATATCATGATGCTGTGTCACAGTCACCCCCCAGTGACATGTGAGGACAGATGTGCCCCAGGCACCACAGCTCAACGACAGGCACATTCCCAGGGACCCTGTAATGCCACATGGACACTGGCATCACCTGGAGTATCATGTGTACACCACAACAAAACAAACATGACCCCCACAGGTAGTGGCCACACTTGCCATGGCAGGAGAGCCATGGACGTCTGTGACACACACGCACAACATCAGAGTCCATGCACACACAACGTGGATGTGGAGACTGTCTCCCATTGTGCACATGAAATCAGAGACATTGTAAACACTACATGCACAAAGACTGTGGAGGGCCATCACTATTGTGCCACTGGGACACCCTGGCTCAAACATACCGTCCCACATGGGACTCACGGGGTATGTGACATGACATACACAAACACCACTGTGAAATGTGACCATGGCACATGCACAGATATGAACAGTTGCACATCACAGTGGTCACGTACACGTAACACCCAGGATCCTGTCCCCATGAACACGTGCACAGCCTGGGGGTGGCTGCCCACAGGTGACACCCACAGGACAACATGTACACCAACATACACACAATAGGAAATGCAGCCTTACATGCCTTATGATAAGGTTTGGACAGGCTGTCGTGATGTAGGTGTGCCCCTCACTCCCTGGGAGCTATCTGTGGCTGGCATATGTCCATCTGAGACAGGCATGCTGACATATGCCAGTCACATGTACAGTGATGCGTTGAACAGCAATGGACCGATCGGTGCCTCCGGCCGGCCCATTGCTTTCAATGTGTGCGGGTACGCGTTGTACCCCTGTGCGCGTTGTACTGCAATGGACCGATCGGTGCCTCCGGCCGGCCCATTGCATTCAATGTGTGCGGGTACGCGTTGTACCCCTGTGCGCGTTGAACAGCAATGGACCGATCGGTGCCTCCGGCCGGCCCATTGCTTTCAATGTGTGCGGGTACGCGTTGTACCCCTGTGCGCGTTGTACTGCAATGGACCGATCGGTGCCTCCGGCCGGCCCATTGCTTTCAATGTGTGCGGGTACGCGTTGTACCCCTGTGCGCGTTGAACAGCAATGGACCGATCGGTGCCTCCGGCCGGCCCATTGCTTTCAATGTATGCGGGTACGCGTTGTACCCCTGTGCGCGTTGTACTGCAATGGACCGATCCGTGCCTCCGGCCGGCCCATTGCATTCAATGTGTGCGGGTACGCGTTGTACCCCTGTGCGCGTTGTACTGCAATGGACCGATCGGTGCCTCCGGCCGGCCCATTGCTTTCAATGTGTGCGGGTACGCGTTGTACCCCTGTGCGCGTTGAACAGCAATGGACCGATCGGTGCCTCCGGCCGGCCCATTGCTTTCAATGTGTGCGGGTACGCGTTGTACCCCTGTGCGCGTTGTACCTCAATGGACCGATCGGTGCGCACCCATTGACAATGGGCTTGCCTGGCAACGGACGCGTTTTCGAATATTCGAACGAGTCGGTTGCTGGAAAATCAGTTGGTCACCCACAACAATGTTGCAAAATCATGTATGTCATGAAGTTGAAATTTTGAAGGATGCTGTGGGCGTGTTTTGGTGCTGCTATTCCATGGATTGGCCAGATTCAGAAGATGCAAACGACTTGGACCTATCACTTTGGACACAAGGGACAGTATCTGCCTCTCCAGCACATATATATTGCTGGCTGTTCCCCTGAGAGCCCACTTGCCTGCACTACATGCTCCAGGACGACATCTGCCACTGCACTGCTGCTGTCTCTGCCCCTCTGGACCCTGCAATGGCACGTACTGTGGAGAGAGCCCCAGCCTTCAGCCTTGAAGAGAACCAGGCCCTGCTGGACAGCCTACTTCCACAGTACAGCAAGCTGTATGGGAGTGTTCTGTGCACTGCCTTTCTGAATGTGCATTTTGTCTGACTAGCAAGGCTGAGAGTCAGCACACCACTGGCTAGCAGGCTCACTGAGTAGTTGTCACCCCCCATAGTGTGTAGTGACTTGCACTGGACAGGTATGGTGCAGTGACAGTGCTTCTGAACAGGGTTTTACTCCCCATGCAATGATACCATGTAGTGACTTCTGGAAAACTGTCCATGGGCAGCCGTGCACTGCCTGGGTACACCATGTGCCCCTGTGATTGCGACATGTATATGCAACTGTGTCATGCACGGATATGTTGCATGTGTAGTAATGGCCTTATCACTTTGTCATCCTGACAGGCTTCTGCCCATCGGAAGCATGAGATCTGGAAGGACATCGTCCGGGCTGTCCGGTCCGTGGGGGTCTACAAGCGCCGGATCCGCAACTGCCAAAAGAGGTGGCAGGACCTTCGGGGCTGGACCCGGAGGATTGCACGGGTCCAGCTGAAGCTGTCGCCTCCTCGCAGGAGGGGCGGAACACGGACCCTGACCCCCACATGCTCAGGATCCTGGCGGTGGTCTTTCCAGACCTGGATGGGCAGCTGAAGGCCAGAGAGCAGCAAGGAGGGGGTGAGTCAAAGACTGCACTGTGTACTCTGTCTAACATGCTATGTGCCCTCCTCGGGCCAGGTTGAACTGCCACAGTACAGCAGTCATGTTGTCCAGGAGCCATGTCCCTCTATTGTGCACTGCCCACTCCTCATCTGATACCCAGGTGTGGCCCTTACATGCAGGGAATTCTGTCACTTAGGACTGTGTCCTTGCAGTTTGCTTGACTCAAGGTGGGAGACAGCATCTGTTTCCCTGACTCTGTGGTGGGCATCATGGGTGGGTCCATTGCTTACACAATGCCTGTATTCTGACATGTATTCAGCGTGTTACTTTGATCTGTGGTCCAATTGCTGAGCTGATCCACCACATGTGGCTGGGGTACCTGGCACACACCCATGCTGCGGGTGGGAACAATGTTTGGGCCCCAGGAGTATGTATATGACGTGTGTCACACATACTTAGCCAGCTGCCTACAGTCCAGGGCTCATCCCTCATTCATGTGGGGCTGGACAGTCATGCCTACTCCAGGCCATACAATACACTCTGTACTCCCACTCCCGTGTATCAGAGGACACATTGTGCACAGTGATTTGACCCCTCAGGTGTCTGCCTCTGTGTCAGTGTGCTGTGGATTAGTCGCCAGGACTGCTGTGGAGTTTCTTGGTAGGGGCTCAGCATGCCACTGGAGATGTGACCATAGGAGACGATACTTGTGTGACACATAGGTGTCTGATCAGCTGCCCATGCAGACTGGGGCATGTAAATGTGAAGTTCAGGCAGCTGTTCCCCATGCACAGCAGAGTGTGAGGGGCTCAGGTTCAGAGGGTAGTGTCACAGGTCTCCCATATGTCCAATAGGTATGACCTGGACAGATGAGGGTTAAGAGGATGTGTTGTGGGGGGATGTACATGTGCACTTGTGCAGCTCCAGGACTTGCATTCCCCATGACCTACTATTGTGACACAGTGCAGAGTGTTGTTGTCTGGCTGCAAAGTCATACATCACTGAGACAGTGATGTATGACTTTGCAGTCATGCCTCCGCCATGGCATGTGTCTACTGATTGGTGATCCTGCAGGGGAGTGACATGTGCTACATGCACACCATAGTGGCGCTGGCTATCAGGACATGGGTGCATCATGGTGTCTGTCGCTGGTATGCATCACATGCATTTCCTATTTGACTCTGGGCATCCCTTACATCCGTAAACCTGTACTGACTCAGTGGCAAGAGCTGTGATGTGTCCACACCGTGTCCTCTGCACTGTCCAACTACTGTGTACTTGGTGCATGTGTCAACACTGGGGTGTTGCAATCCAACAGACACCAGACAGATGGGTGCAAGGCCATGTGGGATGTGAGTGCCATGCTTGGCATCAGACTGACAATTGACTTCTCCTGTTCAATTAGTGCACTTTTAGCAATGTACAACTAATGATGCCAGGGCTTGCTCTGTGATGTGCTGTGCTCACAGTGGTGTGTGCGTTATGTGCAGGTGACTGATGTCTGTCTGTTTCCCCATTGTTTGCAGATACATCCACGGCCACGGAAGGGGACAGCTCCACGGACCAGGAGGAGCCGGAGAGCCAGACTGGGTCAGCAGCCGAGGAGTGGTCGGAGGGACCCAGTGGCACGGAGGGCGAGGGGAGCCACACCGAGGAGTCCTCAGCAGCATCCACCTCAGCTGAGGACCAGAGCAACTCGGAGGATGACTCCCTTGTGGAGGCGGGTGTCAGCAGCCACCACACCCCAGCTAGTGTTGCTGTCCCCGCCACCACCAGCACCACCACCGCCCTCCCATCGGCTCCCATTCCCAAGGTCCGTGGAGGCTCCCATGTCCGGGAGCGTGTCTCCTTTGGGCCAGGCACCGCACCCCTGCCCCTGTGTCCCCTGCTGCCCTGAGTGAGGAGTCTGTGTACCTCCTTCGCCAGCTCCATGTAGGGCAGACAGCCATGCTGAGTGTCCTCCATGCGCACACCGCGCTGTTGACTCAGCTGGTGTCGTTCATGGAGGGCATCTCATCGGGCATGTCTGACCTACAGAGGGGCAATAGGTCCATGGACTCCTCCCTGACGGCAGCAGTGTCCCTCCTCAAACGGTCCCTCACCCCTCCTGCCTCTGCTCCATCCACACTCCCCAGCACCTTACCCATCCCAGGCACACACACACTGGCACAGGCACACACCAGCACACACACATCCAGCACACTGACACACACGCCAATGACAAAACGCACACGCACGCACATTCAGGGGACTGAAGCCAGACTCACAGGGGATGGGGCCCTGGAACACACACACGCATCCACATGCACTGCGCAGTCCTCAGTTCCCTCTCCCTCCAAAGCACCCTCCCTTGCCTCACCTGCAACCCCAAAGTCACAGCAGCTCTTCCTCTGTGACCTCGGCCTCTTCCCCACCGATGAAGCTGCTCCAGCATCCCGGGGGAAGAGGAAGCCCACCCACACGGAGCAGAGTGCCCTCGCCCCCGGACACCCTCCCCCAGGCGCAGACGGACTGAGGCCCCCACCCGCAAGTCCCCCCGGAGTGCTAAGAGCAAGACCCCGCCACCGCCCTGCAGCTCAGGCACAAGGTCTCCGTCCTCCATCCCTCAGGCCCCCACTGCACAGGTGCCCCCACCACACCCTGCCCCAGGTTCCCCCACCCACAGATATACCATCCCCAAGATGCTCCGGCCTTCTCCCCCTGCCACTTGCTCTCCCAGCACCACACCCCCGCTGCGCTTGTCTGTGCCACTGATGTGGTGAGGGTGTCCTCCCCCTCTGTCCAACCCACCTTGCCTGTTCCCCATTCTCCTCCCCTGGAGGTAGGCACTGCAGTGGAGTCCACTACCGCCCTGTCTGACTTGGGCACTGCAGTGGCGGACCTGTCCACCCCATCTGCAGGGTCCACTGCAGTTGTGCCGGCACCCACGACATCTGTGTCATGCCCCCCAGTTGTGCCGGCACACACCATGTCAGACACCTCCACTGCAGTTGTCAGTGGCTCTCCAGCACCCACCACCCCTTCCCTGACTCCCCCTGGTGAGCCCTGATCCTGTCCCTGCGGTGCCTGGCCTGCCCCCCGGTTGCCCCTCCTAGTGGATTGTCCCTGGTATTGTGCAGGCATGCGTAGGGTGACATCTGCCAGTGTCACCCTGTTTGAACTTTGACAATGGACTGGCCATTGGCCTTTGCTCTAATTTCTTCTGGACGTCGTTATCAGACAACACATATGCTGAATAAAGCAACTTTCTTTTCTCTAGTGCTCATGCTTCAGATGTACATGTTGTTGGTGCAGCTAACCATGCCCTTGCTGCAGTGATGGTGATATCTGGTCTCATGATTATGAAGTGTTACTGTGCAGGAACCCATGTGGTCCAGGGGGAATGTGTCCTATCATGTGGTGTATCCATGTCATCAATAGCAGCATCTGAGGGTGTCATGTGTTCAGTATTTGGCAATGGGTTTCCTACTTACATTGGCAATTTCATATCTGTGGCTTCCACCCCTGCACATCTGTTGTGCCTGCCATCGTTGCATTTGTCTACTTCCCTGACCGTGTTGCCATCTCCAGTGGACATGCAGGTTTGGGCATCAATGGGGAGGGACTCATTCGTGTAGTCAGTGCAACATTGCTATACAAGTGTGTTGGATCTGTGCTGATGATTCCGTTGGCACATCCATGACCAGGCTGATGTGATGGGAGCCCTCATTTGGTGCTAATTGTTGATTGTGTGACCAAGTGCTCAGCTGACATGATGGGGCCCTACTGAGGCAACATATGGCACAGCTTTCCTCACACAGGAGTGGAGTCCCCTCATGGCAGTGTGTACACGTGTGACATTGCCTGCGCCCAAGGTGTGTGTTGTATGTGCATGTCTGTGTGTTCACTTTCATTCATCTGCGCATGCTGTGATCCCTAGTGTTGTACCTGTTTGTGATGCTTGCTGACTTGAGCTATGTTCCCCCAAAGTCTTCTCCCTGTGTTCTCTGTGATGTGGGTGCATGGCACATTACTGGTCATCAGGGTGTCACCCATAGGTGTGTTTGCTGTCAGGGCAGAGTTTGTGTGCTGACGCAGATGGGTCACAGTCAGGTTTCCCTTTGGCACTTGTTGTTTGCCCCTGTCATGTGATTTCCAGTTTGTGTTATCTTTCAGTGATTGTGACACGTTGTGTGTGTGACTGCTGGCACTCCTTAGGGTCCGGGCTGCAATGTTGGTTGTTGTCTATGTGTGTTCTTTGTGGGTGACCTTGGCTTCTTCATTGGTGTGTGACTGTGGCTGGGATCCCATTGGTCGGTGTGGTATTGCCGTCATGTCCATGTACAGCGTAGTGTGCAGTGTGTCAGACATTCAGGAGTCTTGTTGAGTGTCCATGTGTGATGTGTTTCTACACCTTGGTTCCCACCCACCACCCTGGAATAGTCATGGGTGCATGTGCAATGTCACCAGTGCATGTGTACTTCACTGCTGCACATTGTTGGTGGTCGAGGGGTGTGGTCTTGAGTGTGTGCAGATGAGAGTTGTTGCCCGGCTAGTCCCCTGCCTCCATGTTGGCCTTGGCTTACTGGCCATGCTGATTGATTTGTGCTTGTGTAGGTGTGATGGTAGTTAGTTGCTCAGGACACCTGACTGTGGTTCACAGTGTGAACGACATTTAGCTTTGTCATCACAGTGGTATTTTTATTCAGCCCAGGGTCACCACATTGTGGGGGCCCTGGGGGTGGTGCTGTGGTGTGTCTGTGACTTGCTGTGTCAGTTGTTGTTCCTACGTGCCTGTGTGACATGTGTGTTTTGTGCTCCCTCTCACCTGTCAATGCCTGCTTGCCCACATAGGGGATTTGGATCCATGAGTTACCTTAGTGTGGCAGTGTATGCACATCTGTATGATTGGTATTCAGCTCTCCTCATGTGTTGTGTTGTTGCCTGGGGACACTGGCACCCCCACCCCTCACCTGCTGTGTATGATGACAGTGTTGGTCTGCCTGTTTGTGTTTGTGCATCTGCACCACTGCATTGGCATATCTTGGGTGTGCCATTGGCTGTATGTTGTTTGGTGTGTTTCCCCTGCTGTCCCTGGGACTCCTAGGTCATCGGTCAGCACAGTGATCATGGTTTGTGTGTCCCATTGCTGCCATGGTATGGTATCTGTTCACCTCACATCTGCTGTCTCCACAGGGTATCTGCATTTGTGTGCCCATTGGTGCAAATATGTGGTTCTGCATTCTGATGGTCACTTCTGTCATTGTGTCATTGATGACTGTTGACGGTCTCAGCCCCCATGGGTGTTGTTTGTCTGCACATGGCCAAAGGAATGTTTCATTTGCACTGCAGTATTTGGCTCCCCCAATTTATGTTGCAATGGGACACATACACTACTTTGCCACAGATGAGTTTTTGGTTCTGTGACCAGGAATGATCCATGCAGTTTGGCAGTTGCAGCTCTTTCTTTGTCAACAATTACCTTTTGGTCACTGTGATGATGAGGGTGTAGACCCCATTGCCACAATGGTCAAAATGTGCTTCAGCTATGGACCCCACACTTACCTTTTGGTCACTGTGATGATGGGGGTTTAGACCCCATTGCCACAATGGTCAAAATGTGCTTCAGCTATGGACCCCACACTTGCCTTTTGGTCACTGTGATGATGGGGGTTTAGACCCCATTGCCACAATGGTCAAAATGTGCTTCAGCTATGGACCCCACACTTGCCTTTTGGTCACTGTGATGATGGGGGTTTAGGCCCCATTGCCACAATGGTCATGGGCTGCTTGCATTGTGGGTGCCACACACATATATGTGTGGCACATGTGCTAGGGGGTCACATTGTATGTTCAAAGTCATGTTCGGTGTTGTAGGCATTTGACACAGCCTGCTCACACGCTTGTCATGGTGGTGGGGGATGTCTTAATCTTGCATTCCCTAGGTTGTGGAGTGCTTGTTGTGTCATGCATTGTCCATCCTATGAGTGGGGGTGGTAGTAGTGGTAGGCATCCAGCCCCCTGGCTAAGGGTGGTAGTAGTGGTAGGCTTCCTGCCCCCTGGCTAAGGGTGGTAGTAGTGGTGGGCATCCTGCCCCCCTGGGTGAGGGTGGTAGTAGTGGTAGGCATCCTGCCCCCTGGCTAAGGGTGGTAGTAGTGGTAGGCATCCAGCCCCCTGGCTAAGGGTGGTAGTAGTGGTGGGCATCCTGCCCCCCTGGCTAAGGGGTAGTAGTGGTAGGCATCCTGCCCCCCTGGGTGAGGGTGGTAGTAGTGGTGGGCATCCTGCCCCCTGGCTAAGGGTGGTAGTAGTGGTAGGCATCCTGCCCCCGTGGGTGAGGGTGGTAGTAGTGGTAGGCATCCTGCCCCCTGGGTGAGGGTGGTAGTAGTGGTAGGCATCCTGCCCCCCTGGCTAAGGGTGGTAGTAGTGGTAGGCATCCAGCCCCCTGGCTAAGGGTGGTAGTAGTGGTGGGCATCCTGCCCCCTGGGTGAGGGTGGTAGTAGTGGTGGGCATCCTGCCCCCTGGCTAAGGGTGGTAGTAGTGGTGGGCATCCTGCCCCCCTGGGTGAGGGTGGTAGTAGTGGTGGGCATCCTGCCCCCTGGCTAAGGGTGGTAGTAGTGGTGGGCATCCTGCCCCCCTGGGTGAGGGTGGTAGTAGTGGTAGGCATCCTGCCCCCGTGGGTGAGGGTGGTAGTAGTGGTGGGCATCCTGCCCCCCTGGGTGAGGGTGGTAGTAGTGGTGGGCATCCTGCCCCCCTGGGTGAGGGTGGTAGTAGTGGTAGGCATCCTGCCCCCTGGCTAAGGGTGGTAGTAGTGGTAGGCATCCAGCCCCCTGGCTAAGGGTGGTAGTAGTGGTGGGCATCCTGCCCCCCTGGGTGAGGGTGGTAGTAGTGGTGGGCATCCTGCCCCCCTGGGTGAGGGTGGTAGTAGTGGTGGGCATCCTGCCCCCTGGCTAAGGGTGGTAGTAGTGGTGGGCATCCTGCCCCCCTGGGTGAGGGTGGTAGTAGTGGTAGGCATCCTGCCCCCCTGGGTGAGGGTGGTAGTAGTGGTGGGCATCCTGCCCCCTGGCTAAGGGTGGTAGTAGTGGTAGGCATCCAGCCCCCCTGGGTTGGGGTGGTGGCGCGCATTCAGGCCCCTGTGTGCATATGTGGCATTGGTGATGGGCATCCCGCCCCTATGGTGCTGCTGTTGCTGGTGTAAGTATATTCAGATTCCCAGTGTATGTGTGTGATGTGTCGTGTACGTGTTGTATGTGTTTTGTGGTTGGTGTCTGACTTACCTTCTGCGCCGTACGCGTCCGTGCCTGTTCCGGTAGTAGATGTAGAATATTGGTATGATCGGGACGAAGGGATTCATGGTTGGTTCGTGTCGTTCGTCCTTCTCGTTGCTTCGCGTCGTCCTCGTCGCTTGGCTTCGTCCTCGTCGCTTCGCTTCGTCCTCGTCGCTTCGCGTCGTCCTCGTCTGTGCTGTGTTCGTCTCGTAGCCGTGGATCGTGTTGTGGCGCGAATCGGAGCTTATGTGCGCCTCTCCCGGATGCTTTGACGTGCCGTGCGTAGCGACGGGTTCGGCGCGTACGGAAAGCGCATCGTACTTGTCCGGCCGGACGGGGCTGCATTTTCCCTTCCGTGCGACTCGATTCGGCGTTTCCGGATTCGCCTCGGTCGGAGAACAGGACCTGGTTTGGGTGAGTACGGCTCGGCCGGAATTTTTGCTGTTGTGCGCATCGTACTTGCTCGTTCGGTGTGCTGTACGGATCGGTCGGGAAACTGGCTTTCGCATGGCTTTTTTCCCGACCGAATAGTATTGGGTGCGCCTCCGACCGAGATCGGAATCGACCCCTTAGTCTGGGCACTTTGCTCCTAGAATCCAGTAGCAAAAGCCACCTCGCACAGGAATATTAGTATGTTGCAACTAATAGGGAGCACGGAGACTAGAGACCTGACACATTACGTGGAATATTTTATTTCCAAACGTAGATTAATACTAATCAAGAAGCCATACAATGTAAAATAAATTTGTCAGAAACAAGTACACCGTGAACATTTTCTGCCTCGAGGCAGCAGCTAGTCAATTTCCAGCTTGTTAATTCCTGTAGGTCCCACTAATGAGAGGTGTTGCAATCTGTGCCAAACGAATCTAAAGGAAGCTATTGAGGATTATATGCTCCTAATGTGCAGAAATCCCGTCTTTGGTGTCAGCTGTACTTAGATGGCAATGTGGGTCCGTTCCAGCCATCTACAGCCTCCCAACACTCCAGAATTAAGAACAGGAGAACACGCTCTCAATAACACAAGTAAGCATAAGTAAGCACCACTTACAAATAACAATAACAGTTAATAAATAATATGCTTACCTATAATCTTGTTGTAGAGCCTTTGAGGCAACTTCTTAGGAAAGGTGTGTCTTTCGTTTGGGTGAAGGAACACGATGTAGCTTTTGAGAAAGTCAAAGTATTCAGTAATGCGCTCTTAATAAAGAGTGCTCTGCTGCCATCTGGTGGATAAAGAGGTTTCATGCTTTTACCAAATAACTCACATTTCTGTGATGTTACCGGCAATTTATGGCTTGAAATCGAAATTCTGAAACCTTTGGAGCGCGGCGCCCCTGGCTAGTCTGGAGGGCGCACCAAGGAGCCGCGGCGCACAGATTGGGAACCACTGGTCTAGTGCCTCCAGACAGCGTAATTTTATGGGCTAGGTAATGTGGAGTTTTGTGGTGTATTGCCTTGTGTGTAATACACGCAATTTTTAGCTCTATTCTTGCCTCATATGGTAGCCAGTTGAGCGCTTTCAGGTGTGGAGTGATGTGGTCGTATTTTTTTGTTCCCGTTATAGGTCTAGTTGCTGCATTGAGACAAGCTTTTAGGGGAGCTGTTGAGATCTTAGGAAGTCCTGATAGAGTTGCGCATCCATATTCAATTCTTGATATGACCAGCGCTTGGACTGCCATTTTCAGATCACCGGGATCGATGAGTGGCTTCAGTTTTCTGAGGTAATTCAGATGAAAACGAGCGTTTTTTGCCATTGTGTTGATGTGTGCTCGCATGTTTAGTTCTTTATCCAGTGTGATACCAAGGGATTTGGTTGAATGAACTATAGTTGGGGTACCGTTTAGTGCTGTGCTTATCTTGGTCTATTCTTTAATCTTGGCTGAACTTTTAGGAGGGGAGATCAGAAGGAATTCGGTTTTTTGTGAGTTGAGCTTAAGATGATTGTCAGCTAGCCATTCAACGGTTTTCTTGAGTGCTTGGTTCATAGTGTTGATCTCTTCCGGAGATGCTATCTTCATATACAGCTGGGTGTCGTCTGCATACATGTTAAAGGAAATGTTAGCCTTATGCCGTACTTCAGTTAATGGTTCGATGTATAGATTAAATTAGTGAAGGGGATAGAGTCGATCCTTGTGGAACCCCAATTTGAATCGGAGATGGTGGGGATAGCTTGTTGTCCACCAGGAACCTTTGCGATCTGTTCTCTAGGAAGGAATAGAACCATTTCAGGACTGTTCCCGATAAGCCCATCCTATTTTCCAGGCGTTCTAATAATTTGGGATGGTTTACTGTGTCAAATGCAGACGATAGGTCCAGAAGGATCAGGAGACAGGTTTCATTACGGTCGAGGGCCAGCAGAGCGTGTAGGATTGCTGTTTCCGTACTGTGATTTGGTCTGAACCCTGATTGGCAGTCATTTAGTAGTTCAGATTCAGTAAGTGTTGACTTAATTGATTGTGCGCACATTTTTCTAGTACTTTGGCTAGTAGGGGAATGGTTGTTACCGGGCGAAAGTTGTTTGGGTCCGATGGGTTCTCCGTAGGTTTCTTTGAGAGAGGGATAACCTGGCCGATTTTTAGGCAGTCCAGAATTGATCCTTGGGCAAGCGATTCATTCATTATCTTAGTCCAGTAGGGGATGACCATGTGGTTGTAGGAGGGCCAGCATTTTGACGGCAGAGGGTCATTGTAATGAATATTTGGTTTCAGAGATAGCAATATTTTGGTAATGTCATGCTGATCATATAGTTTGAAGGTTGACCAATGTTTGTTTGTGAATATTTATTCCTTTAAAAAATATTGTTTACAAATGTATTTATTATTTTTTTATATCATATTTGTAGGTTTTTGTTATATGTAATTAACATTATAATAGGTGTTCGTTTTATATGTTTAATATATTTAATTGTATATTTGTAAAATATTGTTTATTTATTTTTAAGATTATTTAATTTTTTCAAATTGTTTAAATGTTATTAGTAATTTTAGTTTTTCTGCTATCCAATACTTTCCCTACTGTTGCACTCCCTGGAGTGGGAATAGTAATTTTTACCCCTCCGCTATCCAAAAGTTTCCCTACTGTTGCACTCACTGGAGTGGGAATAGTAATTTTTACACCTCCGCTATCCAATACTTTCCCTACTGTTGCACTCACTGGAGTGGGAATAGTAATTTTTACCCCTCCGCTATCCAACATTTTCCCTACTGTTGCAATGACTGGAGTTGGGATAGTAAATTTAATTCTTCTACAATCCAACATTTGCCCTACTTTTGCACTCAATGGAGTGGAAATAGTAAATATTACCCCTCCGCTATCCAACACTTTCCCTACTGTTGCACTCTTTGGAGTGGGAATAGTAATTTTTACCCATCCGCTATCCAACACTTTCCCTACTGTTGCACTTAGTGCAGTTGGAATGGTAAATTTAATTGTTTCGCTATCTATCATTTTCCCTACTGTTGTATTTATTGTGTACATTTTAATTTTGTTTTAATAGTTTAAAGTTTTAATTAATCATAGAATGTTTTTTAATTTTAAATTATTGATATATGTATATATTTTATTTTTATATAATTTAAAAGTTTAAAAATTAAATAAAGATAATAGTTAATAAATTATTTTAAAGTAAATATATGTATATGTATAAATTATTATGTTTGTGTTTATATTTTTTAAATTAAGTTTCATTTTTATATTTAGTTAAAATGTATCAAAAAATTTTTTGTTAAAGATAATATTAAGATTTTATATTTTTAATAGATATTATTTTGTTTTAATTATATTTTTAAATCGATATTTTTTACATCTATATTTTAACTTCGATATTTTTGATTCAATATTTTTGTACTTACCTGTTTAAGTATAGGGAGTCGATATTTTTACTATCTATATTTTTTTGTCGTTATTTTTACCATCGATGTTTTTACCATCGATATGCTATCAGTGAACCCTCTTTAAGATCTATCCTTGCGGTTAGAGCTGAAAGTTTCCACGTGACATCTGTTGCAACAGACTCACAATACATCTATCTGTGGGGTTCTCAAGCAGCCAGAAAATCAGTTTGACCATCTCAGTGCTTTAGATGGCGGGTGGTGGAAGACAGCGTTATTTATAAAAACATGAAGTCAAGGGGGCATATTTACAAGACTTTAACGCTGCCCAAGCGTCACTTTTTCTGATGCTCCAGTGGCGTTGCGCCTTTCCCCATATTTACAAGATGGTGCTAAGCCACTTAACGTGGCTTAACGCTACCTTGTAAATATGCCCCTTTCCGCAGCAGTCTGCTGAGGCAAATGGGTGGGCAATGGGTGTTGTAGTGGGCGTTCCACAGCAACACCCAATGCTTTTTGACTCTACCCCAGATTTACAAGGCTGGGGCAGCGCCAAAAACTAAGGCCAGTTAATAGCTGGTCTTAGAATGGCAATACGAGGAGAAATTATTAATTTCTCGTTGTTTTTTGCTCTTTCTATATGTGCTGCATTCTGCAGCACACAAAGAAAGAGCAAATCGCCATTATTGATTGTTTGTGTGCAGGAAGGTGTCCCTTCCTGCACATAAACAATCACCCCTGCAGCACAGGCACCCTTGCAACATGGTGCAAGTGTGCCTGCACTGGCACTAGGCAGCTTTTTTAGTGCTAGGGGAAACGCAGGGGTGCACCGTATTTTTGTAAATATGGCCCATCTCTGCATTCTGAAAATGTCAGAGCATGGCGTTGCCAGATTGTGCGTAACACTGCACTCTGGCATTGTCTTGAAGGGGCCCTAGGGGAGTCGTACCTCAGACAAAAGATAGCAAGATTGAGTGCTTTGGGAAGGAAACAAAATAAAACAGTAAGAGAATGAAATCATTTGATGAATTAAAGTAAAAGTTACTTATCTTCAGTAACATAATATCTGGTAGGGACACAGTCTAGCCGCAGATTCCTTAACTTTTGAATTCTCCCTAGGCGCCAGTCTGGATCCGGAAATTTTTCAGCAGTACCACTGCGCGCCGGGGGACGGCGTCGTACGGCTCCGTGATGACGTCGACTCCCGTCATGACGTCAGTGGAGCCATATAAGTCCCCTCCGCACGCGGACGTCAGTTTCTTCAGTGGAAAATTCCGTGCCAGAACGCGGAGCCACTCTAGAAACTATCTGTGGAAACAATGTGCCCAAAAATGATTAGAATCTTTCAAAAACACCAAATACGAACAACATGAATGGTATGCCAATACCATCCAAAAGGTCTAAGGTAAAAATCCCTCATTAATCAACGACGTTTAGACTATGTGAAACTCTGCGCCCTGAAGCAGAACCATCCCTAAAAAGGGGAACACCCTCCACTCATCAGACCACTCACCAATAGATGTGATAGGTATGGCCAACCAATATGAGACCCCTGAAACAACAACAAAATGTTTGTTGAGCCACCATTATGTGAGATAGTGACCACTGGTATACAAACCAGAATAGATACAGGGTTTAACCCTTTGTCTCATAGGTCTTTCACAGAGTGGGGAGGATGGGCAGGGCATTAAGGAATCTGCGGCTAGACTGTGTCTCTACCAGATATTACATTACCGAAGGTAAGTAACTTTTACATCTGATAGAGACATCTAGCTGCAGATTCCTTAACTTTTGAATTAAATACCACAGCTAAAACCCCCTGGAGTAGGGTCTGCGAACGAATCCCACAACAGTTCTCAAAGAGAACCAGCCGGTCAACTACCAACAACCGACTAAATGTAAGTAGGAATAGTAGGAATAGAGCTTGGCTCTTAATAGAACCTATGATCACTATCTAAAATATATAAATAATAAACCACCCTATAGGCCTGAAAAAAATCGACTCCTGAGGGGAAAAAGTGGGGGAAAACCCTAAATAACCATCTGAAAACCATCAGATACTTTCATCTATCCCTAAAGAGAAAAGAGGACTTGAGGACCAAAAGAGATAAGAACAAGACAAAAGCCTTGTAATTCCTATTCTTCACATCAATAGGAATTATCAGCAGTGAAACGTCCCGAAAAATCCAAAAAGAAGGACTCCCAGGACTCATCCCCATTACACTAAGATGAGTGAACCTCAATTCAAAACTGAAGACACAATCCGTAATCCATGAAAGGAGAACAATAATGCCTCCCTGGTTTAAGAATATTTGCTTGAACCAAATGACTACCCGAAGGTCACATCATACATTGTAAAGATGTTAAAAAAGAAAAAGACACCAAAGAAGCTTTGAATCTGGTATGGGATTCATCAAAAATGCCAGATACAATCTCGCCACAAAGATGAATACATATAAGAACCTATATATGAATACACATATATACATATATATCTTTAAATAAGTGCCAGGTATCATCCACCAGAGGCTCTGAGTGGCCCGAAAATGTACAAAATTTTGCTGGCCAATGTCCCCAGCTGGAATGCAAAGATCTACATAAGCTTGTCTCTGCATGGCCTTCAGAGACTTGGCCCGACAATCTGAACATGACCTCAAATCAAGGGTACCTCGAGGAGCCAAAAGGGAAACGAGGAAAGAGAAGCAACCGCACCTCACCTAGAAACCTCTTTCTATTTTCTCCCTCTCTATTCCCTCTTCTTTTTTTAAGCAAACATGTGTAACACATGCACACAGCCAAGTATACACTGTATACGCAGAAAAAAACCTGAAAACCCAGTTCACAACACTTTATAATACTATTGAAAAAGTACTGCACCTAACAACCAACCATTCTTAGGTGATGTACCAAAAGTCTCATAACCATAGGTAACATGGCATTAAGATAATGCCTTCTGTAAAACTGAACTCTTGCCAGTAGCAAACACATGCGATCACACTTGTGATCCAAAAGAAAATTTTAATGTTAATTCACCAGTACTTACATATATAAACAACTATATATATATAATTTACCCTTCTTCAAGAAGTAACAGTCATAAATTCTCCGGGACTGTTTAGTACCGCAAACAAAAAAATTAGATATATACCTCAAAAAGACCGGTAATATCTAACCATAGACAGAAAAACCTATGCAAGAACATTGTAAGAGAATAATAAGAAGATCCTATCCTAAATGAAAAAATCTCCTACTATGTAGCACATGATTGAAAACAGCCTTAACCGTTTCAGACACTGACTCTCAGACAGTGTATGCCTTTGAGCTTACACCTCCATGTTTCAAGATCGAACAAAGGAATTACCTATGCTTTCCAAGAAAGGAGGGAGCCTCTAACCTGTGTATTCAACAGAATACAATCATGATGTACAAAAATCGAAACACTCATAATATATATGGAGTCCGCTCAAGAAGAGAAAACAAACTGCACTAAATACCCTGGTTAAGAAAAACCAGACAAGAGTGAAAGGTAGCACCGAAGAAAAATAATGGCTATGAACCCACCATAATGGCCCCTAAAGGGCATATAATATAGTCCAAGAAGGACCAATCTAATAGCAAACCAATAGACTAAGTTAGTAGTGCACCTACAAGCTATACATTAGCCAACCAATACTCCACATCGAGTAAGACGTATACCATAAAAGATATGAACTCTTAAGACTAAGCTCCTCATCAGAGTAAAATAAAAGTACAAAACAGCTATGCAGCTGCAAAGACCACCCAGAGATCAGAAACCAGAGGCAAACACTCTCTCAATAAGAAAGTAGTAGCAAGCACAATAACAGCATAGGCAGGAAATAAACCTTTCCCCAACTTAAAGATCCACGATGTATGTAATGAAAATAAAACGGTTGGTACTTGTTTCTCCCTCATCAAAGCTCTGCGGAAAATACTCCCTATGTTACCTATGACTGCCAGGGCCCTTGTGGTGAGAAGTGTCATTATGAGCCGCCTGGACTACTGTAATGCTTTGTTACTGGGTGCTCCCAAATTTATGATCATGAAATTACAAAGAATTCAAACAATAGCTGCAAAACTTGCCCTTAAGAAGCCACGTGGAGCCTCTGCTTCTTTGTCCCTCAAAGAGCTCCACTGGCTTCCAGTACCACAGAGAATTCAGTTCAAGTCGCTTTGTATTGTCTTCAAGGCTCTGCATGGACTAGGACCAGCGCCACTGCAGAAACATTTTGTTTGGTATGCCCCGCAAGAAGTTTGCGCTTCTCTGCAGCTCTTCTGGTCAGCACACCTAGAATCAGAAGCTCCAGGTTTGGAGATAGAGCTTTTAGCTGTGCGGCTGCCCGTTCTTGGAACAATCTCCCACCCAATCTTAGGCAAATAGAAGAATTCTTACCCTTTAGGAAGAAGCTTAAAACTTGGCTCTTCCCAAGGGTGTAACGGGGTACAGTCATCATCGTTGGTAAATACGTGCATACTGGGGAGCTAACTTCAGCGCCAGGATACCCGTGGGGTGATAGTGCGCTTTATAAATCTGCAATACAATACAATACGACTGTGGCTGTATAATAAGGGAAGCAAAAGACCTGAAAAGGCCATTCTACAAGCTCTCAACTCCTGCAACAAAGCGTGTCTGCAAAAACGAGCAGAACAAGCCATAGCACCAGCAATAGAATCGGTAGTGTAAAAATCATACAGACTGAAACCACTCAGGTAAAAAGGAGGAAAGTCCACAGAAAAGTGAAAGGTAGCACCGAAGAAAAATAATGGCTATGAACCCACCATAATGGCCCCTAAAGGGCATATAATATAGTCCAAGAAGGACCAATCTAATAGCAAACCAATAGACTAAGTTAGTAGTGCACCTACAAGCTATACATTAGCCAACCAATACTCCACATCGAGTAAGACGTATACCATAAAAGATATGAACTCTTAAGACTAAGCTCCTCATCAGAGTAAAATAAAAGTACAAAACAGCCATGCAGCTGCAAAGACCACCCAGAGATCAGAAACCAGAGGCAAACACTCTCTCAATAAGAAAGTAGTAGCAAGCACAATAACAGCATAGGCAGGAAATAAACCTTTCCCCAACTTAAAGATCCACGATGTATGTAATGAAAATAAAATGGTTGGTACTTGTTTCTCCCTCATCAAAGCTCTGCGGAAAATACTCCCTATGTTACCTATGACTGCCAGGGCCCTTGTGGTGAGAAGTGTCATTATGAGCCGCCTGGACTACTGTAATGCTTTGTTACTGGGTGCTCCCAAATTTATGATCATGAAATTACAAAGAATTCAAACAATAGCTGCAAAACTTGCCCTTAAGAAGCCACGTGGAGCCTCTGCTTCTTTGTCCCTCAAAGAGCTCCACTGGCTTCCAGTACCACAGAGAATTCAGTTCAAGTCGCTTTGTATTGTCTTCAAGGCTCTGCATGGACTAGGACCAGCGCCACTGCAGAAACATTTTGTTTGGTATGCCCCCGCAAGAAGTTTGCGCTTCTCTGCAGCTCTTCTGGTCAGCACACCTAGAATCAGAAGCTCCAGGTTTGGAGATAGAGCTTTTAGCTGTGCGGCTGCCCGTTCTTGGAACAATCTCCCACCCAATCTTAGGCAAATAGAAGAATTCTTACCCTTTAGGAAGAAGCTTAAAACTTGGCTCTTCCCAAGGGTGTAACGGGGTACAGTCATCATCGTTGGTAAATACGTGCATACTGGGGAGCTAACTTCAGCGCCAGGATACCCGTGGGGTGATAGTGCGCTTTATAAATCTGCAATACAATACAATACGACTGTGGCTGTATAATAAGGGAAGCAAAAGACCTGAAAAGGCCATTCTACAAGCTCTCAACTCCTGCAACAAAGCGTGTCTGCAAAAACGAGCAGAACAAGCCATAGCACCAGCAATAGAATCGGTAGTGTAAAAATCATACAGACTGAAACCACTCAGGTAAAAAGGAGGAAAGTCCACAGAAAAGGGGACCCACATGCAAGCAAACTGAAAAAGGAAGGAGGAGACAGATTAAGGGTCTGACACTCCCGACTAGCCCAAAATGTATGTAGGTCTGCATCCGCTTGGACTCCAAAAAGATGAGCCCAATCAAATGGCATGTTAACCAAGACCGCCTGGACGGGTTCTGAAAATCCAGGTGTCCGGAGCCAAGCATGTCGTCGCAATGCCACAGCAGATGCCATGGCCCGTCCAATGGAGTCAGTGGAATCCATTCCACATTTGAGGAGCAGTTTGGCTGCCTGATGGCCATCTGAATCCAACTGAAGTAACTCGCCCCTGTTAGCCTCAGGGAGCAAGGGTAAAAACTGACTCAAAGACTCCCACAGGGTATGGAGAAAGCGTCCGAGGACGCAGACCGGATTGGTGGAGTGTAAAGCTGCAATTGTCGAGGAAAAAATCAGCTTCCCGCAAGAATCCTGTTCCCTGGATTCTTTATCAAGAGGGGAATGAGGGAGGTTCCCCATCTCAGGGGACACCAAAACAGCCTGGAATACGAAGCTGTGGTGGGTCGGCTACCAAACAAGGCAAGGGGGTCATCCGGGGCACTGGCACACCTGACTCAGGTTTTCCCCATGCCCCAACAAAATGTCAGCAAGGGCCTCACAAAAAGGGAGCACCGGCTCAACCCCCGATTGACTGGGATGAAGAACCTCAATAAGAGGGTCTATAGTCTTTTCCACAGTATGCAGAGTAAGATGCAAGACATCAGCCACTCTCCTCAAGACCTCTGCCAAAGTGGAACTGGCTTCCGAGGCAAGGCCTGGAGGTGACAAAAAGGAGGAAGGAGGGGGAAATATCTAGCCTACTCGCTTCACCCAGCTCTGCAATCCAGCTGTCCATCCTAGAAGGGGCCAGTGGCTGCTCCAAGGGAGTCATCTCCTCACAACCTTCCCCCAATAGGTCTTGTGGATCCTCCACAGAAATGACCTGCGCCGCATACGGCTTAATAAACGACGGCTAACGGCATCGAGGCAACGTCGAACGCCATTGAGGCGACATCGAACGGTGTCGGGGCGACGCCGTGCCAACGTCCACCTGCGAAGGAGGAGAGATGTCAGCCGGTGTCTGCGTTGATATCTGGAGTCGCGGCGAAGCCGGCTCCACAGTGCACACCAACTACAGATCAGAGTCTATCGGCACCACTATGACAGGCACCGAAATGGCGATCAACGTCGAGCTGAAGTCAACCGCCATTGGTGGCTCCGTAGGACTGTGCACTGGCACCTCAGATTACGAGGCTGGAACTGCTGCCGAGGGCGAACCCGCTGGGGATGACGCAGTTACGGCACCTACGACCTCCTTGGAGCCCGCAGGCGCTCCAGAGGGAGACGAGGGCCCAAAGACCAGATGGAGAGCTTCATAGTACTCTTGCATCTGCTTCCAGGTTGCTCCGGCTCCAGGGAAAACCGGGAGGCTCAGGAGTGGCGCCGGAGTGGGAGTCTCAGCACTAGGCCGAGAAACACCCACATCACGAGACAAAGACGCAATAGAGGATGGGCCTTCGACTTCTTGTGACGCTGCTTACCGTGTGATGTCGATGGAGAATGGGAACGTTGCCGTTGACCACGGGGTGAAGAGCGGCGCTACCGGGAATGACCTCTGGCCCGGGAGGAAGACCAACGACGTGAGCCGGAAGGACGCGACAACCAAGGCATCAGAAGCTTCATGCGCCATTCCCGTAGAGCCTTCGGCTTCAACCACTGACAGGCATCACACTCGTCGGCATTGTGGTGTTCGCCCAGGCACCACATACAGATAGAATGTGGGTCCGTACCCGACATCTTATGAGCACAGGACCCACAAGACCTAAGCCCAGAGGGCATAGAGCACACTGTTCAGGCAAAAAAAGATCATCACAGCAGGCTGAAAAAACGGCCACAGATTCGCTTCTCCGGATCCGCGTTGCAGCGCGGAAAAGAAGAAACTGACTTCCGCACACCAGTGGAGACTTATATGGCTCCACTGACGTCATGACGGGAGTCAACGTCATCACGGAGCCGTACAACGCCGTCCCCTGGCGCGCAGAGGTACTGCTGAAAATGTCCGGATCCAGACTGGTGCCTGGAGAAAAATCTAAAGTTAAGGAATCTGCGGCTAGATGTCTCTATCAGAAATTAGCAAAATAATTTTGGGAGGCAAGGCATAACATTTTATAGTTTGTATTCACAAATTCTCAGATTCTTTAGCTAAAGCAAAACATTCTTTGAATTGTCCATCACTGCATAGTTCAGACTTCTTAAAACAAAAGATACATGATGAACTCCGCAAACTTTGAGGGTTATGCGATTTCTATAATTGAAAAATATTGATGAAGTCCTCCCAGATGGGCAGACAGTAAAACAAGGTTATGAATCTGAAGGCCAGTGCTGAAGACATTTGTTTGTCTTACGCTCAGTCACTGAAGAGAAGATAAATCTTCCTAAAAAGAGTTATCTATGCAAGGTGGTATTTACAAACAGGCATTACAGGTGCTTTCCTAGGGGCAAATGTGCCTGGTGGCTTACATGCCCACTATCCTTCATTTGAAAAAAGCTGTGTAAGACAAGTACATCAGGGACACAGTAATGACTGTGCAAAGGCTTTTTTTCTTGCAAAGAATTATGCGAGTGGGTTAGGATTGCGTGTGGTAGCATCTGAAGGTTGAGAGTGAGGTGCAAGATTTGAGCCGGAAATGTTCTATTTGGGTCTGCATTTCCGGAGCCAAATCTGATTCACATACAGCTGTCAACATACCTAGGTGCTTATACACATTGTTGGAAATGACAATCTTTTCGTGGTATTACTCCCAATGTTTGCCTTCTGTTGTTGAACCCATTGTTGTTGGATTTTTGCCTCTGTACACTTTACTTCTGATAACCAGTGGCAAAGTGATTGTACTCTCCCTTTTAAACATAATAAAATTGGCATATACCTAATTGACACATTTACTTTACATGTAAGTCTCTAGTATATTGTACCACATGTACCCAGGGCCAGTAAATTAAATGCTACTAGTGGGCTGCAGCACTCATTGTACCACCCTCTAAAGTAGCACTGTAAAGGATGTCTATAGGTCTGCAGTTGCAGTCAGGGTAGACAGTTTGAAACTGCCATTTCGACCTGGCAAAATAAACCTTTTGCCAGGTCTATACCTTCCTTTTTAACACTTATAAGTGACCCCTAAGGTGGGCCCTAAATGCCCATAGGGCAGGATGCATGGTATTTAAAAAGTAGGACATGTATATATAAGGTTTAATGTGTCCTGGAAGTGATAAAACTTCCAAGGTCATTTTTCACTGTAGCATGGCTGGCTCTCTGGGTTCCATAATAACTTAATAACTTATAATGCTTAATTTCAGTTGGGGCGGAACTAGAAAAATGATTCAATATCTTATTTTAATAGTAATTTAAAATCCAATGTAATGGTAGAGTCAGGTTTGAAATTACTATTTTGAAAATGACACGTTTAGAAATTTGCCATTTTCCTGCCTAAGCCAAAAGTGCATTTCTGCCAGTGTCCAGTGCAGTACAGTGAGATGTGGATTGACAGACAGTGCACAAGATGCTAAGGGGCGAGAGGTGTTTTTATTCCTTGAGCAGGATGCCCTGGGGGTTGCGCTCAGTCCCTTCCTGAGCTTCAAAATATACCTACCCTGTCACTGGCAGGTCTAGCTCACACCTAGGCCTGCCTCCATTTGTCTTCCTAGTCATCTTGGCTCCAAACCCAGTTGGAGGAAGGAGCTGTACAAGGGGGGTTTACCCATTATCATAGCCACACCTCTGGGTGGGCACAGCCAACTCTCTGAACAGGGTTTTGCCATATTGGATTTAGGTGGAGAAGGGCACTGTGGGATAGCTTAAAGTGAAACACAGAGGAAGTGCTGCAAAAGTGGGTAGCGTTATATGCTATCTGATGCTTAGAACCCTCTGCATGCGCCTAGTGCTGTTGCAAGATGTGGATGGGTTCTGAGAATGTTAGGTTTGAAAAGTGAAGGGTTGGAGAGTGAGGAGCAAGCTGGGAAGTGCATGGTAGAGCTGGATGAGGTGTTTACATGTAACTTAAAATAAACAAGGAGTTAACCAAGAGGATATTTGTGTACTTATCACCTTTTCACACTGGCAATGAGCGGAAACAAAACATGGCATGCAACACCTCAACAGCTGAAACAGGACATTTTTCGATACCGGATCTCTGTCAGTTGGATACTTGGCGCTGATTCAGGTCGATGTGCTTTGTCTTTTTCAAGCGCTGCTGTGCCCGACCGCTATTATAGAATTTGGACTTTTTCGGTGCACTTGAGCTGTGTTAGGCTCTCCTGCCTACCTTTGGCCTGTGCTACTACCATGTCCAGGCAACCTGCGTGCCTCCATGCTCCCAGCCAACCAAGAGCACGCGCGTCGTTGCTCAACTACTGTACGGTATCCAGGCAACCGCATGCTACAATTAAACAGTTGCAGCTAGGTAACCTGCATACGAGTGGTGCCACGCTCCCAACAAGCCTAATATCCTGGCAACCTGTGAGCCTCTTCACACCAGCCCCAGTCAACTCCAGCAACAACCATCTACACGCTGCTCACAGCGTCCCCTGGCAGCCATTTTAAATTGGGCAACCAGTAACAGGCTTACATATATACGTGTGGGTCCACCGTATACGGCACTCCAGCAACTTTAAACAAAGTGTTGGTGCCTGACTCTGTAGCATCTTGATACAAAGGATTCTTGAATCAATCTGTGCTTTGACATCAGGAGTGGATTTTTTTGGGGGGCATTAAAAATAGCCAACTTCATCTGAACAACAACTTTATAACAACTATAAGCAATTTGACTCAGATTGTTTATATCTTTGTATTTTAATGCTCCTGGAGTCATTATACCTTCAGGAGTTTTCTTTATACATCACTATTGTATTATTATTGTATTAACCCTTTTCTTCCTGGCTGGTTGAGCCCTCTGGTATTAACCGAATACCAGTGACACTTGATATGTCGTGAAATTGATTTTGTGATTTTGAGATTATAATCTATCTAGTGTATAATAATGCAGAACGTAAGCCCCCCTCCATTTTTCCTATCATCTCCTTGGGAACTCGTTCTTCAGTGGTCAAAGTGGAAGAAGGTATTCACACATTATGCCAAGGTGTGTGGCACATCTGAGTGTCAAATGTAAAACCTCCCTTTTCATGCACTGCTTTGGTCCAGAAGGGCAAGAAGTATATGAGCATCTTTCAGATTTGAGTGAGCCAGATTCATCTGACTTGAATTAATTTGAAATTTGCATGAAGTAACTTGATTTGCATTACCTTCCAAAAATAAACACGTGTTAGAACGGTATCACTTTGGGAAATGTATGCAAAGGTCTGACGAATCAGTGGAAGAATATATAACTTAATTACGCAAATTGGCATCAAGGTGAAATTTTGGAGCATCGTGCGAGGAACAGTTAAGGGATCAATTCATGTTGGGTTGCACTATTAAAAAGGGAAAAGATGCATTGTGCCAAAATGACAATCCATCTCTTAATGATGTGTTAACCACGGCAAAAACTCTTAAGCACTCAATTGCTAGTGCTAACACTATTAAGAAGGAATCCAGTGCACATGAAAAGGGTGAGGGTGATAAGATTAGGAGTGTGAGAGTTGAAACATACAAAAAAGATGACTCCAAGGGTGCAAAGAAAACTTCACTGCGTTGTTTCTGCTGTAATAGTTCTTCACATCTAGCAAATAGTGAGGATTGCCTGGGATGGAAGTCTTCTTGCAAGAAATATAGGTGCAAAGGCCACTTTACAGCTAACTGTAGGTCAGGCAGTGAGAAAAATAAAGTGAGAGAAGTGGAATATAGTTTGGAAGTTGATTGTAATGTAATTGTATTACAAGTTGGTGCTTAGGGCGATGAGAGCCCTGTGGACGTAGTGCAACTTGGAGGAGCTAATGTAAGCATGTTGTTTGATTCTGGGCAAAGATCACTTTGATATCCAAAGTGTTTTACAACCAGGAACTGCAAGGAAGAGTTGAATTGTTCAAAGCAGACATGAAATCAAGAGGGTACGAGGGAGAGATTTTTAAGCTCCTAGGCTACTTCCAGGGTGACATAGAATTTGGAAATAGCATCACAGCGGGAAAGATCTATGTGTCATGGAAGGGAGACTATCTCATAAGTTGGATTCATCAGAGAGAGTTAGGTGTTTACCTGGATCCGAATGTGTCTCTAGCGGGGAAAATGAGAGAAAGAGTGAATGTGGTGATGTGTAGCAAGTAGTATGAAAGTTTGTACCTGAATGTGTTCAGAGAGGGTTTAGGCTGCTTGAAGTATTACAACCAATTCATAAAGATCAAACCAGGATCCATTCCTAAAGTGTATAAAGTAAGGAACATTCGTTTAAAAATGAGGGATGACATGGCGCTTAAATTAGAGAAATTTGAGAAAGACAGCAAAATCAGAACAGTGTAAGGGTCCAAGTGGTTGTCCCCTGTACTGATAGCAAGAAGGCGAATGGGGAAGTTAGACTGTGTGTCGATTTAAGAGAGCTGAATCAGTGCATCATAGTGGACAGGTACCCTTTACCTGACATAACAGAGATGTTGAGTTCATTAGGGAACGCCAAATGTTTCTCATCCCTGGATTTAACATCCAATCAATCAATCAATCATGGGTTTGTTAAGCACGACTACTCACCCGTAAGGGTCTCAAGGCGCTGGGGGGGGGGGGGCGGGCACAGGGTCCTGTCCATCCAGGAGGCAGTCTATCGAAGAGCCATGTTTTGAGGTCCCTCGTGAATTTGGGGAGTGAGGTCGTCTGTCTGAGGTGGAGCGGGAGGGCGTTCCAGGCTCTGGCCGCAAGGAAGGAGAAAGAGCGACCTCCCGATCTGGACTTCCTGGTGCGAGGGACCACGGCGTAGGAGAGCTGGGCTGATCGTAGGGTCCTTTGTGGTGCGTGGAATGTGAGTCGGCTATTCAGGTATGCTGGTCCGGTGTTGTGGAGGGCTTTGTGTGCGTGGGTGAGAATCTTGAAGGTGATTCTTGCCTCGATGGGGAGCCAGTGGAGTGTGCGCAGGTGCTGGGTGATGTGGCAGTGTCGTGGCAGGTTGAGAACTAGTCTGGCGGCGGCGTTCTGGATGTTTTGAAGTCTGCGGGTGAGGTTTTTGTTGATTCCGGCATAGAGTGCGTTGCCGTAGCCGAGTCTGCTGGTGACGAGGGCATGTGTGACGGTCTTTCTGTGTTCGAGGGGGATCCATTTGAAGGTCTTGCGTAGGAGGCGGAGGGTGTGGAAGCAGGAGGATGCGACGGAGTTGATCTGGCGGTCCATTTTGAGTTCGGAGTCCAGGATGATTCCGAGGTTGCGTGTGTGGTCTGTGGGGGTGGGCGGGCTACCGAGGGCGGGGGGCCACCAGGTGTCGTTCCAGGCATCGGGGTGTGGGCCCATGATGAGTACTTCCGTTTTGTCCGTGTTGAGTTGTAGACAGCTGCTCTTCATCCATTTGGCAACTGCTTCCATGCCTTCTTGAAAGTTGTGTTTGGCTGCGTTGGGTTCGTTGGATAGGGAGAGGATGAGTTGGGTGTCGTCTGCGTATGAAACAATGTTGAGTCCGTGGGTTCTAATGATGGGGGCGAGCGGAGCCATGTAGATGTTGAACACATCCACTTATCATCAGATAAGATTGCATCCATTGTCTTAAGACCTGAAGTCTTTTATCAACCCTATGGTACGTTCAAGTATGTTAGGATGCCTTTTGGTTTAGTATCAGCTTTGTCCGTTTTCCAGAGGGTGATGGAGGACGTTCTGAAAGGGATTTTTGGAGACAAAATATATCAGAATGATGTGTTGGTGATTCAGTGGTGAAGCAGGACAAAAGGATGCATGCAGTTCTTACAAGACTGGATTCTTGTGGTCTCTCACTTAAGTTAAACAAGTGTAAGTTTAATGTGAACAATATAGAGTACTTAGGACATCATGTTTCCTCTGGTGGTATCCGACCAAGGAAAGAGTTGGTGACTGCAATATCAATACCAGAGAGTAAAGATGAGTTAGTGAAATTTCTTGGCATGGTTGAGTACTACAGCAAATTTGTGGCAAAATTCACAGGAAAGAGTAAGAACATGAGGGAATTGCTAAAAAAGGGGATTGAATTTATATGGAATGACGATTGTGAGAAAGAATTTGTGCGCATGAACGCAGAATTGGTGGATGCCCCCAGTTTGTCTAGTTTTGAACCGGGGCGAGAAATGGTGCTTATGACTGATGCCAGCTCAAAAAGCTTGGGGCGGTTCTAATGCAAGTAGTTGATGGCAAAGAAAGAACAATTATGTTTGTTTCCAGGAGTTTAAGAGGTGCAGAAAGAAACTACTCGGTTATTGAAAAGGAGGCTTTGGGAGTTTTCTAGGCAGTGCGAAAGATGAGAAACTTTTTGTGGGGTAGTAACTTTATAATTAAAACAGATTATAAGACCCTGAAAGAAACCCTTATGTCTAAAGAGATCGACACAGTGTCTACCAGAATATGCAAGTGGGTGATAGCCTTGCAGGAACGTGAGTTTAGTGTGACGTATGTTCCTGATGCTAAGAATTTCTTAGCAGATTGTGTTTCTCGCTTGTGTTTTGAGGACCATCAGTGTGATGGGGAAGAAGATTTCTTTGGTGGTGTGTTATATAATGGGGAGATCAAAGTATGTGAGATCACAGGTGGATCCATTCTTGAGGAAGAGTGGATAGAGGAGATGCTAAAGGATCAGGGGTTGTAGCTGGTAAAATGTCTGGTGTCCTTAAGGTGGACAAGGAAAGAGGATTGTGAGGAAGAAGTGAAAGGTTTCTGGGCAGTGAGAGAGGAATTGACAGTGAGTGGAGAGCTGCTCTTCAGCGGAAACAAGCTCTTTCCTCCAACCACTCTAAGAGACCACATTATCTCAATGGGTCATGAGAGCCACCTTGGAATGTCAAAGACCAAGATGAGAATTAGAACTGATTATTGGGGGCCAGGAATGAACATTATAGTGGAAAGGAAAGTGAGGGATTGCGTCGAGTGTTTAGGTTGTGACAGAATTTTGAAATGCTGGACTCAGCCCATGGTGTGAGGAAATTGCTTTATGCACCTTAGGAGAAGATTTCTCTTGATATTGTGGGTCCCATTAGGCCTACGGTGTAGATCATTATATTGTAAGCTGCATGGACTGGTACTTATGATGGCCAGAAGTAATAGTTGTAACTTCTGTGGAGATGCGGGTTATGATAACGTTTTTGAAAATGTTGTTTGATCAGGAAGGTTATCCTTCTGTACTTTTAACTTGACAATGGGGTGCAATCAACGTCAAGAGAAATGGAAAGCTTTCTGAATGATAAGAGAATTGTGCATAAAAATCAGCACTATGCCACCCAGAATGCAGTGGTATAATTGAAAGGTTCAACTAAGTTCTAAAGGAGACCATACAACACTCGCAAGCAAATAAGAAATCATAGTTGGAGGAGATACATGATAAATTAAAGGTATATAGGCTTACACCTCATGCAGCCACAAGGATGACACCATTTGAACTTTTCAGGGGTAGAAAGCCTAATAGTATGATGTGTCCTAGTTGGGTAAATAAGAGGAAAGGGTTTAGTACAGAAAACAACACTGAGGGAGATATGTGGAAGAGTAGAGTGGAGGCGAGAATGGAAAGAATTAAGGAAGAATTTGATAATCGAAAGAAAGTCAAGGTGACGTGTGAGAGTTGGAGATCTGGTCATCATTAAACTTCCTGGGACTAGTTCAGTGGTGTCTAAATATAGTTCGCCCATTAAAGTGATCAAGCTGTTTAAAAATGCTATAAGGACAGAAGACCATAAAATATGGAATTTGAACACAGCTGCAAAGTTTAACATGGTGAAGATGAAAAGAGAACAAAAAGAGGACTTGATAGGCAACAGTGGTGGAGGAAGCCATGAAGTTCAGGGGAAGAGTTTGAGGACCATTGTCAAACAATTGTACTTAAAGGATTTTGTAAAGTAAAATGTATATATGTATTTATTGTATTTAGCAATTATAAAGAGGGAAAGGAATGGTTGTTTTATTGTTAAGAAGGGAAGGTGTGTGGTATCCGATGTTTAGAACTCCCTGCATGTGTCTAGTGCTGTTGCTAGGGGTGGATGGGTTCTGAGAATGTTCGGGTTTGAAAAGCACAGGGTTGGAGAGTGAGGAGCAAGCTCAGAAGTGTGGTGCATAGCTGGATGAGGTGTTTCCATGTTACTTAAAAATAACAAGGAGTTAACCAAGAGGATCTTCGTGTACTTATTACCTTTTCACACGCTACCCTAGCTACCCTAGGGAGTGGCCAGGAGTTTCCCCCACCCACAGGTTGGCAATAGGCATAAATGTGGCATCTCCAGTATCCCTCTCAGAACAATCCTGGACTTCTGAAGAATCAGAAGGACAACCATAACCTCTGAAGAACCTGAAGGAAGACTGGACCTGCTTGCATTGAACCATGGACCACAAAAATGACTCCCAAGGGTCAGTTGGCTGACCTCCTGTCCAAGCTATAGGGGCCCAAGAATCTCCAGAGGCCTTTCCTGCCACTGCCCAGCTGATAAGCTCCGACTTGTCACTATGCATTGGTTATCCTCAGTGCCTCCAGATGGTACACCTTGACGTCACCATGCATGTGGCTACTTATGAAATAAGACTTGCATTATCTGCAGGGTTGGTGGGATTCATACATTACCCTCCTACTTTTTTCTTAGATCAAGTTAACCCATTTTCGTGGATGCTCTTTTTGTTTGCACTAGAATCTCAGTAAAGTGAGCATTTTCCCCAGACTTGCTTTTTGCTGTGCCACGGGGTTGTGGATACTGACCGTACTTATGTTATGCTTCTTGCAGGTTGCTAACTGTTTGCTTAGTCCTGAGGAAGGTCCAGTATAAATCACTCTGAGGGGTTAAAACATCGACTTCTTTGTCCTTACCATTCATTCATTGCACGACTCAATGCAATCTTAACCCTCTATTTTGTCTAGATTCCAATGTTAACATGTCGTAATGGTTTGGAATTTTGTATATATTGCCTGTGCACTGTATTTTGCAATTTAACGGTTTGTTGCTTTTTCACTTGCACCACATCACCAAGAGCACCCTCTTCATGTTTGAACTGTCATTTATCATGCATTTAAGATTTGTTGATAATATAAATCACACAGCTAAGTGTTTGGTCTAATTGCATTTATTGTGTATTGATAAAACGGGTGATATACATTGTAGCTCTTGTTGAATGTTCAAATATTATTCAAATGATTTCTAGTAGAACACTGTATTTTCATGTGCAAGTTTACACTGCCTGCCTAGCTCCGAGCCACTCTCCAAAGAACAGTAAGAGGAAATTACTAGCCATGATACTGAAAAGGTAGAGAGATTACAATTCTAATTGCTTTCACACCTAATATTTAATGTGTTCTCCAAATGGCAAGGTATCTTAAATGATGGGAGACCCATTGTAGGAAAGTAGGATCTGCTTCTTATGGTTACCCCCACTTTTTGCTTGATGTAACACTGTTATTGGCTAGTCTGACTGGGATCCTGCTAATCATGCATTATGCCACTCATGAGAGGCGATGCAAAATGGAACTACAGGCCTCCCATTGCAGCCTGTGTAAGATGGTACATGCACCACTTACTTTAGATATAGGTTTACTATATCTATAGGTCACTACACTTAAAACCTATGTCACCCCTATAGCAGGCCTTGGCAATCCTGAAGGCAGGGTGCTGGGTTTTACATGAGAGGGTGCCCCTGGATGAGCAGAGCACCCCTGCAGCCTTCGGAGACCATTGTCGGTGACGCAGCCAGACATATAGGTAGAGGTGCATTATATGCTCGCGTAAAATGCTATCTCGAAAACGGCTGCAACAAACCATGTCGTGTTTGGTATCAAACACCTTGGAATCATACCTCCCACACTGGCAACCGGTGTGGGAGGTATGATTCCACCCTTCAGAAGCGAGCTTCATGGGGACCCTGGTCTTCCAGGTACCAGCCTTCTCGACCCGGACAGCACAAAATGGATGCTGCCGACCAGAGACACATTTCTGCCCTCCTGCCTGCTGAGCCAATCTCGAGCAGAGGAAGGCAGCACAATAGGCATCCTGTCACAGGGAGGTGTGACCCCCTCCCAGACAGGATTTAGTGTATTGGGGCTGGGTGGGTGCACTTCCAAAGTGCCTGAAAGTCTGCACGAGAGGCACATTTGGTGTCCCTGTGCATAGTCCCTATGCATAGTCCAGTTCAAACCAGTCCTGGGAGCCGTTGGCTCCTGCTCTGGCACGAAACTGGACAAAGGACATGGGAGTAACCTCCCCCCTGTCATGACCCTCCATGGGACGGTCTCCTGAATCTGTCCAACCCTCTTCCTTGGGCACAAAAGGGCTTACCTGGCTGTAGCACCCTAGATTCGACGTGGGCAAGATTCTGAACAAGAAACCACTGACCTTCGACCGTCTGGACACTCTGGACTTCGCTGGACTTCGACTGGGCCCGACTTCGTCTCCCTCTCCGTCCAAAGCATTGTCTGTGTCCGTGCACCATACAGGCTCCGTGCAGGACCTGTGGAGCATCAAGGACAACTGAAGTATCTCCCTTGGGGTGTAGGAGTCACTCCCCTGCATTCGCAGGCACCGTAACGCAACTGACTGGTCTGCTGATCTTGAGCTCCTGCGGACTCCGAAGGCTCCAGCAACACAGGAGGTGGGTTCCTATGTTGCTTGAGCTGCCCTCTCACCAAGTCTGAGGCCAGTATCCCTCGTGGGGACCGCATAACCCAAACCCCTGTGCACTGCGTACCTTTGCAAGTGCACATGCTTGTTGGCGTCCCCCAACAAAGTGCTTTGAGCTATCAATATCCCCAACCTCTGCGCACATTTCATACAAAGGACTTTGGCCTCCTCACACTCTGTGCCCTGCAAGCTGTTACTTTGTGAAACTGCTAGAGTTCCCCTTGCGACTCCTGTGCCTTCGGCCTGTGGGTCCACTTGAGGGACAACACTGCTTTTCCTGGGCTCCCCTGGTTGCTCCAGTTCTGCCCTGACTCCCCTTGCTGTGGTGAGTCCCCTGGTCCTTGCTGGGCCAGACTTAACCTTCTTTGACCTTCTTCGTGGGTTGCCGCTGTCAAGGCTTGATGGTGCTCCCGCCAGACACCGACCCCTCAGTACTGGACATCCTTCGTGGGACAGCTCGTATACGGCTCCTGGTCATCCTCGACATCTCCTGGTCCCTTCAGCTGTAGAGTCAAGGTCTCCATCTTCACACCTGAGGCACCCGACATCGGTGGGCATTCGTCTACCAAGCCCCTGGTCACTCATGAGTGACCCAGACTCTGTCCCCTCTGCTTTCAGGTTCCTTCTATCAAGAATCCACCTGTGGGTTCCACCGGACACTTTTCTTCTTTCCATCAGTGGCATTTCTTTGAAGACTCCCACTGAGAACGAGGGCGGTTTCCGACGCCACTTCAACCCTATGCACCCGGCTTCCCTGGGATAGGTAACTCTGGCACTTTGGTATCCACGGGTGGGGTGGCTCTCCAGCCTTCTATGTTCTAAAGGGTTTCTTCTTAATCCACTGGGAAGGGTCCTTAAACTTTAAAATTGCAACCGCGACTGTGAGAAGTTGGCCTGGTATATGCTGTCCACTAATTATAGTGGGCACCTTGCACCAGTCCAAACAACCCCTTATTGGAGATAGGTTAAAGACAACCTTTATTGAAAGCTATCCTAGTGGTAGCTATGGAGAGCAGCCTTCAGGCTAAGTCTTGAAGGAATGTAAAGCAGCTTGTTTTACCAGTCTATAATCTCTTGAGTGACCAAATGAAAGAGGACCACACCAAGTATATATTCAAAATATATGTATTTATTGCTAAACACACCCCTCTAGTCTCTTTATGAAGCTAGAGTTCGAAGTACATAAGTTATAAGTTAGTTATCAACAGTAATAGCACAAATACACGTTTGAGCCCTAGGGGCGTACCAAACCATATACCAATAAAGTGGTATAAGAACCACGACTGAGCTAGACACAAGGCCTAGAGCCTGTAGAAGTGCTTGGCCCTCAAGGAACCACCCAAGGTAGTGACACAGGGGACCCACGGGGGACGCGTGCAGTGTGAGAACACAGCCACGAGCCGCCGTTGACTTCTATGGGGAATGTCGCGGTTGGAGTTTTAAAGAAAAAGGACACTTAGAGGAGGACTTGGAGCAAACCCCTTTAGAACTAGGTTGTTCTAGAGTCTATACCCACGGGAGCACCGGAGTACTCGAGTTACCTCACCCAGGGAAGCCGGGTGCATAGGTGTCTTTCGGGGTCGGGTTTCGTCGTCGTTTTCAATGGCGATCTGCTGCAAAGTGCTGCTGGCGACCAAGTCGAAAGTGTTCGGGTGGATCCAAAGGTGGATCGAAGATCTGAAGAACCTGAAAGCAGAGGGGACAGAGTCTGGGTCACTAGCCAGTGACCAGGAAGGCGATGAGCAGATGCCCACCGATGTCGGGTGCTTCAGGTAGGTTGACAGTCGTCTTGACTCTTCAGCCACGAGGTCCAGGAGGCGTCGACGACAACCAGGAGCTGGATTCGAGCTGTCCCACAACATCTGTCAATTGCAGGGGTGTCGGCGACCGTATTGGACCCAACAAGCCTTGGCAACGGCGTGGAAATAGAAGAAGGACGGTGGTACAGACCAGCAAGGTCTGAGGGACTCACCCAGCAAGGGTAAGTCAGGGCACGTCTGGAGCAACCAGGGAAGCCCAAGCAGAAGAAGAGTTGCCTTCGGGAGGGCCCACTAGTCAACGGACTAGCGACCGCGAAGGAGCCTCGAGTGGACGCACTTAGAGCTGGCTCACAGGACACTCGTGGAGTGGAGGCCAGTGATCTTCGGTGCAGTCGGTGCTGGAGGCGGGGGCTACTCGGAGCCCAAAGCACAACTTCGTGGGAGACCAGGAAGAGGATGCACTTGCAAATGTGCTTGGTGTCCAGGGGTCACGGTTCCACGTTACCCACGACAGCTACGGGCCTCAGCTTTGCTGGGAACTCAGGGCAGCCTCGGGGAAGTCTGGAAATCTACCTCTGGTGATGCAAAGACTTCGGCATCCGGCGGGAGCTTTGGCGATGCAGACTGGACAATTGCTTCTTAGGTGCCTGCCAAGCAGGGGAGTCACTCCTTGACCCCAAGGGAGATTCTTCAGTCCTCTAATCTTAAAGTAGAGCGTCGAAGGTCCAGGATTCTGTATCAGAGTTTCGTCCAGGTAAATCTAAAGTCCTAAGGACTGGGGTCCCATACTTATACTAAGTTAGGGGTTGGACATACTCTGGGGACCCACCTATGGGAGGGTCAGGGAAGAGGGGTGGTTACATCCATTCCCTTTGTCCAGTTTCGCGCCAGAGCAGGGGCAGGTAGCCCCTGCAACCGGTTTGAACTGGCATATGCACAGGGACACCAAATGTGCCCCCAGTGCAGGACTTCAAAGCACCAGAGGGTGCTCCCGCCCAGCCCCAATACACACTATCCTGTCTGGGGAGGTGGTTACACCTCCCTTCGACAGGAAACCTATTGTCCAGGCCTCCCCTGCCGAAGTTTCAGTCAGCAGCAGGAGGCCAGACCCGTGTCTGTGGCAGCGGCATCCATTTTGTGATGCCAGGGCTCTGGAAAGAAGTTACCGGGTAGCCCGGTGTGTACATGTCTCTCCCTCTAGAAGGGTGGAATGCTACCCCCGCCACCAGGACTGGCGGGGGGGTAGTATTCCAAGATGTTTGACACCAAACACGACACGTTTTGGTGCAGCCAGTCCAAAGTTAGCATTGTACCGCGAGGATATAATGCACTTAAGAGTATATGGTCAGGCTGTACCACAAACAGCATCAGAGGAGGGACTCCGAACGGTGTAGAGGGACTCGGCTCATGCAGGGGCACCCTCTCACATAAAAACCAAGCACTCTGCCTTCAGGATTGGTAAGGCCTGCCATAGGAGTGACTTATAGGTTTATATGTGTGTGCAATGGTAGTGATATAGGTAGCCTATACCGCTGTAAGGGGTGCATGCACCACCTTACCCAGGCTGCAGTAGCAGACCTGTGGTGTCATTTTGGATGGCCTTCCAGGGGTGGCACAATACATGCTGCAGTCCCTGGTAGGCCTCTGAGGTACCTATGGCCTGGGTACATAGTATACCATATACTAGGGACTTATAAGGGCACTCCAGATTCCAATCAGAGATGTGCCTAAGGCACATGGAAACCATTTTAGAGAGGAAGCAGCTAGGCTGGGGTTCTGATTAGCAGGGCCCCAGCCAGACTAAAGTCGAAAAACAGTGAAGCATCAGCAAAAGGTGGGGGTACCCATGTGAAGCAGATCCTACTCTCCTACACAACCCCCCCAAACGTAGGGACATTAAACTAACCTTGACAAGTTGAGTCTTCATGTTCTAAGTGGAAGTACCTAGAGAGTCCATCTGCATTGGCATGGTTACTCCCAGGTCTATGTTCCACTGTAAAGTCCATCCCCTGTAGGGAAATGGACCACCTAAGTAGTTTGGGGTTTTCACCCTTCATTTGTTTTAGCCATAGGAGGGGCTTGTGGTCTGTTTGAACAAGGAAGTGAGTACCGAACAAGTATGGCCTCAACTTCTTCAGAGCCCAAACCACAGCAAAGTCCTCCTCTCTATGGCTGACCAACGTTTCTCTCTAGGGGTCAGCCTTCTGCTAATAAAAGCTACTGGCTGATCCTGACCTTCATCATTCAATTGTGACAGTACAGCCCCTACCCCCAATTCAGATGCATCTGTTTGGACAATGAACTTCTTGGAGTAATCAGGACTCTGTAGAATGGGAGCAGTGCACATGGCCTGCTTTAGGTCATCAAATGCCTTTTGACAGCTAGCTGTCCACTGAACCTTTTTGGGCATTTTATTGGAAGTTAAGTCATTCAGGGGTGTCACTATTGATCCATACCCCTTGACAAATCTCCTATAGTACCCAGTCAGGCCTAAGAAGGCTCTCACCTGAGTCTGGGTAGTTGGAGCAGTCCAGTCCATGATGGTCTGGATCTTGCTCTGCAATGGTTGAACCTGGCCTCCACCCACAAGGTGGCCCAGGTACACAACCTGACTCTGCCCTATCTGGCACTTTGTGGCCTTGATAGTTAGGCCTGCTTTCTGCAGGGCCTGCAAAACATTTCTGAGGTGGACCAGGTGATCCTCCCAGGTGGAGCTAAAGACAGCAATATCATCTAGATATGCTGCACTATAGGCTTCCAGACCTGTAAGGACTGTATTCACCAACCTCTGAAAAGTGGCAGGTGCATTCTTCAGACCAAAGGGCATTACCACAAATTGATAATGTCCACTAGGGGTTGAGAATGCTGTTTTTGGCTTTGCATCATCAGCTAGTCTGATCTGCCAGTAGCCAGCTGTCAGGTCAAATGTGCTTAGATACTTGGCTGAGGCCAAAGTGTCTATTAGCTCATCTGCCCTAGGTATTGGATGGGCATCAGTCCTAGTGACTGCATTGAGACCCCTGTAGTCCACACAAAACCTCATCTCTCTTTTCCCACCACTGGTGTGAGGTTTTGGCACAAGGACCACTGGACTAGCCCAAGGGCTATCTGAGGGTTCAATAACTCCCAAATCCAACATTTTCTGGACTTCTGTCCTGATACAGTCCCTGACATGGTCAGGTTGCCTATAAATCTTATTTTTAATAGGCAGACTGTCCCCAGTGTCCACTTGATGAGTGCACCAGGTGGTCTGACTTGGAGTCAGAGAGAACATATGTCTGTACTGATTGAGCACTTGTCTACAATCAGTTTGCTGCTGAGCAGTGAGGCTGCCTGCCAAGGCTACACCATCCACTGACCCATCATCAGGGTTCTGTGAGAGCAGGTCAGGGAGTGGGTCACTCTCTTCCTCCTGTCCCTCATCAGTAGCCATGAGCAAGCCCATGTCTGCCCTGTCCACATATGGTTTCAATCTGTTGACATGGAGAACCCTGTGGGGACTCCTGGGTGTTCCTAGGTCTACTAAATAGGTGACCTCACCCTTCTGTTCAACAATGGTATGGGGTCCACTCCACTTGTCTTGGAGAGCTGCTGGGGCCACTGGCTCCAGCACCCACACCTTCTGTCCTGGCTGGTAAACAGTCAGCACAGCCTTTTGGTCATGCCAGGCTTTTTGCAGTTCCTGGCTAGCCTCAAGGTTTTTAGTTGCTTTTTTCATGTATTCAGCCATCCTGGACCGGAGACAAAGTACATAGTCCACTATGTCATGCTTTGGGGGCTTGAGAGGTAACTCCCATCCTTCCTTTACCAAGCACAATGGACCCCTGACAGGGTGACCAAACAAAAGTTCAAAAGGGCTGTAGCCAACCCCTTTTGAGGCACCTCCCTGTATGCAAATAAAAGGCAGGGCAAGAGTATGTCCCATCTTCGCCTGAGCTTTTCTGGGAACCCTTTAATCATGCCCTTTAAGGTTTTGTTGAATCTCTCAACTAAACCATTGCATTGTGGGTGATAGGGTGTGGTGAACTTGTAAGTCACTCCACACTCCTTCCACATTGCCTTCAAGTATCCAGACATAAAGTTTGCACCCCTGTCTGATACAACCTCCTTAGGGAAGCCCACTCTTGAGAAAATTCCCAGGAGGGCCCTTGCCACCACAGGTGCTGTAGTGGTCCTAAGGGGAATAGCCTCTGGGTACCTGGTGGCATGATCCACTACCACCAGGATAAACCTGTGCCCAGATGCTGTTTGGGGATCCATGGGACCAACTATGTCAATCCCACCCTTTCAAAGGGCACCCCCACCACAGGTAGTGGTATCAGGGGGGCCTTTGTAGTGCCACCTGCTTTGCCACTGGCCTGGCAGGTTACACAGGAGCGACAAAACTCCTTGGTGTCTTCAGACATGTGGGGCCAGTGAAAGTGAGGGACAAGTCTGTCCCAAGTCTTGTTCTGGCCCAGGTGACCTGCTAGAGGAATATCATGGGCTAGGGTCAATAGGAAGCCCCTGAACTTCAGAGGTATAACCAACCTCCTGGTGGCACCAGGCTTGGGGTCTCTACACTCTGAGTACAAGAGTCCATCATCCCAATACACTTTATGGGGACCACTAGCATTCCCAGCAGCCTCAGCAGCAGCTTGCTGTCTGAGGGGTTCAAGAGAGGGGCAGCTCTGCTGCTCCTGGCTCAGATCTGCCCTGGAAGGGCCCCCTGTCCCCAAGAACTCAACCTGGTCAGGTTCAAGCTCCTCTGGGACAGTTCCTTCCTCAGGACTGAGATCATCCCCCTCAAGAGACTGATCTTCCTTCTGAGCCAAGGGGGAAGGCACTGCCTTAACCCTACTACTCCTCCTCTTGGATGGCACTTGGTCCTTTTTTCCAGGATCCAAGGCCTGTTCAGTGTTAGACATTTTGCTCTGTGACCTGGTCACAGCAAACACATCTGCAGGGATCCCCAGCATTTCTGCATGGGTCCTGAGCTCCACTTCTGCCCAAGCTGAAGTTTCAAGATCATTGCCAAGCAAGCATTCCACTGGTAGGTTTGCACTTACCACAACCTTCTTAAGGCCAGTTACCCCTCCCCAGGAGAAGTTAACAACTGCCAGAGTATGGTCTGTTCTGACATTGCTAGCATTGGTCACTTGGTACATTTCACCAAGTATAATCTGCCCAGGATCCACAAGGTCTTGTATCACCATGGTGACACTTGCCCCTGTGTCCCTAAATGCCAAAGCCTCTTTTCCATTGATTAAGGGCTGTTGCCTGTACTTGCCCAGATTACTGGGACTCACAGAGGAGGTCACATCCATGCCTCCATCACAGACTAGGACAGCCTGAGTGAGTTCTCTGACTAGGTCAGAGCTCATCTCCTTACCCAGGGTCAACCCTACTAAACCCTTGGCCTGTGTACTCCCACCACCAACTGTATTTGCACTAGGGGGAACAGATGCCTTAGGGGCATTGGTGGGGGCTGGAATAGAGTCTTTGGACTTGGTGCAATCACTGGTCCAGTGTGTCTTTTGCTTACAGACTTTGCACCATGGTTTCTATTGGCCTTTTCCCTTGTTAGACTGTGAATCCCCACCTGAAGAAGATTTTTGGGGGCCTTGTGAAGACTTCTGGTCTTTACCCTTCTCCCCACCCTTATCAGAGTTTTTAGAATCTTGCTTCTTAGGGTCACCACCTTGGTTCTGTACCTTCTGCCTCACCCTGGTTCTGACCCATTTGTCTGCCTTCTTTCCCAATTCTTGGGGAGAGGTCAGATCGGAGTCCACCAGGTACTGATGCAACAGCTGATTTTGACAGTTATTAAGAATCTGCTCCCTCATGATAAGATTGTACAATCCTGTGAAGTCACATACCTTACTGCCCATCAACCAACCTTCCAGAGCCTTAGCAGAACAATCCACATAGTCCACCCAGTCTTGAGTCTGTGCTTTTTGGGTATCTCTGAACTTTAACCTGTATTGTTCAGTTGTTAGGCCAAACCCCTCAATCAGAGCACTCTTCAAGACTTTGTAATTGTCAGCATCCTCTTCTCTAACAGTGAGGAGCTTGTCTCTACCTTTGCCTGCAAAGGAGAGCCACAGGATTGCTGCCCACTGCTCCTGAGGGACCCTCTGTACTTTACAGGCCCTCTCCAGTGCAGTTATCCATTTGTGGATGTCATCCCCACTCTGGTAGGGAGGGACAATCTTGCTCAGGTTTCTATGGTCATAAGACCTTTCCCTATCTCTGGGAAAATTGTTGCCACCATGGGACTCTAGTCCCATCTTTTTTCTCTGTCTATAGAGATCTAGGGACTCCCTGTCTATAGCCAATTGCTGTTTTCTGAGTTCAAGCTGGGCTTGCTCATACTGAATCAGTCTCTTTCTCCTCTCATGAGAGGATTCCCTTCCATGAGAGGAGACAGAGGTCCCTACTGAGGTGTCAGAGTGGTTAGATTCCTGAGAAGGAGATCTAGTCCTTCTGGGCACACTCTCAACTCTTCCTGGGGGGACAGGGGGGAGGTCATTCTGGGCCTCCTCCTCTTCCTCAGGAGTAGCTGCACTTTCCAGGTCAGGATCATTGTCATCCCCCTGGCCAGTTTCAGAGGTTGGGTCCTGGGTATTTTCATCCCTGGACTCTCCCTCTTCTTCTGCCCCACCCTCTCTGCCTACCCTTTCAGACCTTATGGGTCTTCTAAAGTCATCTAGCAGAAGCATCTCCAGGAGACGTTGGGTGTTGGCACTTTTGCCTGTCTTCAACTTCCTAACTTTGCACAACTCCCTCAATTCCAAGAATGTGAGGGTGTCATATGTATCTGGATGGCAGGAGCTCACTGGTTCCTGGCAGTGAATACATTACTAGTGTGGTGTGGTGTATGCACTACCTACTCTAGTGTGGCCTACTAAACTCTCTTGAGTTGTAGAAAGGGTGTGCTATCCCTTAACACACAACTCTAAGTTCAGTAGAACTTACTGTATCCTAAGCTTGATTTATATGTACCTAAGGTACCCTTAGTGGTTTTCAGTTGATCAATTCAATTGAGATTATCTGGTAAAACAATAGCAAGCTGGAATCCCACACGCTGCACACCAATGTGAGAAGTTGGCCTGGTATATGCTGTCCACTAATTATAGTGGGCACCTTGCACCCGTCCAAACAACCCCTTATTGGAGATAGGTTAAAGACAACCTTTATTGAAAGCTATCCTAGTGGTAACTATGAAGAGCAGCCTTCAGGCTAAGTCTTGAAGGAATGTAAAGCAGCTTGTTTTACCAGTCTATAATCTCTTGAGTGACCAAATGAAAGAGGACCACACCAGGTATATATTCAAAATATATGTATTTATTGCTAAACACACCCCTCTAGTCTCTTTATGAAGCTAGACTTCGAAGGACATAAGTTATAAGTTAGTTATCAACAGTAATAGCACAAATACACGTTTGAGCCCTAGGGGCGTACCAAACCATATACCAATAAAGTGGTATAAGAACCACGACTGAGCTAGACACAAGGCCTAGAGCCTGTAGAAGTGCTTGGCCCTCAAGGAACCACCCAAGGTAGTGACACAGGGGACCCACGGGGGACGCGTGCAGTGTGAGAACACAGCCGCGAGCCGCAGTTGACTTCTATGGGGAATGTCGCGGTTGGAGTTTTAAAGAAAAAGGACACTTAGAGGAGGACTTGGAGCAAACCCCTTTAGAACTAGGTTGTTCTAGAGTCTATACCCACGGGAGCGCCGGAGTACTCGAGTTACCTCACCCAGGGAAGCCGGGCGCATAGGTGTCTTTCGGGGTCGGGTTTCGTCGTCGTTTTCAATGGCGATCTGCTGCAAAGTGCTGCTGGCGACCAAGTCGAAAGTGTTCGGGTGGATCCAAAGGTGGATCGAAGATCTGAAGAACCTGAAAGCAGAGGGGACAGAGTCTGGGTCACTAGCCAGTGACCAGGAAGGCGATGAGCAGATGCCCACCGATGTCGGGTGCTTCAGGTAGGTTGACGGTCGTCTTGACTCTTCAGTCACGAGGTTCAGGAGGCGTCGACGACAACCAGGAGCTGGATTCGAGCTGTTCCACAACGTTTGTCGATTGCAGGGGTGTCGGCGACCGGATTGGACCCAACAAGCCTTGGCAACGGCAAGTCACGTGGAAATAGAAGAAGGACGGTGGTACAAACCAGCAAGGTCTGAGGGACTCACCCAGCGAAGGTAAGTCAGGGCACGTCTGGAGCAATCATCAGGGAAGCCCAAGCAGAAGAAGAGTTGCCTTCGGGAGGGCCCACTAGCCAACGGACTAGCGCCGCGAAGGAGCCTCGAGTGGACGCACTTAGAGCTGGCTCACAGGACACTCGTGGAGTGGAGGCCAGTGATCTTCAGTGCAATCGGTGCTGGAGGCGGGGGCTACTTGGAGCCCAAAGCACAACTTCGTGAGAGACCAGGAAGAGGATGCACTTGCAAATGTGCTTGGTGTCCAGGGGTCACGGTTCCACATTACCCACGACAGCTACGGGCCTCAGCTTTGCTGGGGACTCAGGGCAGCCTCGGGGAAGTCTGGAAATCCACCTCTGGTGATGCAAAGACTTCGGCGTCCGGCGGGAGCTTCGGCGATGCAGACCGGACAATTGCTTCTTAGGTGCCTGCCAAGCAGGGGAGTCACTCCTTGACCCCAAGGGAGATTCTTCAGTCCTCTAATCTTAAAGTAGAGCGTCGAAGGTCCAGGATTCTGTATCAGAGTTTCGTCCAGGTAAATCTAAAGTCCTAAGGACTGGGGTCCGATACTTATACTAAGTTAGGGGGTTGGACATACTCTGGGGACCCACCTATGGGAGGGTAAGGGAAGAGGGGTGGTTACACCCATTCCCTTTGTCCAGTTTCGCGCCAGAGCAGGGGCAGGTAGCCCCTGCAACCGGTTTGAACTGGCATATGCACAGGGACACCAAATGTGCCCCCAGTGCAGGACTTCAAAGCACCAGAGGGTGCTCCCGCCCAGCCCCAATACACACTATCCTGTCTGGGGAGGTGGTTACACCTCCCTTCGACAGGAAACCTATTGTCCAGGCCTCCCCTGCCGGAGTTTCAGTCAGCAGCAGGAGGCCAGACCCGTGTCTGTGGCAGCGGCATCCATTTTGTGATGCCAGGGCTCTGGAAAGAAGTTACCGGGTAGCCCGGTGTGTACATGTCTCTCCCTCTAGAAGGGTGGAATGCTACCCCCGCCGCCAGGACTGGCGGGGGGGTAGTATTCCAAGATGTTTGACACAAAACACGACACGTTTTGGTGCAGCCAGTCCAAAGTTAGCATTGTACCGCGTGGATATAATGCACTTAAGAGTATATGGTCAGGCTGTACCACAAACAGCATCAGAGGAGGGACTCCGAACGCTGTAGAGGGGCTCTGCTCATGCAGGGGCACCCTCTCACATAAAAACCAAGCACTCTGCCTTCAGGATTGGTAAGGCCTGCCATAGGAGTGACTTATAGGTTTATATGTGTGTGCAATGGTAGTGATATAGGTAGCCTATACCACTGTAAGGGGTGCATGCACCACCTTACCCAGGCTGCAGTAGCAGACCTGTGGTGTCATTTTGGATGGCCTTCCAGGGGTGGCACAATACATGCTGCAGCCCCTGGTAGGCCTCTGAGGTACCTATGCCCTGGGTACATAGTATACCATATACTAGGGACTTATAAGGGCACTCCAGATTCCAATCAGAGATGTGCCTAAGGCACATGGAAACCATTTTAGAGAGGAAGCAGCTAGGCTGGGGTTCTGATTAGCAGGACCCCAGCCAGACTAAAGTCAAAAAACAGTGAAGCATCAGCAAAAAGTGGGGGTATCCATGTGAAGCAGATCCTACTCTCCTACAGCGACTCTCCCACTGAATTGTACGTAGCACGCGGTCGTGTTCTCACACTGCACCCGTCCTCCGTGGGGTCCCTACTTACTCACCTTGGGTTGTTCCTTAGGGTCCCAGCGATTCTGCATCCTCTAGACACTGTCTTGGCTCGAGTTGTGGTTCTTATACCACTATTTTAGTATATGGTTTGGTCTCCCCCTGGAGCCCACTGTGTATTAGCGCTACTTACGATTGTTTCTGTGCTACAGTATTGTGTGCTTTGTGTTTATCTGCGTGTAGCAGATACTGTGAGGTATTTAAGCTGTGTTATAATAATAAATACTGTGTGGTTCTCCTTTCATTTAACCAATACTATAAGGTTGCATTCTGGTAAACAAGCTGCTTAACATTCCTTCAAGACTAAGCCTGAAGGCTGCTCTCCACAGCTACCACTTGGATAGCTTTCTAAGGTTATCTTTGACCTCTTAAATCACCATAAGGGTTGTTTGGACTGGTGCAAGGTGCCCACTTTAATTAGTGGACATCATATACCAGGCCAACGTCACACATTGGTGGCAGCAGTGGGATTCAAGCCTGCATTGTTTTACCAGATAAATCTCCGTATTGATTAACTGAAAACCACTAAGTACTAGGTACATATAATACTAGCTTAGAATAAGTAAGTTCTACTGAACTTAGCGTTAGGTAAGTCAAGGGTCTAGCACACCCTTTCTCCAACCTCAGAGAGTTTAGTTCCCACTAGGTTAGGTAGGTGCAACACCTCACCACACTTAGTATGTCTTCTAAAGGAGATGCCAGTGGCTCTCTGCCCTCTAGATACAGTGAACTTTTGTTCCAAGAATTGAAAGCCCTGTGTGCCTCTAGAAAGCTGAAGACAGGGAAAAATGCCAACACTCAACTCCTCATAGAGGCCTTACTTCTTGATGACCTTAGGAAGACCCCTGGGCCAGATGAAGAGGAGAAAGTGGGTGGGGCAGGGAATGAGGACAGGTCAGGAGGTGACACCTTTTATGACCTAGACTCAAAGCCTAGCCAGGAGGAAGAAGATGGTTCCCACCTGGACAACTCAGATCTTCAGGGAGATGATGAGGAAGGCCAAAATGGCCCCCTTTTCACTCCTCCTGGAAGAGTGCAGGTTTACCAAGGAGATCTAGATCTCCCTCTGCAGAATCTCATCACTCAGGACAGTCTGTAGGGACCTCTGTATCTAGCAAGAGGGACCACTCGTTTGATAGGGAATAACAATTTCTTGAACTTGAGAAAGCTAGGCTTATGCTCAGGCAAGAGCAATTGGCCCTTAATAAAGAGTCCCTAGAAGTCTAGAGAGCTAGAGAAAAGTTGGGACTAGAGTCCCATGGTGGCAGCAACAGTGTCCCTAGAGTTAAAGAACATTCTTTTGACAAAAGGAACCTGAGCAAGATTGTCCCTCCCTACCATGTTGGGGATGACATCCATAAATGGATAACTGCTTTAGAGAGGGCCTGTAAAGTTCAGAGGGTCCCTCAAGAGCAGTGGACAGCTATCTTGTGGCTCTCCTTTGCTGACAAAGGTAGAGATAAGCTCCTCACTGTTAGAGAAGAGGATGCTGACAATTATTCAGTCTTGAAGAGTGCTCTCATTGATGAGTTTGGCTTTACCACTGAACAGTACAGGATTAAGTTCAGAGACACCCAGAAGGCACAGCATCAGGACTGGGTAGACTTTGTGGATAGTGCCATAAAGGCTCTGGAAGGCTGGTTGCTTGGCAGCAAGGTGAATGATTTCAAGGGATTGTACAATTTGATTATGAGGGAGCAGATCCTTAATAATTGCCAAAATCAGTTGTTGCATCAATACCTGGTTGACTCTGATCTGACTTCTCCCTAAGAATTGGGAAAGAAGGCAGATAGGTGGGTCAGAACAAGGGTGAAGCAGAGAAACCAGAACCATGGTGGTGACCAAAAGAATCAAGATGCTAAAACTTCAGAGAAGGGTGGGGACAAGGGTAAAGATGAAAAGTCTTCATCAGGGCCCCAAAAACTTGCATCTGGGGGGAGTCACAATCCAAGAAGGGAAAAGGCAAAAAGAAACCTTGGTGTTACTTATGTAAAGAAAAGACCCATTGGACAAAAGATGCCAATTGTCCAAAGGCCAAGGATTCAACTCCAACCACCACTGCCCCTAAGGCAACTGCTCCCCTAGTACAGTTTCAAGTGGTGGTACAGGGACCAAGGGATTAGTAGGGTTAACCTTGGGCTCTGAGATGGGTTCTGGCTTAGTCAGAACTCCAGCTCAGGCTGTACTTGTCTGTGATGGTGGCATGGATATTGCCACCTTATTTGTCAGTCCCAGTAACCTGGGCAAATACAGACAGCAGCCTTTGATTAATGGTAAGGAGGCCATGGCATACAGGGACACAGGTGCAAGTGTCACTATGATGTCAAAAGATCTTGTGTGCCCTGACCAGATCATACTTGGTGAGATGTACCAAGTGACCAATGCTAACAATGTCAGGACTGATTATTCCTTGGCAGTTGTTAATTTCAGCTGGGGAGGGGTAACTGCCCCTAAGAAAGTTGTGGTTAGCTCAGACCTTCCAGTAGAATGCTTGTTGGGCAATTATTTGGGGACTTCAGCCTGGGCTGAAGTGGAACTTAGGAATCATGCAGCAATGCTGGGCATCTCTGCAGATGTGTTTGCTGTGACCAGGTCACAGGCCAAACTGACTTCTACTGAACAGGCCCTGGATTCTGGAAAAATGGACCAGGTGCCTTCCAAGAGAAGGAGCAGGAGGGGTAAGGCTGTGTCTTCCCCCCAGGCTCAGGAGGAGGATCAATCTCTTGAGGGAGATGATCTCAGTCCTTGTGAAGGAACTGTCTCAGATGAACTGGAACCTGATCAGGTCGAGTTCTTGGGGACAGGGGGTCCTTCCAGGGCAGAACTGAGTCAGGAGCAGCAACCCTGCCCCTCTCTTGAACCCTTCAGACAGCAAGCTGCTGCTGAGGCTGCTGGGAGTGTCAGTGGATCCCACAGGATCTATTGGGATGAGGGACTCCTGTACTCTGAGGGTAGAGACCCCAAGCCTGGTGCCACCAGGAGGTTGGTTATACCTCTGAAGTTTAGGGGCTTCCTACTCACTTTGGCACATGACATTCCCTTAGCAGGACACCTAGGCCAAAGTAAGACTTGGGACTGGCTTGTCCCTCACTTTCACTGGCCTCACATGTCAGAAGACACCAAGGAGTTTTGTAGCTCCTGTGCCACCTGTCAAGCCAGTGGTAAGTCAGGTGGTACCACAAAGGCCTCCCTCATACAACTACCTGTGGTGAAGGTTCCCATTGAGAGGGTTGGGATTTACATAATTGGTCCCATGAACCCTCCTACTGCATCTGGGCACAGTTACATACTAGTGGTGGTGGACCATGCCACTAGGTATCCAGAAGCAATACCCCTTAGAACCACCACAGCCCCTGTGGTGGCCAGGGCCCTCCTGGGTATTTTTTCCAGAGTGGGTTTCCCTAAGGAGGTCCTAACTGACAGAGGTACAAACTTCATGTCCAGTTATATTACTGCAATGTGGAAGGAGTGTGGAGTGAACTACAAATTCACCACACCCTATCACCCACAATGCAATGGGTTGGTTGAAAGGTTCAACAAAACCCTAAAGGGCATGATCATGGGCCTCCCAGAAAAGCTTAGGCGAACATGGGATGTCCTGTTGCCCTGCCTTCTCTTTGCCTACAGAGAGGTCCCACAAAAGGGGGTTGGCTATAGCTCTTTTGAACTTTTGTTTGGGCATCCAGTTAGGGGTCCCTTTTGTTTGGTGAAGGAGGGATGGGAGTTACCTCTCAAACCTCCCAAACAAGACATAGTGGACTATGTACTTGGTCATCGCTCCAGGATGGCTGAGTACATGAAGAAGGCCAGCAAAAACCTTGAGGCAAGTCAAGAATTGCAAAAAGCTTGGCATGACCAAAAGGCTGTACTGACTGTTTATCAGCCAGGACAGAAAGTATGGGTGTTGGAGCCTGTGGCCCCAGCAGCCCTCCAAGACAAGTGGAGTGGCTCCCATACTATTCTTGAGCAGAAGGGAGAGGTCACCTACTTGGTGGACCTTGGAACTCCCAGGAGCCCCCATAGGGTGCTCCATGTAAACAGGCTAAAACCCTATGTACGGAGGGCAGACATGGGCTTGGTCATGGCTACTGTTGAGGGACAGGAGGAAGAGAGTGACCCACTCCCTGACCTCCTCTCACAGAACCCTCATGATGGCTCAGTTGATGGAGTGGCCTTGGCAGGCAGCCTTACTGAGCAACAGCAGATTGATTGCAGGAAAGTCCTCAACCAATACAGACATATGTTTTTTTTGACTCCTAGTCAGACCACTTGGTGTACCCATGAAGTGGACACAGGTGAGAGTCTACCTGTTAAAAATAAGATTTACAGGCAGCCTGACCATGTCAGAGATTGCATCAAGACTGAGGTCCAAAAGATGCTGGAAATGGGAGTGATTGAACCCTCAGCTAGCCCTTGGGCTAGTCCAGTGGTCCTGGTACCCAAACCTCATACCGAGGGTGGTACGAGAGAAATGAGGTTTTGTGTGGACTACAGGGGGCTCAATGCAGTCACCAGGACTGATGCTCACCCTATCCCTAGGGCAGATGAGCTCATTGACACTTTGGCCAAGCCAAGTTCTTGAGCACATTTGACCTCACTGCTGGATATTGGCAGATCAGACTAGCTGAGGATGCCAAACCAAAAACAGCATTTTCAACCCCTAGTGGGCATTATCAATTTATTGTAATGCCCTTTGGTTTGAAGAATGCACCTGCCCCATTCGAAATGTTGGTGAACAAAGTCCTTACAGGCCTGGAAGCCTATAGTGCAGCATATCTTGATGATATAGCTATCTTTAGTTCCACCTGGAAGGAACACCTGGTCCACCTAAAGAATGTTTTGGAGGCTCTGCAGGAAGCAGATCTCACTATCAAGGCCACCAAGTGCCAGATAGGGCAGAGTAAGGTTGTGTACCTGGGCCAACTTGTGGGTGGGGGCCAGGTTCAACCATTGCAGAGCAAAATCCAGACCATCATGGACTGGGTTGCTCCCACTACCCAGACTCAGGTCAGAGCTTTCTTGGGCCTGACTGGATACTACAGAAGATTTGTAAAAGGATATGGGTCTATAGTGACTCCCTTGAATGATCTTACTTCAAAAAGAATGCCCAAGAAAGTTTAGTGGACAGTTAGCTGTCAGAAGGCATTTGATGATCTCAAGCAGGCCATGTGCTCTGCTCCCATTCTGCAAAGTCCTGACTATTCTAAACAATTCATTGTCCAAACAGATGCATCTGAGTTGGGGGTAGGGGCTGTGTTGTCACAACTTAATGCAGAGGGTCAGGATCAACCAGTAGCTTTTATTAGCAGAAGGTTGACCCCCAGTGAGAAACGTTGGTCTGCAATTGAGAGGGAAGCCTTTGCTGTGGTTTGGGCTCTGAAGAAGCTGAGGCCATACTTGTTTGGCACTCACTTCATTATTCAGACAGACCATAAGCCCCTCTTATGGCTAAAACAGATGAAGGGTGGAAACCCCAAACTTTTGAGGTGGTCCATTTCCCTACAGGGGATGGACTATACAGTGGAACATAGACTTGGGAGTAACCATGACAATGCAGATGGACTCTCCAGATATTTCCACTTAGAAAATGAAGACTAAAATGGGCAAGGTTAGTCTCATCTCCTTACGTTTGGGGGGGGGGTTGTGTAGGAAAGTAGGATCTGCTTCTTATGGTTACCCCCACGTTTTGCTTGATGTTACACTGTTATTGGCTAGTCTGACTGGGATCCTGCTAATCAGGACCCCAGTCTATCTGCTCCCTAAAATGTTATGTCATGTACTTAGGTACACTCCAGATTGGATACTGGGGTACCCTTGTCAGTCCCTAGTATATGGTACACATGTACCCAGGGCATAGGTACCCCAGAGGCCTCCCATGGGCTGAAGCATGTATTATGCCACCTATGAAAGGCCATGCAAAATGGAACTACAGGCCTGCCATTGCAGCCTGTGTAAGATGGTGCATGCACCACTTACTTTAGATATAGGTTTACTTTATCTATAGGTCACTATACTTAAAACCTATAAGTCACCCCTATAGCAGGCCTTGACAATCCTGAAGGCAGGGTGCTGGGGTTTACGTGAGAGGGTGCCCCTGCATGAGCAGAGCACCCCTGCAGCCTTCAGAGACCATTCTCCCGGGTTGTCGGTGACGCAGCCAGACATATAGGTAGAGGTGCATTATATGCTCGCGTAAAATGCTATCTCGAAAACGGCTGCAACAAACCATGTTGTGTTTGGTATCAAACACCTTGGAATCATACCTCCACACCGGTAACCGTACCTCCACACTGGTAACCGGTGTGGGAGGTATGATTCCACCCTTCAGAAGCGAGCTTCGTGGGGTCCCTGGTCTTCCCGGTACCAGCCTTCTCGACCTGGACAGCACAAAATGGATGCTGCCGACCAGAGACACATTTCTGCCCTGCAGCTGCTGAGCCAAGCTCGAGCAGAGGAAGGGAGCACAATAGGTATCCTGTCACAGGGAGGTGTGACCCCCTCCCAGACAGAATTTAGTGTATTGGGGCTGGGTGGGTGCACTTCCAAAGTGCCTGAAAGTCTGCACGAGGAGCACATTTGGTGTCCCTGTGCATAGTCCAGTTCAAACCAGTCCTGGGAGCTGTTGGCTCCTGCTCTGGTGAGAAACTGGACAAAGGGCATGTGAGTAACCTCCCCCCTGTCCTGACCCTCCCCTGGGAGGGTCCCCTGAATCTGTCCAACCCTCTCCCGTGGGTACAAAAGGGCTTACCTAGCTGTAGGACCCTAGATTCGATGTGGACAAGATTCTGAACAAGAAACCACTGACCTTCGATCGTTTGGACACTCTGGACTTTGCTGGACTTCTACTGGGTCCGACTTCGTCTCCCTCTCCGTCCAAAGCATCGTCTGTGTCCATGCACCATACAGGCTCCGTGCAGGACCTGTGGAGCATCAAGAAGAACTGAAGTATCTCCCTTGGGGTGAAGGAGTCACTCCCCTGCATTCACAGGCACCATAATGCAACTGAATGGTCTGCTGATCCTGAGCTCCTGCTTACTTCGAAGGCTCCAGCAACACAGGAGGTGGGTTCCTATGTTCCTTGAGGTAGAGCTGCCCTCTCACCAAGTCGGAGGCCAGTATCTCTCGTGGGACTCGCATAACCCGAACCCCTGTGCACCGCGTACCTTTGCAAGTGCATATGCTTGTTGGCGTCCCCCAACTAAGTTCATTGGGCTATCAATAGCCCTAACCTCTGCGCACATTTTGTACAAAGGATTTTGGCCTCCTCACACTCTGTGCCCTGCAAGCTGTTACTTTGTGAAACTGCTAGAGGTCCCCTCGCGACTCCTGTGCCTTCGGCCTGTGGGTCCACTTGAGGCACAAAACTGCTTTTCCTGGGCTCCCCTGGTTGCTCCAGGCCTGCCCTGACTCCCCTTGCTGTGGTGAGTCCTCTGGTCCTTGCTGGGCCAGACCGTAACCTTCTTTGTCCTTCTTCGTGGGTCGCCGCTGCCAAGGCTTATTGGTGCTCCCGCTGGACACCGACCCCTCAGCACTCGACATCTGTTGTGGGACAGCTCATATCCAGCTCCTGGTCTTCCTCGACATCTCCTGGTTCCTGCAGCTGTAGAGTCAAGGTCTCCATCTTCACACCTGAAGCACCCGACATCGGTGGGCATTCGTCTACCGAGCCCCTGGTCACTTCTGAGTGACCCAGACTCTGTCCCCTTTGCTTTCAGGGTCATTCCATCAAGAATCCACCTGTGGGTTCCACTGGACACTTTTCTTCTTTCCAGCAGTGGCATTTCTTTGAATACTCCCATTGAGAACAACGACGGTTTCCGATGCCACTTCAACCCTATGCACCCCGCTTTCCTGGGATAGGTAACTCTGGTACTTTGGTATCCACGGGTGGGGTGGCTCTCCAACCTTCTATGTTCTATTTGCAAAGGTTTATATAGCGCTGGCTAGACCCGGACGTATCAGAGCGCTTTACACGAGGATCAGTGAGGTACAGGCTCCATAATTACATAGACAAGTATAGACATAGGAGAAAAGAAGAAACATGAGATTACACAATAATGTGAGATTATTAGTGCGTACACACGTCTTATGGGGAGTGAAGAGGTAGAGGGGAAATGGTAAACGGGGGTAGGGAATGCAGGTAGGAAAACACAACGGGGAGGCAAGGAAAATGATGTCTGATGTCCGGCTGGGTAGGTGCCGGCTGAGGGGTGAACCAGAGCCAAACTCCTCTATAGCTGCATATGACAGCTCCACCGGGCATCAGCCAAAGTTGCTCGGGCACCGCGGCTTTACATGAGGATCAGCGAGTTACAGGTTACAAAATGACATCAGTTACAGGAGCCAAGAATAAACGCAAGGAGAAAAATAGTGATTACACAGTAACAAGAGATATTAACGTATCAGCTGGAAAGGGGAGGTAGCCACAGGATCACGGAGGGAGGAGGTGGTGGAGGGAAGGGTCCTTAAAATTTATCCTTAAAAGGGTCCACTGGGAAGGGTCCTTAAAATTTAAAATTGCAACCGCTTCTCTCCCATTGAATTGTACGTAGCACGCGGTCATGTTCTCACACTGCACCCGTCCTCCGTGGGGTCCCTACTTACTCACCTTGGGTGGTTCCTTGGGGTCCCCGTGATTCTACATCCTCTAGACACTGTCTTGACTGGAGTCGTGGTTCTTATACCACTATTTTAGTATATGGTTTGGTCTCCCCCTGGAGCCCACTGTGTATTAGTGCTACTTACGATTGTTTCTGTGCTACAGTATTGTGTGCTTTGTGTTTATCTGTGTGTAGCAAATACTGTGAGGTATTTAAGGTGTGTTATAATAATAAATACATATTTTTATAACTACTGTGTGGTTCTTCTTTCATTTAACCAATACTATATGGTTGCATTCTGGTAAAACAAGCTGCTTAACTTTCCTTCAAGACTAAGCCTGAAGGCTGCTCTCCACAGCTACCACTCCGATAGCTTTCAAAGGTTATCTTTGACCTCTTAAATCACCATAAGGGTTGTTTGGACTGGTGCAAGGTGCCCACTTTAATTAGTGGACATCATATACCAGGCCAACTTCTCACACCCATCATAGCCATATAGGCAGTATCCCAGAAGATTCTTCTACGTATGTGAACCGTCTTCTCTTCCAATATGTCACCACCCTTCCTTCATATGTTAAACATTCTACTGTTGTATTAAATCAGCCAACTGATTTTCCATTGCTTTCACATTATCATTTGGCTACTTTGGATGATAGCCTGCTCTATACAAGCATCAGTCATGAAGATTTTCTAAAAGCTATGAGCATCAGCTGCCTCATTCCAGCAACACAATGAGATGTTCCTACAAATTAATTATTTGCACATGAACTATTTTACTTTTTAAATAGTTTTTTTTCTAAAACAAGGAGTAGTCAAGGGCTCCTGTCTTGTAACCAATTCAGCAAACTTTATGATGGAATATTAGGAATGGTTAATGGAATAGAGATATAAACTAGAGAAACAGCACATCATACAATTTTACGGCTTTGCTCTATAGATTACCTGTTCTAGGTATGTGATGGTAAACTGAACTGAATTAGAACATTAAATCATGATTTTCAGCCAAAAATAACTCAAATCAAAATTCTCCTATCCGAGTTCTCTCCAGGGAAATCTTTATCAAAGTCATAAGCACTGAATTGTCCCATCCACTCAAGGGACCCCAGAGCACTTTAATACTCTAATATATATATCACTGAACAAAACAATTGTTAAAGGGACATTATGGCTAGGTGAAAATGTCACTTTTAAAGTAACAAAACCACTGAAATTCATCAGTTATAATGATCTCAAGTAACTATAACTCGTGTCCTGAAGTAACTATAACTCGCACCTGCGCCATGCACAGTTTGTCATCAATGATATAATTTTAAATGTTTCAGTATGTTATCAATTATATTATAGAACATGTAATGATTGAAGTAGTATGGGAGGCCATAAGGAGTGCATGGTGAGGGCACAAGTTATACATACTTTAGGGCACGAGTTATATACATTGTCACATAGCTATAACATCCTTTTAACCTTTTGTTTTTAGTGAATTTCTAAGGTTTTTTTATGTAAAGAAAGATATATTTACAGTGCCTAACTATACCGTCACCTTAACCTTTGTTTTTTTCCATTGAATTTCTATGTTCTTAACGTAATATTTTATTACCATCCGTAACGCCAACTGTCTCACAGACAAGCACGGCCCCTCGTAACAAGCAACCACACAGCACGCATGGCTATCTGGCATGCAGCGCTTGCTGTTGGTCTTGCAGGGCCTGGTCTCTAGCCAGGCCTTGCATTCAACCACCGCGGGCTGCCAACCTCCCACCATGCATGGCCTTCAGGCATGCACAGCATGCTGTTGTTCTCGCAGATCCTGGCCGCACTCAGGCTGACATACTGACTTTGTAAATGAGTCTTAACACCAAAATATAAAAAGTGTGCTTATTGGTTTTATGAAGGGGTGAGCATATCAATATATATAAAGCAGATCTATCATCTTTCTACTACCAATATTTGTTTAATCTAATGTATATTTTAGTAATTCACACAATGCAATGTTGAAAAATAGTGATTATTATAAAACTGATTAATAAACGTTTAATAAAAAAAAATGACTGTGAGTCTTTTCATTATTATAAAATGCAATCATAAAAACAATCAAAAGAGGGCCTTGTACTCTAGCTGAAGAGCATACAGCTCCAGCTAGGCATGCTTAAAGAAATATGGTAAGTTCTCCTTGTGTCATTAATTTAATGACCTCGGAGATTGACAGTTTTTTAATGTTGCTGGGGGCTTCTGCTCTCTCTGCAGCCCGAGCAACATTAAATAAAGGCTTGGTAGTGCCCATCCCAATTCTAGGGGCACCACCAAGCTCAAACAAATAAAAGCCCTTGCAGGGCATTATGGGGTACTCCTTCAAGGAGCAGTGAATACAAAGGAGCAGCTCCTGATGTTCATTTATTATTCATTCTGGTGCCCCATTGCCCATAATTATTGGGGAGGTGGTGTGGATGCCCCTCCCTGAGCCTTTACAAGACCCTATCCCCGAAAGGCTGTATTATTTTTAAAGGGGAGGGGGATGCACGGCACCCCTCCCTACACTTTAATGACCCCAGGGACCCCATCCCTTGGACCTTTTTTTATGTTGAGGGAAGGGGGTGACACCCCTACCCGAGCCGTTGTGGCCCCAGAGACTCCATCCCAAGGGCCCTTTAGGTTTTTAAGGGGAGAGGGCACACATCCGCCGTCCCCGAGCCAATAGTGGCCTGAGGACCCCATTTCCCGAGGCACTCACAAAACACTATGCATGCACTTATCCTGGGTGTATCAGGAGCCAGCATTGCACCCGCCTGGCAGGAGCAGGTGTTTTTCACTGCCCCCGCTGGGTGGGAGCAATCTGAGTTTCCCTGCCCACAAGAGAGTGGGCAGGGAAACATGTTTGCTCCCACGAGGTGGAAGCATTTTTAAGGCTCCCATAGCGTGGCAGCAGACAAGTGTTCTCTGCCTATGTTCTTGCGGGCAAGGAAACTACTGTGTCCCGGGGTGGGCTCACCGGGACACACTGTGAGTGAGCCAGCCAAGAGGGATGAGGTTCCTGAGGCCATTCCAGGCTCAGGAGGTGGGGCACAGTGCCCCCTCTTTAAATATTATCGGCCCTGTGGGATGGGGTCTCCAATGCCTTTTTAGGCTCAGAGAGGGGGGCAGTGCATCCCCCTCCCCTTTCTCGCAATTTTGGCCTGAGTGATGGGGTCCTCAGGCCTTTCAGGCTAGTGGAGGGGGGACACATGCCCCTACTCTTTTTTTATTCTGCCCTGGGGGATGGGGTCCCTAGGGCATTTTCAGTCTTATGGAGGAGGGCTGTGTGCACCTCTCCCCTTTCAAATTATGTTGCCCCAGGTGGATGGGGTCTGGGAGCCTCCCAGAGGCTCGGGTTGGGGGCAAGCACGCCCCTACTCTAAATATTCAAATGTGCTGCCCCCAGGCCCTGGCCCACCCAAGGGGGGTAGGTATTTTATTTTTGCACATTTGTGGATCTACTGCAAATTTGTGGCACAACCCCGTTTTTGGCTCACCAGACCTATGGGGGTACGGAATCCCTACTCTGCCCCCTTATATCTATTTTTTGTACATTTTTTGTAGGACTCTGGAATGAGTCCGGAGTCCTAAGATGGCTGCCACATCATTGTTGATGTAGTAGCAGCCAGCTGCGTGAAATATTAAAAAATAAATTCAGCCTTAATTGTTCAAAACCTACTGAATAGTTTTACTCTAAATCAAAACACTTTCTAGACCAAGATCTAGCTTTCTACCAAATTTTGTGTAATTCCGTTCAGCATTTTTTGCGGTATCGCTGTTCAATTTTCCTATTAAGAATGAATGGAGGAAAACGTGTTTTGGGACCCACGCCCTGTTCTTGGCCCCACGGTTGATAGATCACCCCGAAACTTTCCAGGTAGGTGCTGAGGTGGATGAGACTTTTTTGGGAAAGTTTTGTGAAGATTCATCAAATGGCACCAAAGTTATAAGGACAACAAAAAATGTATTTCCTATGGAAACACAAACCAACCACTCAGTGGTGACTGCCAGCGGGTACTATGAATATATATATATATGTACCTGAGCTAACTAAAACTTACACCCCCGTAATGCACTGCTTGTGACCTCACATATTACATCACTCATGACATGGACAGTGACATCACTGATGACATCAATGATGACATCTCAAATGACATCACTGATGACATCACATCCAGTGAGTGTGTTTCTTAAACGTTTCTGACACTTAAAGATATATACTAAGCTACAGCATAAGTTAAATTACTATTCTTTCTGTACTAGTAATTAATCATACTATTTCCGACATATCTCATCTGAGTGGCTGTGTGACTGTCTGTATCAGTGTGTGAGTGGATGTCTGAGTGGCTGTATGGGTGTGTGAGTGGGTATGTGAGTAGCTGTATGGGTGAGTGGCTGTATTGGAGAGTGAGTGGGTGTGTAAGTGGCTGTATGGGTGAAGTGTTGGCAGCCAATGAGAGCTCTGCAGATCTCTGCGCGAGCTCGTCATTATTCACCTATTATTCAAGGTCGTAGATATACAAATTTGGATTTTCTTTAATAACTTGCAAACTACTGAACGGATTTACACCAAATAACAAAACACACAATCTGCAGACGAAAAGCTAGCTTTCTGCCAAATTTATTGTAATTCCGCCGGGCGGGTCGGGCTGCAGGCGTCTAATGAATCTATTGGAAATAACATAGGGAACACACTTTTTTTGACGTCCCCCCTTTTTCTCAGCCCGCTTGACGGATCGCCCCGAAACTTTCCATGCAGGACTAGAATTACAGGCGCACGCTTTTTGGAAACTTTTGTGAAGATTCGTCAAACGGCAAGAAAGTTATAGGCAAGTCAAAAATTGCATTTCCTATGGAAGCATGGTCCTAATTATAACTACAAACTGGCAACCGCCAGGAGGTAATATATATATCTATATATATATATATATATATATATATATATATATATATATATATATATCAAAGCTCCAAACCCTGGCCTGACAATCGCTACCAGAAAACCCAGGCACGGACCTCGTTGCGCTCAAGGAACAGTCACAACAGCGTTGTGGTGTGCAAAATAGCAGTGAAGTTTATTGCTGAATATTCGCCACCAAATGACCAGGCATAGTGCCTGCCATGACGCGTTTCGCTCGCATCACGCGAGCTTGATCACATGACGCGTCTCGTGATCGGAAAACCCAATAAATACAAAAATTACAAGAAAGTGCACAACTGACTTTCAAAACAAACACAAAAACAGTGAAAATGAAAAACAGACTATTCAAAACGTCTGGAGTTTCAAAAATCTTCAAGTAAATCTGTAGCAATTTGACTTTTCTTGGCATTCACAATCAAAAAAAGACCATGGGCTGCTATCCAGGCACCTAGGACTAGATGGTCTGTTACATCTGTTGTCCTGTATTTAACATATACTTGACTTAGTATGTTTCTTCTTCTTTTTCCTTCTCTTTTTCTTTTTCCTTTTTTTTCTTTTTCTCAACTTTACTGTACTCTAATGTTATTAATGTATTTGTTTGACATCTTGCATTTAAGCAGTTATTTAGTAAATTTGTCGCTTGCCACTTATTAAATATACATTATTGGCAATACGCACGTTTTTGTCGCCACACACTTCAGGTTAGGCTGACTAGATCCACACATCAAGGATTTTTAGGTTCTCCTTGACTTGTATGCACGTGTTACTTTTAGTTTCAACATGGCATATAGATATTTTTAACCACGAGTCCTTTGGATTGGAGGAGATTTTTATTTAAGGTAGTTATTTTCACCACTAAACTCACTGTGCACTTTTTACGTATGTCTCCTCCACTCTCCTCTATGCACACCCTCTCTACCACTCTCACCATGTGCGTTCCATTCACAGTTTGATATTGTAGTAGCCTTTTACCTTTGTCCAGTTGGGTGCTTGTCTCTGGGCCTCAGGTTGCCAGGACGAAGTATTGCAGCACACATCACAGAGGCTTACGCAGCAGATGGCACTCTCTGACATTCTGAAATAGGCGCACCCATTATTTTAGTCCCGATTTTTTCACCTCCTTAGCTCCAGGCACGGTCTTTGATTGATTTTTTTTGTACTGACAGGGTCATCCCAGGGCCCCCGCGGCTGATAGTTTATGAGCCTTAATTAGAGTCATAAGCACTTTAGCAAGTCACACGCCAGTACACGATAGAAGGCTGACTCCTTCATCGCATCTTATTTTGTTTTACATATACCAAATGAGATGTCTGTTTACTCAGGCCGTGGAATAGCCAGCGAGTTGGAAGTTTTTCTCGGGCATGCATAGTATTTGTAATGAATTTCGCCGCCACAGGATGTTATCTCTATCTTTATAATTATATTTATTTTTATTTGTGCATAGTCTGTTGTTCCTGTTGTTTCTTTACCTTATCATGTCACTAGTAGCTCGTTTTCCTGCTTGCAGTAAAATGACACATATGACTTTTGGCGCTAGCTGTAGTAAAATGCTCACTCATGATAATGGACATAGTAATCAGACTACTACATCCAAACTACACTCACCTGTATATAAACTGCACATGTCTGTTCATAGCGCTATGTGATCAAGGCTGCATGTCTGGCAGCCGAAACGCGTCATGTTGGACCTTGTTTGATGTGTGAATAAACCTTCATCTTTTCCACACCAGCTTTTGGAGTCTGTGCCCGTGTGTTGCGCCGGAGTGTCTGTCGTGGCATTGGGATTTTTCGTGATATATATATATATATATATATATATATATATCAAAGCTCCAAACCCTGGCCTGACAATCGCTACCAGGAAACCCAGGCACGGACCTCGTTGCGCTCAAGGAACAGTCACAACAGCGTTGTGGTGTGCAAAATAGCAGTGAAGTTTATTGCTGAATATTCGCCACCAAATGACCAGGCATAGTGCCTGCCATGACGCGTTTCGCTCGCATCACGCGAGCTTGATCACATGACGCGTCTCGTGATCGGAAAACCCAATAAATACAAAAATTACAAGAAAGTGCACAACTGACTTTCAAAACAAACACAAAAACAGTGAAAATGAAAAACAGACTATTCAAAACGTCTGGAGTTTCAAAAATCTTCAAGTAAATCTGTAGCAATTTGACTTTTCTTGGCATTCACAATCAAAAAAAGACCATTGACATGTGCAAATATACAAGATTGCATAATATCCATAATTTCCAAAATACAGTACTGCAAATCTCGTAATTCATGACGTGTATTGTAGCATGAACACTTGTTATGTTAACACAAAGTGCAAGTGCAAAATATGTAAACATTAATAATATGTACATAGGTATAAAATGCAAGTGCAAAAATCCCTGAGAATACACAAATTACTGTTTGGATAATAAACTGCAAGTGCATGATTATTAAAATATCCCAAATGAGATATGTCAATTGACAACCAAGTGGTATATGTATAGATGTTAAAAACAGGGACTTAAAACAGTTAACGACTAAACACATGTTTAAAACTCAGAATTGGAGAGATTATTATAGTTCATGATGGCAGCAACCAGTACATGTAAAAATCAACCTCATAAAAAAGCCAAGCTAATTTGCAAAACTACACGATTAGAGTATGAAACGCCAGTCATATTTGACATAAAGTGCAAAAGAAATGTGCAAAACCTACAAAATTGTGCAATATAAGTGCTGTGCAACAGATAAATTTCAATAGCAGCATTGTTACCTACAAGCCTGAGTGGTAAACAAAATACAGTACTAATGATAAAGAACTCCTAAAGCTAAAGTTAAAACGAGCAGATGTAAAAGTGACATTACTATAAAAAAAGCACAGTAGAAAATTAGGACGCAGAATTTAGGGATGAGATCATATATATACACACACCTCTAAGGGCATAAAAATTGGATTACAGGAAGTTGTGCATATCTTCACTGGTATTCATGCCATTAGGCATTCTAGTGTCGAGGGCTAGAATAAAATGTGATTCCAGTTGCCTAAGACTCTTTTCTCGGTTCCCTCCCCGTCCGGGGACTGGAACGGCACCTAATACAGAATAAGTTAGATCCTTCAACCTATTCTGATGAACCAACTTAAAGTGCAGGGCAACTGGATAGTTGGAATCTGAGTTCACAATTGCCCTGACGTGTTGAAGAATGTGCTTATGCACTGGAAGCTTAGTACTCCCTATATAAGCAAGACCACAGGTACACCTTAGAATGTAGATGGCAAATTCTGTGCGGCAAGTGAGGTAATCCATAATCTCAATTCTTCTGTTGCTGAATGCCGTCACATAGTGTGTCAAGTTGCATGCACACGTGCAAGCACGGCATGAAGTACACTTATGGAAACCCTTGCTGACAAGCCATGTGCTTTTAGAAAGAATCTCAGGACTAGATTTTACCAGGGCATCCCTCATTGAGGGTGCCCTCCTGAAAGTAATATCAGGTAATGCTGGTAAAATAGATCCTAAAGTCATATCGGTGAGTACTATTGGCCATTGGGAGTAAATGATTTTACGAATCTTTTGTTCCTGTACACTAAAGGTGGTTATTAATCTGCCGTGTTCCATCAATATTGACCACATCGGAGGCTACCTCCGCAGAGGCAGTATATTCTTTAGATTGTAACAATTCCTCTCTAGAATGATTGTTGGCTTTTTCCAATGCTATGGTTAGTTGTGACATCTTATAGCCTCTATCCAAAAATCTAGAGAGAGCCTCCTGCTGGCATATGTGTGTGTCTGTGTCAGAACTACAAATACGGCGAATACGCAAGAATTCGCCGTAAGGAATGCTCTTGATCAGATGACGGGGTGGGAACTATCCGCATGTAAAATAGAATTTCCGGCTGTTTGTTTACTATGTAATTTAGTATGTATTTTGTTATTACTAATATAAACCAATGTATCCAGAAATTCTACACTTTTGTCATTGATTGTGGCAGTAAATTTCAAATTTAACTCATTCAAGTTTATGATATTGACAAATTCAAAAGCAGTTTCTATTGTTCCTTCCCATATCAAACAGATGTCATCTATATATCGCCAGTAATGCACAACATGTTTATACATATCCTTGTGTTTGGTCATGAGGACACATCTCTCCCACCAGCCCACATGGAGACATGAGTAGCTGGGGGAGAAACATGCCCCCATGGCCACCCCTCTGAGTTGCTGACATATAGTCTGATCAAAAGAAAAATAGTTATTACACAGACACAATTCCGTCATCTCAATCAACATGTTGTTGTGTTCCTTCATACCAATGTCCCTACTGCCCAAAAAGTACTTGGCTGCTGATAAACCATCCAGATGGTTGATGCTTGATTATAGGGATTCGATATCCATAACAACAAGCAAATATCTAGAATGCCAAGTGACCCCATCGATCTTTCTCAAAAAGTCAGTAGTGGGGCGTGGCCTGGACTCCGATGGAATAGGACGCACGCTGTTCGTGCTCCGTCCTCCGGGGTCGGATTGAGGCATCGCCGGAGCGCTTTTGGGCACGGGGGCACAGTCTGTGTCCCCCCCTCGACTGCAGACAGCCTGCGGCGACTCCGGACTTCCTGCGGGAGCCCTGACTGCTTGTGTGAGCCCCGGGAGCTGGCGTGAGGGCAGCGCGGCGGCTCGGTCCGCCATCTTGCAGAGCACCGCGAGGCGGCCCTCGGCGGTGAGGGGACTCGGAGGCTGAGCCGGGCTGCGTGGGCGGCTTGGAGCGGTGACCGCTGCTCCCCCCGCACCTGTTTTGGACGGCAGCCCACCGGAGGTGCTTCGGGGGGCCCTGGAGCTCGGAGGCGGATCTGAGCGGCGTTCTGCATTCCTGTCTGCACTGCCGTGGCATTCCGGAGGTGAGGAGGGGGAGGCGCTGGGGTTGACGGAGCGGCCCTGAGATCCAGTGTTATCGCCCCCCGGGACCCCGGGTTCAGCTCTACGCAGCGGCGTTCTCCCCTTCCCCCAATCGGACGAGAGGGTGCGGGGGGGGGAGCTGGCACATGAACTGGAACATTGCGGAGATCGCGGCCTACCCGGGCCTGTGCCCTCTGTCTCCCCGCGCCGGGCCTGCCTGCCTCCGGGCGCGGAGCTGCTGCAGCGGCGCTACCTGACGACTCCCTGGCCGAGTGGTGGGACCGGAGGCCTTTCTCCCTGAGCATATGCCCTGGGCCCCTCGAGGATTCCCTGCCCGGGAAAAGACTCTGTTGTGAGGCCTTGCCTGGCGGACGTCCTGGAGGCACAGAAACAGCTGCGGAAGGCACCTTCCCCTGCACGCTGCTGCGGCTCCCTGTGGGACCTCCTGTTGGGCCGTCTAGATCGGGGGGGGGACTTGGAACCCCCGGGATAGGACCACCTTGCCTGAGCTCACAAGGTCCTGGGAGGCCGAGGATTTGGACCGCGTTCGGGGGCCGTTGCTGCGCGGTTGTCTGGGCCCGGGCCACAACTGCTCTCCTCCACACCCTCTCTGGTGGACTGTCCAACTGCCGGGGTCGTGGTCCTTGACTGGACGCGGGTGGACGCTCGCGGGGGCCACACTTCTCCCCACACCAGCAGTATGACCAAACCTAGAACGGGGAAGGCAGCGGCGCAATCAGCATCTAAGGACGCCTCAGTGAAGGATCTGTGGAGTAAACGCGCCCCGACACCCCCACCAGAGACTTCTGAGATGGCCTCTAAGCTGGGGGCCCCTGAGCCGGGCACCATCACACAGGAGTTCATGGCTAGTTTCCTCCAGGAAATAAAGTCGGAGATCTCCTCCCTCAAGACGGAGGTCAAAACCTACCTGACGGACGTTCGCCGTGATGTCACGGAAATTGGTAACAGAGTGGACGATTTGGAACGCACCCTAGACTCGCGTACGGAAGACCAGGAAGATCTTAGACGCAGGGTCATGGCACTCGAAGAACAAAATGTGGAGCTCCAGCTTAAGCAGGAAGACCTGGAAAATCGGAGCCGCCGGAACAACCTCCGAGTCCGGGGGTGCCGCGGGGTGCGGAGGGGCAGGACATACTGACGTATGTCGCGGATCTCCTCCAGGCTGTCCGGGGTGACGACGATTCCTCCCCCCAACATTAGACCGTGCGCACCGGGTTGCTCCCCCACGCGGCAACCCTAATCTGGTCCCTGACATCCTGACCAGAGTTCATTTCTATACGGAGAAAGAGGCGATACTCCGGGCTTCCAGGGCCAATGAGAAGCTGGAATACGAGGGCCATCATATCCAGATCTTTCAAGACCTCTCACCACTCACTTTGCGTCGTCGTCGAGATTTCCAGCCCGTGAAGGCCATGTTGAGGGCATCCAACATTAAATATCAATGGGGGCACCCCTTCGCCTTGATCTTCCAGTGGGAGGGGCAGCGACGGTCCCTGCGGTCTCTGCGGGAGGCCCTCCGGCTGCTCCATATTTCGCCGGGATCTCGGCCCACCTCCCCCTCTCCTGCGGACTCGGCCTCCCAGGTCTCTCTACGCCCTGAATGGTCAAAGGTGGGGCATTATGGTTCGAGATCTCCCGCGGCCAACTCGACAACCAGTCAAGCCAAGCAGGACATAATCCGACATCTGAAAGCGTTGGAGGGGTCGCAGTTGTCGACGGGGAGGGGGCCTGGGTCCAGCCCCCCCTTGCCCCCGGGCTCTGGTACTGGAGACTGATCTCTGGCCATATGATTCTTCTTGCAGTGATGGACCCTCGCCCTTCGTTAGAGCACTCACTCTTAACCTTCCTCCTAGATGTTGCACCTGGTGACTGATGTTGATTCTTGGTATTACCTGCGGTCTAGACACTTGTTGGGACAGCTGACTCTGAGAGCCCTGACCTCTCCAGGTTCTGCTCACATAACTCCCGAAATCAGCTGAGAGACACCTGTTCTTGCCCCTTTTTGAAAGTACTGTACCTCTATGACGCTTACTTGCTTAATGGTTATCAGCATGTACTCTCCAGGCGCCATGAGTCCCGTGTGCCTCTCCCTTCCCTCCCCATACCCCCGCTGCACGACTTATTGCCCCCGGCCGCCTTGCTGCCCCTGGGGCTTGATGATCTTGGTGACTAATTTAAAGTGGGCCCCTGCTCTCCCCCGGTGCCCAGGGACCGGTCCGGCTGCCGGAGGACGGGCGACGTTTGTTCCTTGAACCTTCCATGGCCCACCCCACCCTTTCCTTAGTCCCTATGAGGAGTGACTTCCTCAGAGCCGCCCTGGTGTTTTCCGCTGGGCCGCTCCTGGACTGGAAAGGACCCTTTTGGCCCTGTTGGCCTCCTACTTACATGCTCCTCTCTCTGATCTCTGCCCTTTCTCTTGCTTTCCTCTCTTCTTTTTCTCTCCCTCTTTCTTCCGCTTACCTACCTGGACCTGGGGAGGGGGAGTACGCCTCTGACGACCCAACCTACATCTTGTCTGCCATTTTTTGGGCTCCACTGAAACCGTCCTTCGAACTCTGTGCATGGGTGGGGTCCCAAGCTGCTTGTACGCCCCACTATAGCCAATGCTCCGATTTGGGTCCACGACTCGGCCGGAGGGTGATGTGCCGATTTACGTCCCAGCCATTGCATGCCATTGAGAGTACCGATCAATGACGCAACTTAAATGTTTGTCCCTTAATGTCAAAGGCCTAAATGCCCCGAATAAGAGGAAACAGATTTGGCGGTATCTCCAACTCCAGGACCCCGATGTTATCTTCCTCCAGGAAACTCATCTTTTACGTGCTACTGTTCCCCGTATGTCCCACCCTAAATACCCCTTACAGTTCTGGGCCTCTGGGCCAACCAAGACGGCGGGGGTGGCTATCCTTTTTAGAGCGGGTCTTCCCATGCATCTTAAGAGTACCGTGCGGGATAAGGAGGGTAGGTATCTTAAGCTCGTGCTGGAGCTGCGGGGTAAACCGCTTACCTTAATTAATGTATATGCCCCTAATCAGGCGCAGGATGCCTTTCTTCGCAACCTCCTTAAGGCTCTGCTCTCTCGGGAGTCTAACCCTATCATCCTTGGGGGGGACCTTAATTTAGTGTGGGACCCTAATGTGGATCGCACCTCCTCCGCCTTTCAGGGGACTGGGGCTATGTCTGCCGCTCTCAAGCGTGCTTTTGATGATTTGGGCCTTATTGATGCGTGGCGATACAAGGAACCAGACACGCAGGACTACACTTTTTATTCTCCTGTCCACCGCTCACATTCCCGGATCGATTATTTTTTTTTATCCCACGCGTTAATTCGCTCTCTGGATACAGTGGGAATCTCAGACATCTCCGTCTCAGATCATGCCCATTTGGAAATAACCCTGACCGGTATGGGGCGTAGCCCAAACTCTGTCCCGCGGTGGCGTTTGCCCCTGCATGTTCTGCGTGACCAGGTGGACGTGGCCGAACTCCGGCAGGCCATACAATCATACTTTCAGGCCAATGATCTGCCTGAGACTCCTGTGCATATCTTATGGGACGCCTGTAAGGCCACGATTCGGGGCACCATCACCTCTATTTCAATAGCCCGCAGGCGGGAATCCCGCCTGGTGGAAGATACCCTTACCCGCGATATTAAAGCCCTGGAGCAATCCACCCGTAATGCACCTACTTTAGCCACGCGTAAGAGACTCGCTTCACTTCGTGGCCAGCTTAAGGCTCTTCGGGTGAATAAGGCAGAGCACTCTCTCTTGGCTCTCAAGCAAAAATTCTATGGGGAGGCAATAGAGTGGGCCCCATGCTGGCGCGTCGTCTTCGCCAGCAACTTTCTCGCGGCCACATTGCTAAGATTGCCTTGCCGACCGGGGTTTGGGCCACTTCTGAACAGGCTAAACAACGAGAATTCAGCACATTTTTACCGCCCTGTATAGCCCGGGTGCGACCTGTGGAGATCAGGTGGACGCCTTCTTGGCAGCGTGTCCCTGGGAGCCAATATCCCCCTTTTTAGGGAACAGATGGAAGAGCCTATCACCGCAGCAGAACTCCGAAAAGCACTCAACAGTATGCCAGTGGGCAAATCGCCAGGACCTGATGGCCTAACACTGGCCTTTTACCGCTTATTCCTTTCAGAGCTCCAGGCCCCTCTGTTGCGCCTTTTCAACTCCTTTGTGCAGTCCGGGACTGTAACCCAGACGATGGCGGAGGCGGAGATCGTCCTCATCCCCAAACCGGGGAAGGACCCTACTGTCTGCTCCTCTTTTCGACCTATTTCACTATTAAATGTAGACGTCAAGCTGTATACAAAAATTCTTGCCCTGCGACTGGCCCAGCACCTCCCCGGTCTCATTGACCCGGATCAGGTGGGTTTCATACGGGAACGCCAGGAGCGGACAATATTCGTCGCGTGGCCCATCTGGTGCAAAAGGCCCAACATAATAAGATACCGACCTTCCTCCTTTCCCTCGACGCCGAGAAGGCATTCGATCAGGTGGATTGGGCCTTTCTTCGGGCGGTCTTGCGCCGTGTGGGCCTTGGGCCGAGCATGATTGCTCGAATCATGGCTCCGTACGCGACTCCCTCGGCGCGCATTCGGGTCAATGGCCTTCTTACCCCCTCCTTCTCCATCTGTAGGGGCACACGCCAGGGGTGCCCGCTCTCGCCTTTGCTTTTTGCTCTCGTAGTGGAACCACTGGCGATTGCAATCCGGGGGTCGACGGATATCCGGGGCATTGGCGTAGGAGGGGTTGAACACAAACTAGCCCTCTTTGCTGATGATCTTCTTTTGACACTTACAGACCCTGCGTGTTCCCTCCCTGCGCTACTGGATATACTCTCACAATTTGAATTGGTGTCAGGTCTTAAGATCAACCTTTCCAAGTCGCAAGCACTCAATCTTACTCTCCCTCGTCAACAACTGGAGGCTCTGGGAAGCGTTAATCCCTTCCAATGGGCCCCACATTCCATCCGTTACCTTGGGCTAAATGTCACGGCTACCCTGGACACTTGGACGGGGGCGAATTGGCCGGCCTGCAGGGCTGTTATCCGCACTGAACTTACTCGATGGAAGGCGCTCCCCATTTCGTGGCTAGGCCGACTTAACGCGGTTAAAATGGCTATTTTACCAAAAGTTCTCTACCTTTTCCAGGTGCTCCCTACGCCGATTCCCCACAGGGACATTCTGAATCTCCAGCGGGACCTGATCACCTTTATTTGGGGAGGGAGAAGGCCGCGTTTTTCCGCGCGGGTCCTGATGTTGCCGCGAGACCGGGGGGGTTTGGCCTGTCCCGACCTGCTAGTATACTACTGGGCCTCGCACTTGCGTTACATATCGGAGTGGACGGTCCGTGAAAGTGAAAAGCACTGGTTCCACATGGATAGGGCAGTGGCTTGTCGCCCGTTATGGGATCTGGCTTGGATACGGAGTGGCGCTAGACACCGCAGTGCCTATATTGCCATTCCGACGAAGTCTGTCCTAGAAATCTGGGATAGGATCGCTGTCCCCCGGGGTCTCACTACATTTCCCTCCCCCAACACATCGTTGGTGCTTAACCCGGACTTCCCGCCAGCTCTGGCCCCAACGTCTTTTTCGGCATGGTCGGCGGGCGAATGCCGGGTGATAGAACAACTGTTTGATGAAGGACTTTTTAAATCATTCGACCGGTGTAGACAGGATTTCAACCTCCCTAAAACTGCACACCTGGAGTACTTCCAGGTTCGCCACTGGCTTCGAGCCCCCTCCTACACAGAGGGCGCTACGAGGCAACTTACGTCGTTCGAATCCCTGGTTCGAGCATTTGATGGGTCCCGTGGGTTGATCTCTCGGACGTACAAAGTCCTTCAGCATTCGCATGCGGTGCCCCCACACACCTATCAATGCCAATGGCAGGCGGACATTGCGGAGGATATCCTCCCAGAGCGCTGGGAACAGCTGTGGCAGGATATTCCACGCATCTTTAGAAGCATAGCCCAGCAGGAGTCAACATATAAAATCATGACCCGTTGGTACTATACTCCCTTGAGGCTCCAGAAGATGTTCCCTGGCTTCGCCCCCCTTTGTTGGCGCTGTCAAGCGGCCCAGGGCTCCTTCCTGCACATATGGTGGACGTGCCCGCTCATCCTCACTTACTGGCGCGAGGTTTTGACTCACGTTGAGGAAGTATTGGGGTTCCCCCTGCCAAGTGACCCGGGAGTGATCATTCTGGGACTTCGCCCAACCTCTCTTAAAGCATTGACGCATACAGATTGGCGCCTAGTCTTCCATATGCTTACTGCGGCGAAACAGGTTATCGCCCTCCATTGGAAAAAACCGTGCCCCCCTCGTCCTTGGTCTGGCTTACGCGACTTTGGCATGTTATGGCAATGGAACTTCTATCTCATAGGCTGGCATGTACTGACGCTAAATTTGAGCGCATCTGGCAGCCCTTGGTCACACATCTCTCCCGGCTGGAGCACGCACGGTCTGTTCCCCCCCGCCTGAGGGCCCTTCAGCTTTTTGATGATCCTATACTTCCAAGGGGCGAAACTTACGACACCGAACCGTGATACGGTTATGGGGGTGTAACATTTAGCAACCTGCCTAATCCTGTGCAGATGCGGTTCCTTGCGGGTGGGGTACACCCTGCCCCCAGAGGCTGATCTATCATGCTCTCTTCCCTCCCCTCCCCTCTCCTTTCTTCTCCCCCTTCTACTCTTTTTCTGTTCTCCTCTCTGAGCTTTCAATCTTTCTTTGGCTCTATCTTGGTTTTAGGGGCTTAGTGTTTCCCCTGGTTACAGGCCGTAGAGGTCGCTGTTACCGCCACAGATGAATGGCCATTATCGGAACCTGTACCATTGGCACATCATATCACTAGGGCAATCTATACGATTTCTTGCTGTCTTTCGCATGCGAGTTCTGCTGAGGCCCTTAAGCGTTATATAGCGGTACCCCAACTGGGTGTCTAGTGTTAGAGGACTTTGCTTTCTCATCCTTTGTCCCCACCAAGCTAAGAAACATGCTTAGAGACTTTGACTGTAGACACGCACATGATGTGAAAAGCCCAGCCTTTATTATGGCAGTGCCTTTGATTATTTGCTGGGAGCCATGCCTCCCTGTTGTGTGGCGTGTGATTGTTCTCCGGGGTTAAACCCGGTCTTTAGACTCTCTTAGCGGCTTCAGGCCCAAAGTTTCTTTTTGGTTCATTGACGAATGTCATGTGCTATGTTCATTCTGTGTTTCCAAATGTTGCTTACAGTGTGGCGACTTCTATGGTGATTTTTTGGTTGTGTATAAAATCAATAAAAGAGATTTGAACAAAAAAAAAAAAAGTCAGTAGTGTCCCTAACAGAGGATGATAAAGACGTTACATGGGATTGAAATAAATAATCCACATATTTCGACACATTCTCAAGCAAGCTTTTCTGTGCCGAAATAATAGGGCGTCCGGGAATGGGAACAGTCTTTTTATGCACTTTAGGCAAAAAATACAAAATGGGGGTGACCGGATGCTCAACTTTAAGAAATTCAAATTCATCTTTTGTAAGGAGCCCCATCCTTTTCCACTTCGACAAACTTTTATATACTTTGTCCTGTACCTGTCGCATATCCTGTTTAGAAGATTTCCTATAACAGCAAACATCAGAGAGATGACGGTCAGCTTCAGTCATGTATTGCTTGCGGGGCCAAAGGACTACATTGCCCCCCTTATCTGATTTATTGATTATGATGTCGTGATTATTTTTCAATTTCTTGATAAGAGAATGATATTGGGCATTTTTGTATGTCCTGGCACGCTGACTTGACATCACAGACCTATTAAGACACTTGAGTTCTTCAACTACACGATCGCTAAAAATGTCCACAGCATCTTTAGGCATAAGGGGTAGAAATGTGGATGTTGGTTTAAAAGGACTTGTTGCTGCTTTGTTTGTTACAATCTCCATTGCTGACATAGCCTGTTGTGTTGATATATCAGCATCATCTGTTGATAGGGAATGTAGTGTCCATAAATTCTGCATGTCCCTTACTTGAAGGGCGTCATCAGTTGTTGTTAAGCTTGGTGCGGTGATCGGCAGGATTGTCGAGATACTCGTTGGTTTATTGAGACAAAAATATTTGATTAATTTAACCTTACGAATAAATTTAAAAACATCAATTCTAGTTTGGTTATATGAGAATTGGTTGGCTGGACAGTACGTGAGTCCTAAAGATAATAACTGGATCTCAGCTTTGTTCAACACTAATTCAGTAAGGTTAATAACTGTATCAGAGTTGTCTTGCTCCGTTATCTCCAATTCTTTCTTGTATTCCCTCTCCTGGTAGTGTTTCCGGTGTCTGATCCGCCTTTCCCTCCTGCGTTGATTGATTGGTCCCCTTGCTGCGGTTGAGGTTTGCGGGGTCGCAAGGTGTACCTCCGATCCTCCCTGAGAAAATTCAGTTCCTCTCCAGGGGTAAAGTTGCTTTGTACTGCTATTTGAGCCCCCAAAGTGCCAGGGCGTCCATCTTCGGAATCACTATTCGATGTGAGGGAAGCATTGTCCGATTCAACGTCACCACCTACATTGCCACTTGACGTCATATTTTGTACAGGAATAGGAACTTTGTTGGCCATAGCTTGTCGTTTGTAATTATCAAATTTCTTTGAAAAGGTGAAAATTCTGCCAGTTGCATAATCATTCTGATCTCTTGCGAATTTGAACACTTTGCGTGCCTTAATAGTTTCTTCGTGCTTTTTGATATGTACATCAATATCTGCTCGTCCTTTAGTTATTAAATCAGTTTGGCCAGTATCATCCAATAATCCATTTATTCGATCGATCTCTTCCAAAATGGTCTTCTTATGTATATATGTGTGTGTGTATTCACTGATAGAACCAAAGGTTATGGTAACGTTATAGTAAGGTGAATATGTCAGTGACAACATTAACTTTTTGAACTAAAAACAACACAGAAATTCACCAGTCATAGTTAGCAGAGCTATGCACTGCTTTTGACCTCCTCACATTTATGACATCACTGATGACATCACAGTTGACATCATCCAATGAGTGTGCTAGTTTAGTTTATAGCTTACATAGTGGCGAGTAACTACCATATTACTTTTCTACCTAATTTTCTACAGCGTGTGTCCAGCTAATGGATGTATGTGTTTACAAAACGCATGTTCTTCTAATGCATCATCAGTGTATAGAGGTATTGAACACATTACAAATCTTTGTCCTGAAGAGTAACTCTGTGTGCAGATGACAGTTGACAACTTATGTCCAGTATGTTCCACACATGTTTTTGGTTCAACAGAAAAAGTTTGCAACTGGGAAAAGATTCTAAGCAGAAGATACTAAGTATTATAAGCAGCCTTGAGTTATTAGAATCATCTCAGCATGACAATTCCTGCATAATATAGAAGACTGTGTGCACCAGGTACTAACCTATGTACATGTGATTCTTCTGCTTCAGAAATTGGGCTATCTGTAAAGTTTTCACCACAGTATGAAGGCTGCACATAACATAATCTTTAGCACCTTCAGACCTTGGTTATTCTAAGCATATAGTGACTTTTTTTGACAAGGGTTACAGACAGTGTACACTGTTCTTAGTAAATACCTCTTAATACTCTGTGGTGTATTTCTCATGAGAGTTTCACTATTTGCAAACAGTGTGGTATAGAGTAAAACTCTCTCCATAGAGTAAACACTGTTAACAGTACCCACTTTTCTACTCATTTCAACTGCATTTCTCAGTTTAGTGTCATGTGGCTAGGTTAGGCCCGGGAAGAAACACTGCCATTTTACATGCACACGTGTTTCTTAAGTTGCCTTCTTTTCTACACGATGACTTTTGGCACCCATTTACAAGCAGGACAGTGCAGGATTAGTTTCTCAGAAACCGAATCGCTTACAATTCCACTTTGTAAGTACACTATCATGACACCTTGAACATTTAGTACAAGGTCTGAACACACATTGTGCAAATGTTGTTGTTTGTTATCCCTCCATGAGGCGGCATGTCTATCACAAGAGAATAAACAATGTCAGCTTGGCTGAAGCCTCGACACGGAAGCATGGATACTGTTATTATAAATACACATGCATTTCTGTGTTCAAATCGAAGGAGCACTCTGCTGTCATTGGGAGGTCGCTATTGTCGGAGTCTCTGCCCAGCTGATTCCTGTTTACCCTCTGCGTGGAGGGATGTCTAACTTGTGACCAAGACGGGGACCTGCAAACACTTCAGGTAATGGGGAGTTAGATCATCCAGTAGGGGATTCTTGGCAGAACACCCACCGTAGGCAACTAGGTTAAAGAGCACATAGCAGGAGTACATTATACCCAGTACTTATATGCCAGCATATATACACTGTTTTAGCACAATGGTGGAATTTTTAAAACCTTTTCACTATTCTTATATTGCTTATCACTTTTATCTGCTTCTGTCTATTAATCATTGCAGCACATATCTTTTATACAAGAATCACAATGGTTCAATAAATATTGAAACGCCCCTTTGTGTATTTCTTGTGCCTCTTTCTGAGTGTGCACGAGTGTCTGATTAAAAAGGTTCATTATTGTCACCATGATTCCTTGGGGAGTCAGAGTTGCCATGTTCTGAGGTTGCCCAAACCATTTGTTACCTTACTAGGTTTAGGGATACATATAGTGGCACTGTGAGCTAGCAGGACTATAGGCCAACATATCCTGAAGAGGTGCTGTGAATTAGTCTGGCACTATCCCAACGTTTACGTTGTCCAATAAATGAACAGTTCCTACTGAGAAAGTGGAAACCGTACAACATGGAGTGGCCAACGCTGGTAGATTGTATTATTATTCAATAGATCGCCTGAGTAGTTCTCTTTTATATACCCAGAGACCCTACACACCTCCTAACTATAGAGGTCTGTGGTGGTAGGGACTATCCTCCTCACCTGAGTAGGTAACCCCTATGTATTGGCAGTAGGTTGTTCAAGCTTGAGCTTTTCAAAGGATTTTTTTCCCATTGTGTTACCCTCTCTGAATTCCATTAATTACAATGTCAGAAACAGAGGAACTTAACATTGCTGAGAACTGCAGACATGTGGTTACTCAGAAATTTGCTACAATGGTCTCACACTTAGAGTAAAGATGTGAGTGAGGCTCATGAAGCATATAGGGCAGGGTTATTGTATTCATGAATTACATTCCCAGCAGCAGACGACACGACAAGGCTACTTCACAACTACTCACAAGATTAAGTTCCAAATAATTACACATCATAAGAAGAAATAGAATTTCCTTTAACATACCAAGAGCACTGAAATTGGTTTGATGGCTCCCTGCCACACACATGCCCACTCATACACCCACTACATAAAGACTAAAGGCCTTGTTTTAGTAAAAAGTATCTCCTCCTTTATTGAAAAATTATTTTTGTTTACACACCATAAAAACCAAAGTTGATACATAAAATTTAATTAAAAGAGAGGGCAAAATTCGGTTCTTACTGGATCACTCTCATGTAAGTCACATTCATCTATATGACAGTTTTATAAGTTATATATATATTAGTATCTGACAATGCATATGCACAAAATAACTGTGACATCTACTATATGTATGACAACAATTGTCCAACATAAAGGCAGGTGGGAAGAATAGAGGCTCACCTTACTGAAAAAGATTACGTAGCACCGCCTGCCCCACAGCTGTATCAGTATTACTTGCAGCTTCTAGACAGTAATGCTGGGTGAAAGTGTGCCTGCTGGACCAGGTTGCTGCTCTGCAAATCTGTTGAATAGGCACACCAGCAAAGAGAGCCGTTGAAGAGGAGATTGCTCTTGTAGAGTGAGCTTTCACTGTTGAAAGTAGAGGTTTGCATGCTTGTTGATGGCAAAATTGGATTGCCGAAGATATCCAACGTGCTATAGTCTGTTTAGTGACAGGATGTTCATTTCCTATTTTTCCATAAGCCACAAAAAGTTGATCAGCCTTACGTATGGTGGCTGTTTTCTGTAAGTAGAATTTTATATAACTTTTTAGATCCTGGGAATGCAAAGATCTTTCCGCTGGTGACTGTGGATTTGGGAAGAAAGTTTTCAAAATGACTGCTTCATTTAAGTGAAAATCCGATGGGACCTTGGGTGTAAAGGTAGGATTTGTACGAAGTATAACAGAGTCTGTAGTGAACTGGAGGAAAGGATGACTAGTAGTGAAAGCCTGTATGTCGCTTACTCGTCTGGCTGATGTAAGCGCCAGTAGAAGAGCTGTTTTCCATGTAATGTATTTTAAATCAGCCCTATGAATAGGTTCAAATGGGCCCTTCATAGGCTGCATTAGAAGAATGTTAAGATGCCAAGGCGGAGGTGGACGCCTGATTGGAGGCAACATTCTAAACAATTCTTTAAGAAATTGTTTTATTATTCTGGAAGACCAAAGCGACTGTGACCCATTCTGCCGCCGAAACCTGGAAATCGCGGCAAGAAATACTTTAATAGAAGAATGAGAAAAGCCAGATTTAACCAGCTGTAGGAAAAAAGGCAGTATTTGCACCGGTGAAGACTGAATAGGGTGCACCTCCGAACTTATACACCAATGGCAGAATCTCTTCCACTTGAGTCTGTAAGTCTTGATAGTGGAAGGAGCCCTAGCGTTTGCCAAGATTTCCCGACAATCAGCCGGTATTACTAGGTCGGCGAACTCATAGTGTTCAGGAGCCAAGATGCTAATCTCAGAGATGTTGGGTCCGGATGGCAGACCTGGCCGCAATTGATTGTCAGTAGGTTCTGTAATGAGCGTAACAACCTAGGTTTGCACTCCGATAGAATCAGAAGCTCCGTGAACCAGAACTGGCGAGGCCATGTGGGAGCTATGGGAAGTATTCGGCAGGGTTCCTTTCTCATCTTCCGAAGTACCCTTGGGACTAAAGGAATTGGAGGAAAAGCGTAGGCATAAATCTTTGACCAGTTTATCGAAAACGCATTCCTGTACGATCCCTGTTGGGGTAGCCAACTGGCGAAGAATTGGCATTTGCGGTTCAGACTGGTCACAAATAGGTCTAACCTCGGTATGCCCCGCAACCGAAAGATGTGATCCAGCGTTGGTTGGTGGAGGTCCCATTCGGGGTTGGTTGTAATCGACCTGCTCAAGGAATCCGCCAGGATGTTGACCACTCCCGGAACATGTTCTGCTGTTAGTGTTATCTGGTGCTGAATTGCCCAATCCCAGATTTGCTGGGCCTGTAGGGATAGCATAGTTGAACTTGTCCCTCCTTGTTTGTTTAAATAGTGCATGCTTGTCGTGTTGTCTGTCCGAATTAACACTGAAGCTCCTGATATTATTGAGCGAAAAGATTTCAGAGCCAGGAATATTACTCTTAACTCTAGAAGATTTATGTGTAAAGTACGTTGGTAGCTGTCCCTTCTTCCTTTCACTGTCAGTCCCTCCAGATGTGCTCCCCACCCTTCGAGGGATGCATCGGTTGCTATTATGTAAGCTGGCGAATTCACTAGGAACGATAGGCCTGCAGCTATGTTCGGGATGTGAGTCCACCATTGGAACGCTTTTTTCATTTGAGGTGTTATCCTGATAATGTCGTCAAAGGACCCTGAAATTTGCAGCCATTGACTGTCTAATTCCGCTTGCAGGGGTCTCATCCGCAAACAACAGTTGGGAACGAGGGGAATACAGGAGGACAACATTCCCAGAAGCGATTTGTACTTGCGGACTGAAGTGAACTTTCTTGTGAGAAGTAAAACTGCCAACTTGCGGATCTTTTGTTGTCTTTCCTGTGAGGCAAAAGCCTTTGCCTGATGAGTGTCCAATGTTGCCCCTAAGAATGTTTTCACCTTTGAGGGGATTAACTGAGACTTTGGAAAATGTATTGAAAGACCCAAGGATTGGAAGAGAGAGAGAGACATTCTTGAGTACGAGTGCTTGCCACTGCAAAAGATTTCGCCTTTATGAGGCAATCATCCAAATAAGGGAAGATTAGAATTCCTGTTTGACGTAGATGAGCCACCACCAGTGCTAGGACCTTGGTGAACACTAGGGGCGCAGAACGAAGGCCAAATGGTTGAACTCTGAATTGGAAATCCTTGCTGGCCACTCTGAAGCGCAAGAATTTCCTGTGCCTGTGGAGGATAGGGATATGAAAATAGGCGTCCTGAAGATCCAAGGTCGCCATGAAATCTTCTTGATTTATCAAATTGAAGCACCTCCTGCAGTGATAACATCCCAAAGGATTGCTTTTTTAGATATTTGTTGAGACAACGAAGGTCCAAGATGGGACGCCACTCTCCCGATGTCTTTCTTATGAGGAAAAACCTTGAATAGAACCCTGTTCCTCGCTGTACATCTGGTACCACTTCGATCGCTCCCTTTTTAGGTCTCGCCTTGGCAGCGCATGCGCTGCATGCGCTGTCTCAGCGAGACTTAAAGTAATCTGTATATTGGCTTCCACTCCGTGTAATTTCTCCTGCCCCTTGCGATTGGTTTAAGTCTGGCATTGCTGTTGTTTTCTTGCTTTCTGTTGGCTGTTGATCCTATGGTAACTTCCTTGTAGTCCCGCGGCAGCGGCGCCTAACTACAGTTTTCCTCCGCTTTGCTGGCACTTAATTGCCTGCAGTGTGCCATCTGTTTTTTACCCCTCCCTGACGGACGTGTTAGACAGACCCTGCTGACAAATGTAAGCGCCGGTCGTGGTTGGGGGCGTGGCCCCCCGCCTCTTCCTCCTCGCCTTGTTTTTTAAAGCATTGCATGCGTTAGGTCTCGCCTGGCGTTATCTTATCCTCTCTTATCCCGCCCCTCCCCATGTTGTGTTTGCAGAGCGCGTCCGACCAGGCTCCAGCTACAACTGTCCCCCATGCTTTAGAGCTGCGAGCTCTCGCTCCAGTTACCTCAGCAGCTTCCTGCATCTCCAGAGGACTGAGGTGAGTTTCCGAATCCCCCTGCTCCCCCCCACCTTCCCTTCTGTGTCCTCCTCTCGTGCCTACTGTCCGCTCCCTACTGTGGGATCCCCGTTACCCTGCTCTGCCCAGGTCCTTGCGCAATGGCGACAATTGGTTTGGATTTTGTTTTAAGGGGAAGGCAGCCATGGTAACGAACGGGAGACTTCTAGCAGCCCTCTTATCCCGCCCCTCCCCTTCCCATGCTGCGTTTGCAGAGCGCGTCTACCGGGCTCCAGCTACAACTGTCCCCATGCTTTAGAGCTGCGAGCTCTCGCTCCAATTACTTCAGCAGCTTCCTGCAGCTCCAGAGGACTGAGGTGATTCTCCGAATCCCCCTGCTCCCCCCACCTTCCCTTCTGTGCCCTCCTCTCGTGCCTACTGTCCGCTCCCTACTGCGTGTGCGAGGAGTGAGGTGAGTCTCCAAATCCCCTGCCCCCACCACACCTTCCCTTCTGTGTCCCCCTCTCGTGCCTACTGTCCGCTCCCTAGTGCGGGTGCCCCGTTACCCTGCTCTGCCCAGGTCCTTGCTTTTTGTGCCCTTCCCTTCTGTTTAACGGTGTCCTGTCTCTCTTGCCTATCTCTTCATTGGTTGTGCCCCCTTTCCTGCTCTCTTGCGCCCCCCCCCCTTTCCGGCTTTCCCATATCAGCGTGTGTCCAAAATGATTATTCTTTTCAAACTTATCGCTACCTGCAAACCACTCCTGCCAGGCGCTGTGGAGCAGGACAAACACATACTCTCTGTCCTGTGTACGTTGTGGAGGGTCAGGGTGATTGGGTGTCGCAGCGAACTGTTTTGTCTTTCTCTCGGACTTTGGGGTAGCGCAGGCGTGTCCTGGTAAACTTTAGGACTGTCAGCGAGCGCTGTGCCGCCATGATGTCTGAGACACGGGCTTGGTGGTCTTTGGTGTGCATTTCTGAGTGGAAGGGGTGAAGCGTTGCTGTGATACTTTCCGCAGACTGCTGCCCCAGTACAGGGCAGGCGGCATGGGGTGTTGCTGCGCTGCCTGAGATTTACCAGTGTAGATTAGACTGCGCTGGACCTCTGCAGTGACAGCAGCGTTTGTACAGCCGGACCCCGCCTGTACTTTCCTGTGAAATATACTGCATCCCTGCTGAGAGTTTGGGGTACTGCCTCTTTAAAAGTGCAGAAGCTCTGCTAAGAAGTGCTGGCACTCTGTGGCTGCCCGGCCTGGTGCAGGAGTGCAGACGCGTCCTTACTGGAAGCGCATCAGCTTGCTTGTGATGGTGTTGGTACGTGTTTCCTTAAAAGTACAGCGCCGATGATGAAATCTCCGTGAAAAAACTGAATTGTCAGAGATGGAAGCCTGGTGTTTCTTGGCTGCAAAAGGCGCCACAAAGGGTTTAACTTGTTTCCAGGAACTCTAGTCAAGTGAGGTGCCTCTTTCCATCGACGTCACACGGACCCCGCACTTCCAAACCCCCGCCAAACTTCAGCGCTGAAGAAAGACTTTAATAACAACTGTTCTGCATTATGGAAGTCCTTTCTAAGAATGCGTGGATCTCCTTATTTTGCCGGGAAGGAGGGGGGCCCCACAACAAAGGCTGGCAATCTGTGTTTTGTTTTTCTACCGGCCTGTCCGATAACAGTAGCCACCAGAGGATTGTGTTGTTGGGGCCTCACACATCCTGTTTAGGCTGGGTCACACATGGGAGAGAGGCCCTGGACTGTGATGCTCTAAGTAGTATCATTAATTACGAGGGAGGAACCAGGGGGCCCAGGCTAAGTCAGCAAAGGCTGGAGTGAGTGGAAGCACGAGCCTCAAAAATAGTGGAAGCACGAGCTTTAAAAAAAAAAACATTAAAAAAACAACTCCTGACCTAGTGTGCAGAGCCTTCATTTAATATGTTGCAAAAGAGATTCCTGATATTTGTATATTTACCTACACATGAGCATGATAAATGAAACTCGTTTAACTATCATTTCTTACGCTTTGCAGCAGTTAACTTGGAGTTTCTAGTGGCTCAAATCGGTGTAATTTCTGAAATTTATATGTTTTCTGCGTATTTGTTGCTTAATTTTCCTCCTGAGAAAATGTCACTCATAATTTCACTGAAATTATGAAAATTTCACACATAGCAATCTGAAACCTTGGCTGCTATGCTCGTATGGTCTTTGCATTCTGGTCCTGGGGTTTTGTTATTACCATTACAAAAGGAAAGCAGCCAATGTCCGGATGCAGAGAGGAGACCAGAGGACTGATCGATCTACCCTCGGATTGTAGGCCTAAGTCAGATCTCTGCCTCCGCCTCGACTGGTCGTATGGGTTCAGAAGCATTGACAACTTCCTGTCTTTAAAGTTACTGTCGTCTCTTCCCTTTAGCCGCCAAATAATCGGGTGACACTTTAGGTCGCTCACGGATTTAGCCAACAGTATTCTGAGCGCATTGATGTCTGAGCCAACCTTGCTGTGCTAGAAGCAAAACTGCAAGTACCAAAAAGCTGGACATTAAGAGCAATTTTTATTGCAGCGCCACAAAGCAGCAAGATTGCGCACCAAACACTACTTAACGCACATAATTGCCACATTTCAGTTTCCATATTAATGCATTTTTCACAAGTTTTTTTTATTTTTTTTAGCTTATTTCTGTAGTTCATTTTGTTTTTGAAGCAAACTGACGAAATTCAAATATTAACCAAAAGAAAGTTTAAAAGCAATTAACAAATATGCATACCCCAATATCGGAGAAAGACGTCTGGGACAGCTGGACGTTCTCTTAGCAGATAACATAAAATATACCTCTGTGATAACAATGAACTATCTTGTTACTAAGGACCAGTAAAAACAAAAGGACGTGGTAAACCTGCTGCGAGAGTTAGGAAAGAAAGAAGAATATGTAGAAAAGAGAGAGAAAACCAAATAGACTCAAAAATACATAGCTAAAATACAATACCATTATCAAAGCAAATGGCTTTAACTTAAACAAAGGCGAGACCTATTGCATTTCCAATGCTTGTTTAACATTATCTTTATTTGCGACAAAAGCTCCTTTAGATGAGCAGGAGGGGGACCTCTGGGAGGGCAGTTTGGAGGAATCTTTAGAAATTCCAAAGAGTGACGGTTGGAAACTATATCTAAAACCCTTCTGTCCATTGTTATTGTAGACCATCTCGGAAGGAAAATGGAAATTGGGAAGGAAAATGGAAATTCTTCCACCAACCTTGAGAGGATTGATGGGAACTGTGGCCGGCAGTGGCCGTTTGTCACTGCTTCTTGGACTTATCTCTACCTCTGAAGGCAGTCTTTCCTCTGTAGTGTTTGTAGGAAGCGGCAGGAGGCTGTTTAAATGATTCTGTTGATTCTGTGATGATGGGTACCTTGATTGACCCTGATATGGCTGGTACTGCTTGAACTGGCTGTAACCTCCCCAAAAGGAAGACGAACCACGTCCTCTTGCTCCACGAAAGGGCTGCTTCTTGAATTGTAGAGGGCCCAGAGCCTTAGCAGTATCTGTGTCCTTCTTGATGGTCTGAAGGGCTTCATCAATGTGTTGTCCAAATAAAGTTTCACCATCATAAGGCATGTCAATTATCTTCGTCTGCACTTCCTGTCTGAATGAAGTAGCCTTTAACCAGCCCTGACGCCTCAGAACAGCAGCCCCAGCAAGCTGGCGGAATCCTGTGGAAGAAACGTTTACTGCACAATCGATGATCTCAGCCAAAATCCTTTCTCCCTCCTTTAGAATCTTAAGCGCCTCAGCCTTGGATTCCTCTGGTAGCATTTCAATAAAAGGCGAAATGTCTGATCATATTTGACTGTCGTATCTGCCTAGAATGGCAAGATAGTTGGCCGCTCTCACAGTAGTTGCCGCCATGGTAGAGAATTTTTTACAGATGGAGTCGAGATGCCTTCCATCTCCATCCGGAGGGGCCGATAGTAGAGAAGCAGGATTTCTGGCACGACGTTGGGCTGCCTGCGAGATCACAGAGTCCGGCTTAGGTTGCCCGATAAGACAGGCAGGCGAATTATCAGGAGCCTTATATTTTTTCTCCAATTTAGGTAAGACCGCCGGGATTGAGGCTGGTGTTCTCATTACTTTTAAGCCTTCTTGCCATATGAAATCTACTATGGGAATAGAGCGAACTTGTCTCTTTGTCTGTTCCTTGAAATCACACAGGAAACAATCTGTCTGTTTAGTAACCATTAGAAGCTGAAACCTCCCAGCCGCTCTCTCAATAAGGGTATGGAAACCTCCTATATATTCTTTAGAAGATGAAGGCTGATCTTCATGTTTTGAGGTGTGGTGATGCTTTTTCAACACCTTAAAAGCCTTAGGAGATACAAGCTCTGCCTCACTAACCCTTTTCTTAGATGCTGTAGTTTTTAAAGAGTAATCACTCTCCTTATCAGATAAAGGATTGTCCATATTTTTAGGTCTCGCCTAGGCAGCGCGCATGCGCTGTCTCTCTGAGACATCCAGTAATTAGTATCAGTGGTGAAACTCCACCTATTGCCTTTTTATTGGTTCGTTCGCTTGTATTTTAAAATCTCTTTGTGTTGACAGGTTAATATGGGTGTTAGTTCCTCCTTTTGTTTTTGGGGAACGCCTATACAGCACCGCCTAGCTACGGTAAACATGCTCTTAGTGGGATGAAGTATTCGTGTTGGAACTTTTTTCTTTTGTTGCTTGCTTAATTTTGTCGTGGATTGTTTGGTAGCTTGCTGTTGCTTGAAGCGCGAGGGCCGCGATTTATTTACAATCATGGGCTCGGTCGGCAATCCAGATCTGTATGCACCCCTGCCGTCTACATCACGCGCACCGGTCTTTCATCTGAAAAACTTTCCCAGAAGATTTCCGTTCAAAGATTTAAATCTGTTCAAGACCTTTGTCGTTTGTTTGTCGTCGTTTCGTTTCTTTATTTAAATGTGAATGCTGTTTAGTTTTTGGGACTATTGTGATAAATTTTGTTGTTTCCTTTTGTTGCTTAAGTTAAACATGCCTGCAGTGTACTTTAACAGATTAGCAGTAATTACGAGAAATTTTGTTTTTTCCTTTTGTTGCTTAAGTTAAACATGCATGTAGTGTACTTTAACGGATTAGCAGTGATTAGCCTTGTCGTTTGTTTGCCGTCTGTGAGTTAGCTCGCACAAAAGCCAGAGACAATCACCACCTGCGTTTATAATAATTATAAAGGCAACTTCCCACACAATGCACGTGTGCCCAGCCAGCTGCACTGCCTTGCTTGTTCCATGAGCAGCTAACATTAAAAACTTCAATGGGCTGCACAACCTACTTTCTGTTTTGCATTTCTCTCTCTTTTCGAAATAGTGGCGTGGTTACAGCCGCCCTCCCAGTGGTTAATTTGTAACCAAAGAAGTGCCAGGGCTCTTAACATGCGGCAGCTTTAGACTGCATATTTCTTTTGTTTACCTGTCTAACAAAAAACACACAAACCATACAAATGCGGAGGGGATGTGGCTGAAAGGTCAAAACTGGCAACGTAGGAGCTCAGAAACCGGGTTCCAATCTCGGATTTTATACTTTTGTGCTCTTATACTTTTACCTCTACTGCTTCCTTGTTGTATGATTTTTTTAAAAATACAGACATGCATGCAACTGTTCATTTTTTGTTTGTCTCTTTTAAATATTTTTTTCTTTTGTTTCTTATTTCCCTTTTTCCCTAACTTCAGTAGTGACCTGCAGTTGGCTTCACAACTTTAGCATCCTGCTGTTTGCTGATTTGCATCATCAGATGCTGCAGACTAAAAGATTACAATCTTTATTACCAGGCTTATTTACGCTTTATTAGCTTGTCCTGGTTTCCTTTCACAAGTGTAGAATGCTAATGTTTCACACTACTGCAGACTTCCAGGCTCCCTTTTTTTCCCAAACAAATGTCAATACATTACACTGCATTAACACAGTTACTAAACCAGCGTGAAAGCAACTTTTTTTTTAACCAAAGTTTGAAGCGTATTGCAACAAAAAAATTGCTTTTTTATTTAACACTATTAATTTTATTTGTGTCTAGCCGCAAACACGTAGCTACAGCCGTCCTCCTAGTGCTTAATTTGTAACAAAAGAAGTGCCGGGGCTCTGATCAGGCAGCAGCTTTACACAGCATATTTCTTTTGTTAGTTTGCGTAACAGAGAGCATATAAACTGTACAAATGAGGAGGAGATGTGGTTTAAAGGCCAAAACTGCCAACGCAGTAGCTGGGAAATAATGTTCAAGTCTCGGCTTCTGCTCAATAGCCTGTGATTCTGGGCGAATCACTTGATTTCTGTATATCCACCCTAAAATAATATATGCCCTGAACTGGAGCTTAAGCAATGGTGTTAATTATTACGTGCTGCTGCTGAGCGCCAGAAACCACCAGTTTATATTTAGCATTGCACTGTCCCTATATGTTAAACACCATTACACAATGTGAAGTCCGTTAACCTGGATTTAATTCCGGTTTCCCTATTTTAGTCAGCATGCAGTTTTTTATTTGTGGTCTGTGAGTTAGCTGCTCAATATGTCTGCACAAGTCGACCTCCACCCGCCCACAACACATACACAATCACCACCCGCGGCTACAATAAACATACAAGCAACTTCCCACACAATACACGTCTGCCCAGCCAGCACGTCCCATTAACAGCAGATATAGCAACTTCAATGGGCTGCATAACCTACCTTTTTACATTGAAGTCCTGCATCAACTTTATGCTAGATGCATGGCTTTTGTTTTGCTGACCCAAATACATTGCTCTAGCTCAGCTTAATATATTTTTACAACTTTGAGCTAAACACACAAAAAATAGTGACATGGTTACAGCCGCTCTCCTAGTGGTTAATTTGTAACAAATAAAGTGCCGGTGCTCTTATCAGGTGGCAGCTTCAGCCAACATATTTCTCTTGTTAGCCTGCTTAACAGAGAGCAAACAAAACATACAAATGGGGAGGGGATATGGTTTAAAGGTCACAACTGCCGACGTGGGAGCTGGGAAACTAGGTTCAAGACTCGGCTCTTGATTAATAGCCTGTGATTCTGGACAAATGGCTTAATCTCACTATATCCTTCGAAAACAAATGTGCCCTGAACTGGAGCTCAAGCACTGGTGCTGATTATTAAGTGCTGCTGCTGAGCACCGGAAACCACTGGCTAATATTTAGCACTATACTGTCTCTATATGTAAAACATCATTACACAATGTAAAGTACGGTAACCTGCATTAAATCTCGGTTTCCCTATTTCAGGCAGCATGTAGTTTCTGTTTTTTGTCCGTGAGTTAGCTACTTAATATCTATTCACAATTCCACGTCCACCCGCACAAAAACAAGACACAATCACCACCCGCGGCTATAATAAGTATAAAGGCAACTTCCCACACAATGCACGTGTGCCCAGCCAGCTGCACTCCTTTGCACGTTCCATGAGCAGCAGACATTAAAAACTTCAATGGGCTGCACAACCTACTTTCTCTTTTGCTTTTCTCTCTCTTTTCTCTAATCTAACTCCCTCCATTTTTTCTTTCTTTTTCTTACTCATTCTTAATACAATAACCACTTATACTACCTACTTCTCTTTTACCAATAACAATTCCTCATTCTTATTCCTCAAGCCAATTATACTACATACTTCTCTAATCTCAATAATAATTCATCTTTCTTACTCCTCTAAAAAAATACTGCAGCTACTTTTCTATACCAAATACTAATTCATCATTATAACTCCTCTACACATTACTGAAACTGCTTCTCTGTTCTCAATAGTAATTCATAACTCTTACTCCTATATGCAATACTACTTGCTACTTCTCTAATACTGACAAATAGCTTTCTAAGCATCAGTCAACAGTTCACAGTCCCGTCCTGCCTTTTGTTTCTTCCTGGTCAGCAGCCCATATTGGGTATATTTTCATTCAGCAAAGTCAAAATAAAGCTTTCATCTAACTTCTATATTAATAATAAGCATTTTAAGTTTCTTTGGTTGAAGCAGTTAAAAAGCAGAAACAGAACCAGGTTCTAATTCCATCTAAAGAATTGGAATAAAATATAAAATACAAAAATAAATAAAAAAGCGGACAATTATTCAGTAGCACACACAGAAAACATTTAACATGCAATAAGTCTACAATATGCGAAAGTTTGAGCTATTGGCACTGTAGATGACAATGCCTTTAATTTATATGGTTTAAAAACATGCAAGCAGTGCATAAACACACATTTTATACTTATAGTCCTTGCTTACTTAAAGCACAACTGGCAGAAAAAAGGGCACAGTTACTGCCAGCCTTACTTTTTGAAAGCAAGGCCTATAAGTACAAAGTGCGTGTTTACGCATTACTTGCAAGTTTGCAAAACACATAAATAAAACACATTGTCATTACAATGCCAATAGCTCTAACTTGCGTAAATGCGAGACCTATTGCATTGAAAATGCTTGTTAAGCTTTTGTAGCCACAAAAGCAGATGCCCTTCTCTATCTCTCAGGGTTTTTTGAGAGAAAGTCCTGCAGATTTTACAGTCTCTCACCTGGTGCTCAGGGTGAAGGCAGTAGAGACACTTCTTGTGGGGGGTCATCAGAATGAAGTCTTAATTTCTCACAAGAATCACAATGCCTGAAGAGAGATCTTTTAGAAGAAGACATGTTGAATTAAAGTTCTGAAGAAATCCAGAAGGCCAAGAGAAAGTACTGAGCAGAGCTCAGGGAGACTCCCTTCACACGACGTGCGGTAGAAAATCTGAGAGCCTGGAGCCTCTGTGGAGAGGTTTCTAGAGGGTGCTGTCGCCTGATTGGCTGAAGTTTGGACTTTACTTAATGACTAGGACGAGATATTAAAGTGAATGGTTTTTCTCTATTAACTTTAATGTTAGAGTAATTACTTACTGCTTTTTATGCACCGTGGGACTCCCACTTCGACGACGGGGAATGATTCAAGCATGTGAATCTATGAAAGATACCCAAATACTGGAGAATTAACAGTTCCTACTGAGAAAGTGGAAACCATAAGACAGCAGGTTTGGTGACTGTGATAGTTTTGATACAGATAAAAGCTGTCCGTAGTAGGGCATTAATTTTGGAACAGACATTGAGTATCTTGAGGAACTTGGCTTTCTCTGAACAGTTGTATACATATTGGACACTGTGTGCAATGAGGGTTTCCCATATATCTGTGGTTGATTGTTAATGTGAGCTAGGCTACCCGTGAAGTGTATGGTATAAGGTCAATGTTACACATAACACATGCTTGCTACAGCTAAGGGAGTAGTATCTGTGATGGCATTAATGATGCTTCATATTATTCTGAGCTGTTTGGTACTTACTTTCAGGCCTCTAATGCCATACTAGTTTATAGGGTAATGCGTACAAAAAAAGCTTGGATGATTTCCTTATCAGGCTCTGGAGATCCCATCCCTGGGGCCAAACCAATAAAAAAGGCAAGGGAGGCAGTGTGGCCCTTGTCCCGATCCTTCATAAGCCCCAGCAACCCGACCCACCAGGGCCCCCCTCCCCGAGCTTATTAGACCCCGGGGACCCCATACCCCTGAACCATCTGTTTTTTAAAGGGGAGGGGGCCGCAACCCCTATCCCCGAGCTTTCTCAGGCTCTGGGAACTCCTTTTTCCAGGGACGAATGTCCTCCCTCCCCAAACCTATTTTGGCCCTGGGAACCCCATCCTGTGGGGCCTCCTTTTTAAATAGGTGGGTGCCACGGTGCAGACCCGGGGCACCGACAAACAACACGTTGGGGGGCGTGCCCCCTTCGCGGCCCAAGCCGGCTTACTGCATGGTGCTGGAGCTGGCATTGCTCCAGTGCGGAGGGAGGAGCTATTTCTACTGCTCCCTCCAGGCAGGAGCAATATGTTTTTCTGTTTCATGCAGGCAGAGCAACAGAACACAAGACCACTTCCAGCTAGCGGGAGCATTTTTAAAACTCCCGCCCGTTGGAAGCAGACTTTGTGTTTGCTCCCATTTGGCAGTAGATTTGAATATGCTTCACCAGACTTGAGCAAAGACATGCAGGGGCGGCTCCTCCACTAGGGCAGAGGAGCGTTGCCCCACTGCTTTCTCGCAGTGTGAGAAGCAGAAACATAAAATGGTAATAACTTCCAGTTATTACCATTTTATATTTGATTGCGGGCGGGAGGGTGGGTTGGGCTGCTCTGCGAGCAGAGGAGGAGTGGTGTGCCCACTCCTGCCCAGAGTGCGCAAAGACCGTTTGGTCAGCTCTCTGGGGCCACCCAAACCAGTCATGCGCACTCTGCCCTTCTCCATGCAGGCTGCAATGCAGCCTGCATGGAGAACATGGCCTTCCCATAGGCGCCTGGCTGGGCGCCGTCCCGACTAATCACAACACTGCCTGCAGCGTTGTGATTGGCTTAGGGAAGGGAGCCTGGCTGCCTGCTTCCTGTTCCTGCCGGAGGCAGGAGAGCAGGAGAACAGGAGCCGAGAAGACGCGGGACCCGGCAGGCGGAAAGGTAAGTGTAAATAATTAAATTTTTTTAGATTACTAAATGAACCCCCTCCCGTGTGACCTCCCCCATGACCCTCCTCCCCCATGACCCCCCTCCCCGAACGACCCACGCGCACTCGCCCTTCCACCCGCGAGTCATGCCGGCCGCGACTGAACACATGTTTCCCTGTCCGCATTGGTGCCGGTTGGGAAACTACTATCTCCCAGGAGTGGAATCCCTGGGACACAGCAAGTGAGGAAGCTCCGAGGGGTGGGGACCCCTAGGCCCTTAAAAATACTTTGGGCACCGGCCATAGGGTCCTCAGGGTCAACAATGGATCAGAGAGGGGGCCACGCACCCCCTGCTCTTATATATATCCGGCCCGGGGCCCTAAATAAACAGGGGAGGGGGTTCCACTGACACCCCCTTCCCATATCTACATAATAAAAAGGCGGTGGCCATTTTGTTTTTCATTTTGCCGCCATCCCGTGAGAGTCTCACAGGATTGTGGCAACCACCTATTTTTGTTCATTTTGACCTCAATGGGTCTCCATGGGGCCTAGGGGAGTCTAGTATCCCTACCCTGCCCCCACATATTATTTTGTTTTTTTTTAGTTCAGGACAGGGGACTAAGTCCTCGAGTCCTGTAATGTCTGCAAGCACCATTTTTCTAATATTTCCTGCCAGCCAATCAGCGGGCTCGCTCCCACAGGAGTCTGACTCCCATAGCAGCAAGATGGCCCAAGGGTAAAAAAGCTCCCTGGGCCATTAAGAATCCTCTATTTTCAAATTGGCACTCCTGCGAGCCTCTCATGGACCCAACTGTCCGGATATACAAATATTTTTAAACTTTAGTTTCTTAAAAACTACTGAACGGATTTACAACAAATCACAAAAAGCACAATCTGCAGATCAAGCTCTAGCTTTCTGCCAAATTTGGTGGAAGTCTGTTCAGCAGGTTTTGTGGTAGAACTGACTAAAGAAGCCTATGGAAAATACATTGGGAAATTTGCTTTTTTGACACCCCCCCCCCCCTTTTTTTCCAGACCCTAGCTTGATGGATCAGTCTGAAACTTTCCTGGAAGGTGCTGAAGAGAATTTGCCTTATTTTGGAAAGTTTTGTGACAATTCATCAAACGGCATCGAAGTTATTAGCAAACCCCAAAAATGCCTTATCTATGGAAAACCAAACCTAACTAGAACTACCCAGTGGCGACCGTCACTGGGAAATACATATATATATATATATATATATATATATATATATATATATATATATATATATATATGTCAGTCAGTCAGTCTCTCCCAATCAACTCGGCTCAGCTGGACCACGACGATTAACGCGGGAGCGATTGCACATTACAAAAGCTTTTGGGAGTGGAACCTCTGTTGTTGAATGGCATTTGAGAAAGGCACACACGCCGAAACGTGTCATGCCAACTGCTTTTAATAAAGAAACTTCCCTGTATACCCCGCTGTGTCCCTCCAGCTCCTTCTGACGAAGAAATCCTTCCTGTAAAATATATATATATATTTGCACATGGATTTATATTCATAGCGAAGGCAATAATTTTTACACAAGGATCAACCCTTAAGTATACATTTAAAAGCATTTTACGTGTTCCGCTTTTACTTTCCACCAGCAGCAAGACAGCAATTTGAGGAGGGACCCTAGAGGTGTTAGTGTCAAATATTGCCATAAAATTTAAAATTGCATTTAAGCATTTAAATTATGGCTAGAGTCTATTTATTTATTTATTGCCATTGGTTTGATATTTCATTTTAACAACTTTGACACGTTCTATTGTGATTTGGAAAACAGAGGTGTGAGAAGTTGGCCTGGTATATGCTGTCACTAATTGAAGTGGACACCTTGCACCAGGGCAAATCGACTCTTATGGTAGATAGGTTTAAGACAACCTTTTAAAGAAAGCTATCCTAGTGGTAGCTGTGGAGAGCAGCCTTCAGGCTAAGTCTCGGAGGAATGTAAAGCAGCTTGTTTTACCATATAATCTCTTGAATCACCAAATGAAAAGACACCACACAGGTATATATATCAAATATATATGTATTTATTTCTAAATAACTCTCTACTAATCTCTTTATGAGATTAGAAGACAAACATATGCACAAATCAACGTTTCACAATAAGTTAAGCACAAAATATGGCTGGGGCCCTAGGGCGTACCAGACCATATACTAAGTAAGAGACTTAGGGACAACGACTTGCAGGGAGACAAGGCCTAGGGCCTTCAGAAGTGCTGGGGCCTCACGAAACCACCCAAGGCAGGTAAGTAAAGGACCCACGGGGGACGCGTGCAGTGTAGATACACAGGCGCGGATCGCCGTTGACTTCAATGGGGCAAGTCGCGGTTGGAAATAAAGAGTTTTAGGATACTTCTATAGAACCTACAAGCAAGTCACTTACAGGGTAAGTCGTTCTAGGGCCCACACCCACAGGAGCACCGTAGTGCTGGAGTTACCTCACCCAGGGAAGCCGGGTGCACAGGTGTCCTTTGGTGTCGGGTCGCGGCGTCGTTTTCAATGGCGAACAAAGAAGACTTGCTGCTTGCGGGAGCTGAAGAAGTGTCCGGTGGAATCCAAGCCTGGATTCTGAAGAAGGATGACCTGAAAGCAGAGGGGACAGTGTTCAAAGTCACTTGGCAGTGACTCGGGGCAAGGAAGATGGATGCCCACCGTCGTCGAGTGATTCAGGTCGGTTGCGGGTGCCTTGACTCTTCAGTCACGTGGTCCAGGAGGCGTCGACGATGACCAGGAGCTGGATTCGGTGTGATCCTCGACGTCTGCAGCTGACTGCGGTGTCAGCAACTCGATTGGAGCCAACAAGCCTTGGCAGCCGCAAGTCTCGGGGAGATGAAGAAAAGTCGATGGCGTAGACCAGCAAGGTCTGTGGAACTCACCCAGCGAGGGTAAGTCAGGGCAGGCCTGGAGCAATCAGGGGAGCCCTTTGGTTTCTTTAAGAAGTCTTCTGGGGACCCACAAGCCAGCGGGCAAGGGATCGCGAAGACACCTCGGGCGGAATCACTCAACAGGGGCCCACGGTCACTCGGGACGGTGTAGGCCTCTGATCTTCGGAGGGATTCCTGCTGGAGGTCGGGACCACACGTGGTCCAAAGCACAGGTTCGTAGAACGTTGTGAAGGGGTTGCACTCGACAATAGTGCACGGTACCCAGGGGTCGCGGTTCCTCCTTACTCGTGGGGTCCACTTGCCTCAGCTTCGCTGGGGACTCACGATGGCCTGGGAGAAGTCAGGAAATCCACTTCCTGGGCTGCAGGGACTTCGGACTCCGGCGGGAGCGGTGTAGTTTGCGACCGTCGTTGTTGTTTTTGGTGCCTGCCAAGCAGGGGAGTCACTCCTTGACTCCAAGGGAGATTCTTCTGTCTTCCAAAGGTAGTGGAACGTCGAAGGGCCAGGATTCTTCTGTAGAGCGTCGTCCAGGGGTTATCTAATCTTGCTGTGGCAAGGGTTCCCCATTTTAACCAGTAAAACAGGGAGGGACTAACTCTATGACCCCACCTATGGGAGGGTCAAGGGAGGGGTGGCTACACCCACTTCCCTTTGTCCAGTTTCGCACCAGAGCAGGGGCAGGTAGCCCCTGAGCTGGTTTGAACTGGCATATGCACAGAGGAGCCTTTTGCTCCCCAGTGCAGGACTTCAAAGCACTCTAAGAGTGCACCCACCCAGCCCCAATACACATTATCCTGTCTGGGGAGGTGGTCACACCTCCCTGCAACAGGAAACCTATTGTCCCGGCCTCCCCTGCCGGAGTTTCGTCCAGCAGCAGGAGGCCAGACTTGTGTCTGTGGCAGCAGCATCCATTTTGTGATGCCAGGGCTTCAGAAAGAAGTTACCGGGTAAGCCAGAGTTAACATGTCTTTCCCTCTAGAAGGGTGGAATGCTACCCCCGCCGCCAGTATTGGCGGGGGGTAGTATTCCAAGATGTTTGACACCAAACACGACATGTTTAGGTGCAGCCATTCCAAAGTTAGCATTTTACCGCGAGGATATAATGCGCTTAAGAGTATATGGTCAGGCTGCACTACAAACAGCATCAGAGATGGTCTCCGAACGCTGCAGAGGGGCCCTGCTCATGCAGGGGCACCCTCTCACATAGGAACCATGCACTCTGCCTTTAGGATTGATAAGGCCTGCCTTAGGAGTGACTTATAGGTTTATATGTGTGTATGTATTTAGTGATATAGGTAACCTATATCACAGTAAGGAGTGCATGCACCACCCTACCCAGGCTGCAGTAGCAGACCTGTGGTGTCAGTTTGGATGGCCTTCCAGGGGTGGCATAATACATGCTGCAGCCCCTGGTAGGCCTCTGAGGTACCTATGCCCTTGGTACATAGTATACCATATACTAGGGACTTATAAGGGCACTCCAGATTCCAATCAGAGATGTGCCGAAGGCACATGGAAACCTTTTACAGAGAAAGCAGATAGACTGGGGCCCTGAATAGCAGGATCCCAGTCCAACTAAGTCATAAACCAGCAAAACACCATAAAAAAGTGGGGGCAACCATATAGTCAGATTCCACCTTCCTACATAACCCCCCAAACGAAAGGAGATAAGGCTAACCTTGGCCAGTTGAGCCTTCATTGACTAAGTGGTCATATAAGGAAGCACCTGCACTAGCATGGTTGCCCCCTGTCTTATGGTCCACTAAGCAATCCCTCACCCTAAGGGTATGAGAGGGTCTCCACCATGGGGAATCACTACCTGTGGTGTGCTTAGGTAAATTACAAGGCTGGTGAGGTGTCTGAGTAGGGAAGTGAGGCCCTAGGAATGTTGGCCTCAGCTTCCTCAGATCACTGGTCACCATGTATGCCTGTCTTTCCATGACTGAGTTGCACTTTGCTCTAAGGGTCAACCTTTGGCTGCCTACAGCTGGGGGTTGGGTCCCTTTGGATGGACTACTGGAGGGACATGGCAGGTTTGGAACCTTCTGGTCCCAGGTTTGCCCTTGCCTACCAGAGTCCTTCTGGGGGAGGTCCCTACATAAAGGTATGGGGGATCCCTCAGTGTGTAGAGGAATTTTCACCTGGCTAGGGCTACTAGACTGGGTGCCCCTAATCTGCTGATGGGGGCTTCCTCTGGACAGGGGGCCCTGGGGGGTCCACTGACCTCCCTGACCTCTGCAGCCCTGGGCTGACTGAGGCAGGGTAGAGAGGGGCAGGTTACCTGCTCCAGACGGGGTACCACCTTGGAAGGGTCCTCTGCCATCAGGGGTGTGGCCAGGCCAGGCCTGACTACCTCTGTGGCAGTTCCTTCACTAGGGGTAGGGTCAGTTCCCTGAGGAGGCTGACCCTTACCTACTGTCTGGGGGAAGAAGACTTTTCTTCAACCCTTGTGCTCTCTTTTGGGGGAGAGTGGGCCATTCTTTCAGGCTCCATCTCTCCAAATTCTTGGGCTGGGGCTGTGGCCATCACAGCCCCACTAACCTTTACAGGGACGCCCAACATCCTAAGATGGGTTTGGTGTTCCACTTCAGCCCAGGCTGAAATTTCCAGATCATTGCCCATCAGGCAATCTACAGGTAGGGTTGGGGACACTGCCACTCTTTTGGGCCTGTGACCCCTCCCAGCTGAGATTGACTATGGCCATGGGGTGATCTGTTCTGACACCATCAATGTTGGTCACCTGGTATTTAAACTCAGGTAAAAGCTGGTGAGGGGGACTAGTTTCCCTGCCACCATGGTGACACTAGCCCCTGTGTCCCTAAATGCCACAGCTTTCTGACCATTAATTATTGGCTCCAATCTGTACCTGCCCAATGCTATGGGACCCATGGTAAAGGTGGCAAATCCTATACCACCATCAGAGTCAGAGGAGTCTGTTGAGGGGTCCCTGTCTAAACTAGGGCCCACCTCTGTTCCTCTTGCAAAAGCACCTAACGTTTTGGGTGCACTACTCCCAACTGGAGGATTACTACTGGTAGTACCAGGAGGGGTGGTAGTAGTTGTGGGAGGAACATTTTCTTTGTTGCCAATCCTGGGGCAACTGGGATCAGTTTTCCAGTGCCCAGGCTTTTTACAGACATGGCAATAGGGTTTCTTTTCAGGAGAGGAAGGAGTTTGGGACCCACCCCCAGAAGAGGAATTTTGGGGCCCTGTAGGGGACTTATCCTTAGATTTATCCCCACCTTTCTCTTGGGACTTAGTAGAATCTTTCTTCTGGTCACCACCCTGATTTCTAGTTTTTACTCTGGTTCTGACCCACTTGTCTGCCTTCTTTCCCAATTCTTGGGGAGAGGTCAGATCAGAGTCCACCAGATACTGGTGCAAAAGCTGGTTTTGACAATTATTAAGGATCTGCTCCCTCATAATCAAATTGTACAATCCTAAAAGTCCTGCACTTTGTTGCCATGTATCCAACCTTCCAGAGCCTTTGTAGCACAATCTACAAAATCAACCCAGTCTTGAGTCTGAGCTTTTTGGGTGTCTCTGAACTTCAACCTATACTGTTCAGTGGTTAGGCCAAACCCATCTATCAGAGCACTCTTCAAGACTGTGTAATTGTCAGCATCCTCTTCTCTTACAGTGAGGAGCTTGTCTCTACCTTTGTCTGCAAAGGAGAGCCACAAGATTGCTGCCCACTGCCTCTGGGGGACCTTCTGAACTTTACAGGCCCTCTCCAGTGCAGTTATCCATTTGTGGATGTCATCCCCACTCTGGTAGGGAGGGACAATCTTGTTTAGGTTTCTATGGTCATAAGACCTGTCCCTATCTCTAGGGATATTGCTGCCACCATGGGACTCTAGTCCCAACTTTCTTCTCTCCCTGAGGAGATCTAGGGATTCCCTATCTAAAGCCAGTTGCTTTTTTCTGATTTCCAGCTGAGTTTCCTCATACCGGACCAGCCTGGCTCTCCTCTCATGAGAGGATTCCCTCCTGTGAGAGGAGACAGAGCTCCCTATAGAGGTGCCAGAGTGGTTAGACTCCTGAGAAGGAGATCTAGACTTCCTGGGCACACTCTTAATCCTTCCTGGGGGACAAAGAGGGCATCATTTTGATCATCCTCATCATCATCCACAGGAGGGATTGGGTTTTCCAGGTCAGGGTCATTGTCACCCTCCTGGCCAGTTTCAGAGGGGGGCTGGGGGTATTGGTACCCCTGGCCTCCTCCTCTTCTTCTGCCCCACCCTCAGCTCCTACCCCTTCAGTCCCTACAGGCTTACTAAGGTCATAAGCCACCAACAACTCCTTGAGGTGTTGGGTGGTGGAGGCTTTGGCCTGTCCTTATTTTTCTCAAGTTGCATAAAGCTCTCAATTCCAAGAATGGGAGTGTATCATACTTGGAGGGTGGAAGCTCAATGGCTTCCTGCAAGGATTCTTTGGATCCTCCCTTAAAGACATTCTAGTGTTGTGCAGTGTTGTACTACCTACACTAGTTTGTGGCCTACTGATCCTAGCTTGAGCTGTGGAAAGGGTGTGCTATCCCTTGGCACCCAGCTCTAAGTTCAGTAGAACTTATTGATACTAAGCTTGACTTTATATGTACCTTGAGTACCTATAATGGTTTTCAGTTAGTAATTCAAATAGAGATTTTCTGGTAAAACAATGGCAAGCTGGAATCCCACACGCTGCCCACCAATGTGAGAAGTTGGCCTGGTATATGCTGTCACTAATTGAAGTGGACACCTTGCACCAGGGCAAATCGACTCTTATGGTAGATAGGTTTAAGACAACCTTTTAAAGAAAGCTATCCTAGTGGTAGCTGTGGAGAGCAGCCTTCAGGCTAAGTCTCGGAGGAATGTAAAGCAGCTTGTTTTACCATATAATCTCTTGAATCACCAAATGAAAAGACACCACACAGGTATATATATCAAATATATATGTATTTATTTCTAAATAACTCTCTACTAATCTCTTTATGAGATTAGAAGACAAACATATGCACAAATCAACGTTTCACAATAAGTTAAGCACAAAATATGGCTGGGGCCCTAGGGGCGTACCAGACCATATACTAAGTAAGAGACTTAGGGACAACGACTTGCAGGGAGACAAGGCCTAGGGCCTTCAGAAGTGCTGGGGCCTCACGAAACCACCCAAGGCAGGTAAGTAAAGGACCCACGGGGGACGCGTGCAGTGTAGATACACAGGCGCGGATCGCCGTTGACTTCAATGGGGCAAGTCGCGGTTGGAAATAAAGAGTTTTAGGATACTTCTATAGAACCTACAAGCAAGTCACTTACAGGGTAAGTCGTTCTAGGGCCCACACCCACAGGAGCACCGTAGTGCTGGAGTTACCTCACCCAGGGAAGCCGGGTGCACAGGTGTCCTTTGGTGTCGGGTCGCGGCGTCGTTTTCAATGGCGAACAAAGAAGACTTGCTGTTTGCGGGAGCTGAAGAAGTGTCCGGTGGAATCCAAGCCTGGATTCTGAAGAAGGATGACCTGAAAGCAGAGGGGACAGTGTTCAAAGTCACTTGGCAGTGACTCGGGGCAAGGAAGATGGATGCCCACCGTCGTCGAGTGATTCAGGTCGGTTGCGGGTGCCTTGACTCTTCAGCCACGTGGTCCAGGAGGCGTCGACGATGACCAGGAGCTGGATTCGGTGTGTCCCTCGACGTCTGCAGCTGACTGCGGTGTCGACAACTCGATCGGAGCCAACAAGCCTTGGCAGCCGCAGAGTCTCGGGGAGATGAAGAAAAGTCGATGGCGCAGACCAGCAAGGTCTGTGGAACTCACCCAGCGAGGGTAAGTCAGGGCAGGCCTGGAGCAACCAGGGAGCCCTTTGGTTTCTTTAAGAAGTCTTCTGGGGACCCACAAGCCAGCGGGCAAGGGATCGCGAAAACACCTCGGGCGGAATCACTCAACAGGGGCCCACGGTCACTCGGGACGGTGTAGGCCTCTGATCTTCAGAGGGATTCCTGCTGGAGGTCGGGACCACACGTGGTCCAAAGCACAGGTTCGTAGAACGTTGTGAAGGGGTTGCACTCGACAATAGTGCACGGTACCCAGGGGTCGCGGTTCCTCCTTACTCGTGGGGTCCACTTGCCTCAGCTTCGCTGGGGACTCACGATGGCCTGGGAGAGGTCAGGAAATCCACTTCCTGGGCTGCAGGGACTTCGGACTCCGGCGGGAGCGGCGTAGTTTGCGACCGTCGTTGTTGTTTTTGGTGCCTGCCAAGAAAACAAGTTACTTACCTGTAACTTTGGTTCTCCAGTATTGGAAGCTTTCATAGATTCCCATGCTTAGAATCATTCCCCGTCGTCGAGATGGGAGTCTCGGTAAAATAAAATAGTAGTAAATAACTATTACAAAAGAGAAACAGGCCTAGGCCTGAACTCATTTTGCAACCAGACCATGTCTTTTTGTAAAAGAGACCAAAAAGAACAGGCAACCAATCAGAGTAGCCTCACCCTCTAGAACCTTGGTGAAAGAACCTCAGCCCCTCAGATTTTCGTGTACGTTGTACAATAATCACGTCGAAAGAGGCTGAGCTTTCCCAGGGGAGGAGGGTGGGTCGCATGGGAATCTATGAAAGCTTCCAATACTGGAGAACCAAAGTTACAGGTAAGTAACTTGTTTTCTTACTCCAGTATTGGAGCTTTCATAGATTCCCATGCTTAGAATCAGAGTAGCTAGCAGTAAATATATATATATATATATATACACATTTTGTAATGGAGCATAACCCTTTGATAAATGTTTGTTAAAACATATTTCTACATGAATAATATGCAGAAAGATAGTTACCACTGACTATGCCATAAACAGGGTAATAGCAAATGAATTCAGAAACAAGATAAAATGTGTAAAAGGTAAAAAGAAGGAAGGAGGGATGCAAAGGAAAGCTCACCACTCATTGGAATAGGTTCCTCAGAACTGCTTGGCCCACAGCCGTGTCATCTCGCAGTGAAGCGTCCAGGCAGTAATGTTTCGTGAATGTGTGAGTGCTGCTCCAGGTAGCAGCTCTACAAATGTCTTTAATCTGGACACCAGCAAACAGAGCCGTAGAGGATGCCACAGACCTTGTGGAATGAGCCCGGACTCTACCCTCCAGGGGTTTGCCCGCTGCTGTATGACAGAATCGAATAGCGCTAACAACCCACCGAGCTATCCCCTGTTTGGAAAGGGGAAAACCCTTGCGGGGAGCGCTAAATGACACAAAAAGTTGAGAAGTCTTACGGAAGGACTTAGTTCGGTCTAAATAGAATTTCAGGCACCTCTGTACGTCCAGAGAATGAAGAGCTCTCTCAGCAGGAGAAGAAGGCTGAGGGAAGAAGGTCTTAAGAATCACTGGCTCGTTGAGATGAAAAGTAGAAGGCACTTTAGGAATGAATTTAGGATTAGTTCTCATGATCACTGTATTGTTTTTGAACTGAAGAAAAGGTTCCTGAATTGTAAGAGCCTGCAATTCTCCAATCCTCCTAGCTGAAGTCAGTGCCAGCAACAAAGAAAGTTTCCAGGAGAGGAACTTTAAATCCGTTCGATGAATAGGTTCGAATGGGTGCCTCATTAGTTGAGAAAGAACCAAGTTCAAATGCCACGTGGGAGGTGGAGGTCTCACTGGTGGAAATACTCTGAAGAGGCCCTTGAGAAATTGCTGAACAATTCTGGCTGACCACAGGGACGGCCCAGATGAGGTGCGCCGAAAGCGAGAGACCGCTGCCAGGTGCACTTTAATGGAAGAGTGAGCCAAACCTGCTTTAGCCAAGGACAGGAAATAAGGAAGAACCTGGTGTGGCTGCGACCGGAAAGGATCCAACCCTGCTCCATGACACCAGATGCAGAATCGCTTCCATTTCAAGCGGTAAGTTTTGTTAGTGGAAGGAGCCCTCGCCTGCGAAAGGACATCTTTAACCTCCTCTGGAAGATCTAAGTCCAGAAATTCTCGCTGCTCAGGAGCCAAGCTGAGAGCTGTAACGAGCGAGGATCCGGGTGCCAAACCTGACCCTGAAACATCGTGAGGAGGTGCGGAATCTGCTGCAATGGGTGAGGACGATCCAAGGAGAGAAGGTGAAGTTCGGTGAACCAGAACTGTCTCGGCCATGCTGGAGCTATGAGGATCATCTTGCACGGTTCTGCTTTCATCTTCATGAGCAACCTGGGAATCAGCGGAATGGGGGAAAAGCGTATACAAATGCGCCTGACCAAGCGATCGAAAGCGCATTCCCCAGAGACCCTCGATGGTGTAGCCTGCTGGCGTAAGACCGGCATTTCCTGTTCTCTGGTGTGGCAAACAGGTCTATGGAGGGTCTGCCCCACCGGTGAAAGACTCTGTCCAGCGTAGCTTGATCCAGTTCCCACTCGTGGGTGACCGATTTCAGCCTGCTGAGCCAGTCCGCTTTGTCGTTGAGCACTCCTGGCAAGTGTTCTGCTTTCAGAGAAATTCTGTGCAGGATAGCCCACTCCCAAATCGCCTGGGCTTCTTGTGACAAGGGGAAGGACCTGGTGCCGCCTTCCTTGTTGATGTAATGCATGGCTGTGGTGTTGTCCGTCCGGACAAGAACCGACAACCCCTGCAATCTTGGAAGAAAAGCCTGAAGGGCTAGGCGAATCGCTCGAAGCTCTAAGATGTTGATGTGTAGGAGGCGATGTTCCGGCAGCCAATGACCACTGACCTGCAGATCCTGCAATACTGCGCCCCAACCCTCCAGAGAGGCATCCGTCGTCACCACTTGAGGCGCTGGAGTGTTTACGAAGGATAGACCTTGGGACAAATTCCTTATTCTTGTCCACCAGAGGATGGCTCGCTTCATTGCGTGAGTGATCACTAGCTGGTCGTCGAAAGAACCTGTCACCTGCTTCCACTGCAAGTTTAGGTGCTCCTGCAAGGGACGCATTCTCAGTCTGCAATGAGGTATTAAAGGAATGCATGATGACATCATCCCTAGAAGGGATTTGAATCGGCGAACAGAAAGACACTTTCTTCCTCGCACTAAATGAGCCATGGAAATTAGATTTCTTTGTCTGTCCAGAGATGGAAAAACCTTGTTGAGAGATGTGTTCAAGACTGCTCCCAGAAATTGAACCTTCCTGGACGGAAGGAGAGAAGACTTGGCGTTGTTGAGAGTGAGGCCCAGATTGGAGAAGAGACCAGTGCAAGCATTGACCGCTTCCTCTGCTGCCTCCCTGGACGAAGCTTTTAGCAACCAATCGTCCAGGTAAGGAAAGACCTGGAAATGCTGCTTCCTGAGGAAAGCTGCTACTGGTGCCAGCACCTTGGAGAAAACTCTCGGAGCTGAGCGAAGACCAAACGGCAGCACTTTGAACTGGTAATGGCTCTTGGCGACTGTAAAACGTAGAAACCTCCTGTGGGCCGAATGAATGGGGATGTGGAAATACGCATCCTCTAGGTCTAGAGTGGCCATAAAATCTCCCTTGTTGAGAAGACGTAGAATGTCTTGGAGAGATACCATCCGAAACGATAGCTTCGTGAGATAAATGTTGAGCTCCCTGAGGTCTAGAATGGGGCGCCATTTCTCCAATGTTTTCTTCACCAGAAAAATCTGGAATAAAACCCCTTTCCTCTCTGTGAGAGAGGGACCGGCTCCACTGCTCCCTTGATCAGAAGCTGATGGACTTCCAGCCGGAGGAGATGTAGGTGTTTTACGGAGTTGGCGGCAGGGGCCTTGGATGGTGGAAGATGAGTGAACTCCAGAGTGTGACCACACTGAATGATGTTCAGGACCCAACGATCTGTTGTTATACGTTCCCAGTTTTGGAGGTATTGAGATACCCTGCCTCCTACAGATGTCTTGGAGGAAGAGGAGGGCACAGCGCAAAGAGCAAGATCGCCGCTATTGTCTCTTAGGGGCGTCCCGTCCGGGACGATTCTGCTTCCCTCTAGTGTTTGCTCTAGAGAAAGTCGACGTCTGGCCTTGCCTCTGATAAGGACGGTAAGATTGTTGTGTGGAGCCATAAGAGGAGTATCTCTGTTGTTGGTAAGATCCCCTATAGGATGGAGCTCCTCTGCCTCTCGCTCCACGGAATGGCGCTTTTTGTATTGAAGGGTCCCCAAGGACCGAGCAGTCTCCGTATCCTTCTTGATGTTTTGAAGGGTATCGTCTATGTGCTTGCCGAACAATTCCTCTCCGTCAAAGGGAAGATCCAGGATCTTATTCTGGATCTCAGGACGAAACCACGTGGCCTTTAGCCAACCCTGGCGACGAAGCACAGCTGCACCAGCCAGGGACCGGAAAGCTGTTGTGGCAATGTCCATTGCGCAATCGATGACCTCAGTGGACGTAACCTCCCCTTCTTGCAAGATCTTCTTTGCCTCCGACTTGGAAGGATCAGATAACTGGTCCAGGTAAGGCGCAAGGTCACACCACATCAGGCGGTCGTATCTTCCAAGAATTGCTAAAGCGTTCGCAGCTCTGATGACAAGGCTGGCCATGGAGGAGAACCTTTTCCCCGCGTTGTCTAGGCGTCTGCCCTCTTTGTCCGGTGGTGTAGATAACGGCGCTGAAGGATTCCTTGACTTCCTCTGCGCTGCTTGCGAAATGACCGAGTCGGGTCGTGGCTGACCCGTCAAGGAAGCTGGGCTGTCATTTGGAGCCTTATACTTCTTATCCAGACGCGGCAAGACTGGAACTACAGTGGCCGGGTTCTTCATGACTTTAATGCCTTCTTCCCAGACATGCCCCACGATAGGAATAGATCGCACCACTCTCTTACTTGGTTCTTTAAAATCATAAAGAAAGCACTCTGTTTGGAGTGAGGGCATAGCAAGCTCGAAACGTAGAGACGCTCTCTCCATCAATTTGTGAAAACCCCCAATGTCAGCAGGGGGAGAATCAATCGGGGCCGGAGCCGGAGAAGCGGGATCAGGGATTACATAATCATCCCATTCATCACCTTGATCTTGATTAACCAGCTCTCCCTCTTCTTCCTCAGAGGAGACATCCTGGTGTTGATCTGGAGGAAGGACATCAGAAGATGCATGAAATTGGGTATGCAGTCGAGCAGATGGAGGTGGTGAACTCCTCACCGTATCAGGAGGAGGAGGCAGAGTTGAGGACAAGAGAGCGGGTTGTGGAGGTGGAGTACGAGTTGAACATCTCCGTTGATAGTCCAAAAGCATCCCCTGTAAATCCGCCAAAAGAGAAGTTGGTACAGACATCATCTCTTGTTGAGTGTTCTCTTGACGTGCAAAGGGTTGTTGGTATGACTGATCTTGATAATAACCCTCCGAATCCGTCTCCTGACATTTGACAATAAGCTGAGAAGGGCTATTGGCATCCCCAAAATGACTATAGCCTCCATCAGAGTCCTCCTCCTCCTCGAGAAGTAATGCAGGAGGTAAAGAATCCACCATTCTAGGGGACGTCATTTCTGGTGATATTTGTCTTCTTCTCACCAAGATGGAAATTTTTTCCGTCGACGACGCCGTCGACGGATCCGTCGACGCCGAAGCGAATTTCTTCGTCGACGACAGTGTCGACGGAATCACCGTAGACGAGGATGCAGATGGAGCCACCGTCGACGGAAGAGGTGTGCAGACCGTCGTCGACATGATGGGTGTCGTAGACATCGTCGACGAGACAGTCAATGTCCCTGCTGAAGTCGTCGTCAGTGTAGACGCAGTCGTCGTCGACACTCTCGTCGTCGACGCCATAGTCGTCGACACTCTCGTCGTCGACGCCATCGTCGTCGACGCCATCGTCGATGAAATTTTCGTCGCTCTAGAAGAAGTGCTCGTCGACGAGCCCGTCGACACCGGAATAGAAGAGGTCGTCGACCCTCCCGTCGACACCGGAGCACTTTTAGCCTGCGATTTTGGAGGCTTCGTCGTCGAGGGCTTGCGCAGCGTCGATGACGAATGACCACTCTTTCCAGAAGACTGTGAAGAGGGTTTTTTAAAAGATTTGTCCTGGCCAGGGACTGTCGCAGGTGGTGTACTTAGTCCTTCCCTCTCCTTTACACCGCAGTGAGGAGATTTGATAGGACCCTGAACCTCAGACTCCTTCAGGGTCTTTTTGAGGCCTTAGAGGGGGAATCCACAGATGGTGAAGGGGAACTCCTACCCCTTTTGACTGACCTTCTTGATGAGGCGACAGAAGACGACTCCTCACTCTCGCTTGACAGTGGATCTTTCCTGGTCTTCAGTCTGTGGAGCCAGGTTAACAGATCGACCCTCACGGTCCCGGAGAGTCTTGGTGGAAAAGGTGCGGCAAATCTTGCACTCCGCAGCCTTGTGATCCGGGTAGAGGCAATATATGCAGTCCTTATGTCTATCTTCAACATATAGCCTCTTCTTGCCACAAGTGGCACAAGCCTGAAATAAAGCTTTCTTCCCTTTATCAGACATTTCCACAGGCTTTAGAGAGAAAACCTGAAGAAAAAACGCTAGAAAAAACAGTTGAAAGAGTTCAAATAGAGCAAAGCTCAAGGAGACTCCTGTAGCACAACGTGCGGTAGAAAATCTGAGGGGCTGAGGTTCTTTCACCAAGGTTCTAGAGGGTGAGGCTACTCTGATTGGTTGCCTGTTCTTTTTGGTCTCTTTTACAAAAAGACATGGTCTGGTTGCAAAATGAGTTCAGGCCTAGGCCTGTTTCTCTTTTGTAATAGTTATTTACTACTATTTTATTTTACCGAGACTCCCATCTCGACGACGGGGAATGATTCTAAGCATGGGAATCTATGAAAGCTCCAATACTGGAGTAAGCAGGGGAGTCACTCCTTGACTCCAAGGGAGATTCTTCTGTCTTCCAAAGGTAGTGGAACGTCAAAGGGCCAGGATTCTTCTGTAGAGCGTCGTCCAGGGGTTATCTAATCTTGCTGTGGCAAGGGTTCCCCATTTTAACCAGTAAAACAGGGAGGGACTAACTCTATGACCCCACCTATGGGAGGGTCAAGGGAGGGGTGGCTACACCCACTTCCCTTTGTCCAGTTTCGCACCAGAGCAGGGGCAGGTAGCCCCTGAGCTGGTTTGAACTGGCATATGCACAGAGGAGCCTTTTGCTCCCCAGTGCAGGACTTCAAAGCACTCTAAGAGTGCACCCACCCAGCCCCAATACACATTATCCTGTCTGGGGAGGTGGTCACACCTCCCTGCAACAGGAAACCTATTGTCCCGGCCTCCCTGCCGGAGTTTCGTCCAGCAGCAGGAGGCCAGACTTGTGTCTGTGGCAGCAGCATCCATTTTGTGATGCCAGGGCTTCAGAAAGAAGTTACCGGGTAAGCCAGAGTTAACATGTCTTTCCCTCTAGAAGGGTGGAATGCTACCCCCGCCGCCAGTATTGGCGGGGGGGTAGTATTCCAAGATGTTTGACACCAAACACGACATGTTTAGGTGCAGCCATTCCAAAGTTAGCATTTTACCGCGAGGATATAATGCGCTTAAGAGTATATGGTCAGGCTGCACTACAAACAGCATCAGAGATGGTCTCCGAACGCTGCAGAGGGGCCCTGCTCATGCAGGGGCACCCTCTCACATAGGAACCATGCACTCTGCCTTTAGGATTGATAAGGCCTGCCTTAGGAGTGACTTATAGGTTTATATGTGTGTATGTATTTAGTGATATAGGTAACCTATATCACAGTAAGGGGTGCATGCACCACCCTACCCAGGCTGCAGTAGCAGACCTGTGGTGTCAGTTTGGATGGCCTTCCAGGGGTGGCATAATACATGCTGCAGCCCCTGGTAGGCCTCTGAGGTACCTATGCCCTTGGTACATAGTATACCATATACTAGGGACTTATAAGGGCACTCCAGATTCCAATCAGAGATGTGCCTAAGGCACATGGAAACCTTTACAGAGAAAGCAGATAGACTGGGGCCCTGAATAGCAGGATCCCAGTCCAACTAAGTCATAAACCAGCAAAACACCATAAAAAAAGTGGGGGCAACCATATAGTCAGATTCCACCTTCCTACAAGAGGGATCAATGCTTTTTATAGTGGTTATATGTATAGTATTTTGTCTATGTCAGTTTAACACGTGGTGTGCACTAAGCAAATTTAAAAACATGGCGGGCCGTATCTGACCATCTGTGAGCAAGGACATTCTGTCCGAAACGCGTCATAGTGCAGCTCTGTAAATAAACATCACCAGTGCCAAATACTTGGGATTCGTGTGGTCTCTGTTCGCCTGGCAGTGTGCGGAAGTGCGGAGACGGCGTGTTTTTATCGATTTGAAAATTCGGAAGGTGGTTGCTTCCGCGACGAATCCACTCCCCGGAAGTTGCCTGCCACCATCAACTAGTGTATCCATGTTTCGAAAACGGAGTTTGTCCGGCGGCAGCCCCTGACTGCAGCCACACACGAGCACCGCAGTAGAGGGAAGACAGCGACGGAATCAGAACGTTGATCGGAGACTGTTCCTGTCTGCGGTGAGCGAGCTGGCGATTTGCAGCGGTGGGGAGGAGTTTACGGCATAGGGGGCCCCCGCACACACGGGAAGTCTACCGAAACATTTTACACCAATAGGAGAGCTTGCATAATCATGTCAGAGGAGGTAGTTCGCGGCAGGGAGGCCGTTGCAGATGTCTTATTTTCCAATCTGCCCAAAACAAACAAGAAAGGGGTAACGGCAGCTCTTGGCAATACGGACAATTCCAATGAAGGACAAATTAAAGGGTTACTGAAACGTCTGGAAAAAAGCACGCGCTCCGAAATGACAAAATGGTGGGAGCACAAATCCCTGTCCAAATACATCGAGGAGGGGCGGGTGCCGAGGGGGCTACGTATTCTATTAGCCCCTAGTTATGACAGCCCTAATCCGGAGATGTTAAAGGAATGGGGTCACAGCAATTTGGAGGCATCCATGAATTTAGTTAAAATACTGGTAAAATATGCTGAAATAGATAGACTGTCCTTGATTATTGAGATTGATGAAATCAATGAGCAACTTATGAAGTTTGAACCCAATGACCTTATAATCAGGTCAAGAAAGGAAATGCAGGAACGCCTGGTTAAACAGGAAGAAAGAATCAAGGCTCGCAAAGTGTATAAATTCGCTCGTGACAAAGAAGATTACGAGCAGGGGCGCATATATACCTTTGCTCGAAAATACGAGAACGCAAAAAGATCTAAACTAAACGATAAGTCATCAAACACAACAGCAGGCGCTGGGTCTATGGTGATGCACCTGCTGACACAGCCTCAACGAGCAGTGATATCAATTCAATGACGAGCAGCATATCATCCGATGATGACAGCACTGATAGAATAGGGGCAATAAATAAGTCCAAAGTCTTGGATTTAGGGGAAGAGATTGATTTTTTAGTGTTCGATCGTCGCCAGACACTAAGGCCAAGGAATCAAAAGAAAAAGAACAAGAAACAACGCAAGAAGGCGGGAACGCCGCAAAAACGAAAGCAGCTACAAAAATCAAAAAAGCAGTACTGGCGAAAAAAACAATAAAGGATGACAACACCATTATAAATCTATCTTCCATCATTCTTTCCGAAGCTGAAAAACAACTATTAAGCCTCGGCTTGTCTTTTTGTCCCATAAGTGATTTCAACTATACACGGACACGAATTGATGTCTTCTGCTATATTCGTAAGCTCAAACTAAAAAGTTCTTTAGCATCAAGGAAGGTCTAAAAGAACAGCAGTTCAGCTCAGACAAACAATCCAATACTGATCTCTTAGCATCTGATGCTGCAATTTTACTAACAATGCACCAACTGGCGCATCCCAATACAGAGAATGAGCGGATCGCAGAAGAGGAAATATCTACTCAACAAGGATTAACTGAAGCAACTGTCACACAACTGGGAGCCCACATGAGTCCTTTCAAGCCCAAATCAAGTTTTGTGCCAAATATGCCCAAGGACGCTATTGACATCTTTCAAGATGTAATAGTAGAAGATCTTAAGAAATTGCACCATCAAATCAAACATCGTAAAAGATATAAAAGCGAACAGGAAAATAAGTATGCAGAATTGGTCAAGAAACTCAGTAATAATCATCAAATTGTTGTCACCACGCCTGATAAAGGTGGCAATATTGTAATCTGGCCACAAAAGGATTATATCATGGAAGCACAAAGACATTTATGTGATCCGTCGTGCTATGAAAAATCCACAGCGAAAAATTACAATGCCGCCAGAGAAGACCTGAGAAAAGTTCTTTTGAAACACAAGAGAGAAGGCATGATTTCGAACGAGGAATTTCGCTTTCTGCATGTCGAACATCCTGTATTGCCTCGGTTATATCTCATACCCAAGGTGCACAAAAAGACGCTACCCGTCCCGGGGAGGCCAATAATATCTGCAATTCAAAGTGTGGCGGAAAACATCACTCAGTATATTGACTTTTTTTTACAGGATTTAGTAAAAGGTTTGCCAACGTACATTAAGGACACCTGAGATTTTCTTACAAAAATCAGGAACATTCCATGGTCTGTGGATTCGATGTTCATCACTTTGGACATTGAGTCCCTTTACACCAGCATAGAACATCCGACTGGGTTGAAAGCACTTGAGTATTTTCTGGGTACTAGACCATTGGAATGCTACAGCCATAACAAAATGATTGTAGAGTTAGTGTCTTGGTGTTTGCATAACAATTATTTTCTGTTTGGCACGGACATTTATTTGCAGAAAAGGGGTGTGGCGATGGGGGCCTGCTTCTCCCCCAGCTACGCGTGCTTGCACGTGGGCTGGTGGGAGGAGCAGGTTCTCAAACGCATTCATAGTTCTGTATTTACTGATCATGTTTTAAGATGGATGAGGTACATCGATGATGTTTTTATCATATGGAGAGGCGATGACCAAAGTGCCATAGATTTTGTTAATGAGATCAATGTTAATCACGAGAATTTGAAATTCACATCTCACATTAGTAAGGAACATGTGGATTTCTTAGATGTAAGCATTTTTATCCGTGACGGGGAAATAGCAACTACTCTGCATAGGAAAAGCACTGCTGGCAATTCCACACTGCATGCCAGCAGTGCCCACCCTAAACATATAATAAACAATATCCCATATGGTGAGCTACTACGGCTTAAGCGGATTTGCAGTACTGAGGCAGATCTGGCAATTTGTACCAATCAAGCGCTCATGAGATTCAGACAAAGGGGTTACAAACAATCCATCCTGAATCAGGCAGTTAACAAAATGAATGCTAAATCTAGAGCCTCTTTATTTGCAGATACCGGGGTGGACAACATGGTTTCAGATGAGAGTGACAACAATTCTGTTCCCAGATTTGTGACAACTTTTAATAAACAGGAAAGGAAAATTAGAGCCATTATTACACGCAGTTGGCCTATACTTCTGACTGATGCGGTTTTAGCTCCGAGGCTTCCAACTCGTCCTACTATTACTTATAGGAAAGGACCCTCGATGAGAACCCAAATTGCCAAGAACAGCCCAGAATTAGGGAAAGATAAAATGTGGTTACAACCCCGGCCGGGGTTTGTTAAATGTTCCAGCTGCAGGGCTTGCAGGTTTGGAATCAACACCACACAGTATACTACCCCATTCAGTCCAGATATGGTCACCATTAAAGGGAGTTATAACTGCAGGACTGAATATGCAGTTTATGTTCTGACATGCACCTGTGGCTTGCGTTATGTGGGCAGCACCAAGCTACAGGTGCATGTCAGAATCCTCCAACATCTTCGAGCTATTGTAAATAACGATGGCTCGTATCCTGTAGCCAGGCATTTCAAACAAGAACACAGTAATGATTTGCAATGTTTGAAGTATTTTGTAATTACAGCGATTCCCAAACCACGTAGAGGAGGCGACAGGGACAAGATGTTGAGAAGGATGGAATCTAGATTAATACTAGAACTGGATAGTAAATTCCCAAATGGTTTAAACACCACAGAAGATCTGTATCATTTTCTATAAAAATACAAGCAGCAATATTTTGTATTTAAAATCTGGACTTTGTTATTGTTTTTTCGAGAGGCGATTTTTGACTTTTGATTTTATTCAATGTGGCTGGCCTCCTTGTAGCAAGATTGTTTTTAAATACACACTTTACTTGTTTTTTATTCCACATGGGTTTTAAGCAGCACTAGTATTTTATGCATTAACATTGATTAAGGGGAGCAGTTGATTCTGGTTAATTCATTCGCATATGTTGAAATATTACAATCAGTGATTTCAAACATGACAGTAGAACAATATACATGGCAATATGAGTACAAGCCATGGACATATCACTATGTTTACATACGGGTCTGGAATTTATTAACTACTTTGCGATATTTGCACTGAGTGACCATCAAGCATTTATGGGGTGAATGAAGTATATAGATGGACTCATAATGAGATTGGCCATTTTTGCACATGGAATTATGTTCACAAAGAAAAGCGTATTTTGCACACGATGTTTGTTATGATGTATATGTTTTCGAACATTTGCGTGATTTGCACATATTTATGCATTAAGGCAGGAATCGGCTATATTTGCACATGGATTTATATTCATAGCGAAGGCAATAATTTTTACACAAGGATCAACCCTTAAGTATACATTTAAAAGCATTTTACGTGTTCCGCTTTTACTTTCCACCAGCAGCAAGACAGCAATTTGAGGAGGGACCCTAGAGGTGTTAGTGTCAAATATTGGCATAAAATGTAAAATTGCATTTAAGCATTTAAATTATGGCTAGAGTCTATTTATTTATTTATTGCCATTGGTTTGATATTTCATTTTAACAACTTTGACACGTTCTATTGTGATTTGGAAAACAGAGGGATCAATGCTTTTTATAGTGGTTATATGCATAGTATTTTGTCTATGTCAGTTTAACACGTGGTGTGCACTAAGCAAATTTTAAAACATGGCGGGCCGTATCTGACCATCTGTGAGCAAGGACATTCTGTCCGAAACGCGTCAGAGTGCAGCTCTGTAAATAAACATCACCAGTGCCAAATACTTGGGATTCGTGTGGTCTCTGTTCGCCTGGCAGTGTGCGGAAGTGCGGAGACGGCGTGTTTTTATCGATATATATATATATATATACACACACACACGCTTCTTTTAAGAGACATAAAAGGGCATATATACTTGAAAAACAATAAGCTTGCAGCCTAAACAAGCATTTGCAATGCAATAGGTCTCGCATTAGTTAAATGCAGAGCTATTGGCGACAGTTACCTTTTTCAGGGTGAGCACTAGGCTGTATACTCTATGTGCAGTGCATTAACATGTGGGTCCGTGCGAGTAAAACCTATGTTTATGCGAGTCTACATCTTTAAATACCTGGAATGCTGAAAAGACTTGCACGCTCAGGAAACATCACCAGATTTAATGCTATACACACTCTTTTTCTACGGGAGCCATTTAAAAGGGACTAAAACACGAGGAAGACATTACGTTTGCTGCAAAGTGCAGACTGTAAACAGAAACAAAAATCAAACCTTAGGATCGGGTCCCAGAAAGCACAGCTTGCTGCGTGGCGGTAAAGCGGGTAGAGAGTGCCTTTAGAAGACAAAACTTATACAGATGCCCGATGTGGGGAGGGGAGGGAGCCCTGATCACCTTCTCACATATGAAGGAGCCGACGCTGCTGCCATTGTTAAACCGGAATCGCGTCGCGCTGATTTTAAAAACAATTGTTTGGTACACGGATCCACGCATTCCTAATTGCCCTTAGAGACGGCTGATACTAGAAACTTTTGAGTGAAAATCAGCCTAATGAGCGGCACGCTGGCAGAGGAGATCACGTCAGAACAGTTTGCAGATGTCTGACGCGTGGCTGCCATTGTAAAAGTTAAAGTGCACACAGGATGTTTTCTCGGCGGTCTTGCCAGCATTGGTGAAAGTGACCTGTTCTGTGGCCACTGGCCATTAGTAAATGCTGTGCTTTATTACGTGGAACAATCAATGCAACAATGCAATACATTTTTATGAATGGGACCTTAAACTCTGATTAATTAGGGCCTCTGTAGCGGGCAAAACCTAAATTAACTATCACTTACTGTACTATGTATTTAAACGAAAAAGATGTGTAGAATCCTGACACAGCACGTAAATTATACATCAAGATATTCCTGCAATTACTTGAATTGTCTCTGTTGAGGCCCTATCATTTTTTGTTTTGTTTAGCAGTTTTATATAGCACGAACTCGACCCGAGGGTATCAGAGCGCTTTACGTGTGCACCAGATGCATTAGAGACGGACACATTCTTTTTTTTAGGCATGGGGAGATTAAGTGATTTGCCCAGATGCTTGAGCCTGCCTCCAGACTCGAACCTGGTTCCATGCGTCAAAGTCGGCCGCTCTGGCCGTTAAGCGACACCCCCCCTCGTTCAAGAATTCCGTTGTCGGCATCCATTAACTACACTGGCATACACAAAAAATAGAAAAAATAACAGTTAAATCGGGGTATTTTGTATAGATTCGGTCCAACAGATTGTAAACGTTAGAACTTGTACGCTATTCAGAAGGATTCAAAACGAGTAGTTTTTGGACTGAACAACTTTCATCTCAACATGTGCTGGCGAGAAAAGTTCTTTTTCCGTCATATGATGCTGATAACAGCAGTATCCTGTCTACATAAATTGCACCCTGAAGCTCGTTTACAGCCGAAGAAACACCTTTGCAGCAGTTTTAAATCCGCTCGTGAATTTTGAATGATGCAGTTAACCCAATTAAAAGCAAGAGTGGCAACCATGGAGATCCCAATGCCGTGATTATAACAAATTATTTTAATTAGAAGTTATCGATAGTTACTAATTAAATAACCACCATTATTCTTGCCCAAGCGTGCGCGCTGCCTACATAAACAAAAGAAATCCCCAAACGAAGACATAAACACCTAAAGTGTAATAATATAGTACTTAGGCGGTGCTGCATCCGGCCAAAACAGAAACTAAAAGGAGGGACATAAGGAGAGGATTACCCATTGGCAATCAAGTTTTCGTGAAGGACAGTAACAGAGCCAAATAACAAGCCGCAGGCAAGCAGCAGGCGGGATTACTCTTGCTATACAGATTACTGGATGTCTCGGAGAGACAGCGCATGCGCGCTGCCTAGGCGAGACCTAAAAAGGGCTAGAAATGGCCAAATTTATGTTTCATATTGTAGTAATACAGATAGTGTAAAATATCTGTCAGAAACCTCTTTTTCAAAATAGAAAAATAAAGGAAATGCTGGCACATGGAGTGCAAAGCTAAAGTAGTGAACTAACAGTGTCCCTTTAAGATCCCACCCTTGCTCCCATGTCCCATCATGAACCCGGACTGACAGTTAGGTAATTAATTTTTTTATGGAGACATAAATTATGAGCACAAAATAGAAATTTCTATTTTTAACTCTTGTTCATTGAGTTGAGAGGAGTGCTCATGACTTTGATGAGGATTCCCATGGAAGGGAACTAGAATTACAGGTAAGAAAGGTTTTTTCCCCTTCCAGGGGATGCTCATTAATTGTCATAGGCACTGAATAGAATAGCAAGCTCAAACCTCTACAAAAAACAGTGGGCAAGAAGAAAAAAATAAGAAAAACAAAGAGGTTGTAAACAACACCAAAAGATTCCTCAAAGATGCCTGGCCTACTTGGGCCTCAGCTCTTGAATCTGTATCCAAGCAATATTGTCTGGTAAAGGTATGTATCGATCTGCACGTAACACCTTTATATGTTTCTGAAATAGGGATGTTTCTTAACATAGACACAGTTGCTGCTATTGCACTAGTTGAATGAGCTTTCATTCTACTAGGGAAGGATTTAGTTGCCAATTGATAACAGAAAATAATGCAAGATAATAATGCAATTATGTTTTGAAGTTCTAAGAGGACTGTAGTCAGCAAATAGGTGGTCAGTTTGTCTGATCTCTTTTGACTTATCACGATAACATTTTAGAACTCACTTGACATTCAAAGAACGAAGGGCTTTCTGTCAGACTGGATGGGTTCGGTAAAAAGGTTGCTAAGGATATTGTCTGATTTCCTGGAAATCTGACACTGCTTTTGGAAGGAAAGAAGGATGAGTTCTTATTACAAGCCTGTTTTTATGAAAGACTGTATAAGCTGGAATTTAGCTGACTCTGTGTACGGATGTAATGGCTAAAAGGAAGGCTGCTTTCTATTATATATTTTGTAGAGTAGCTTTGTGAATGAGTTCAAATGGAGTCCCATTCATTTTGACATGCACTTTAATTAACTCCCATTGAGGGAAGGAGTATGAATAGGAGGGAAAACGGTCTTAATCCTCTCTACTAAATCCTTTACTAATGGTATTTTGAAGAAAGATGTTTGTGATGGAGATTTCCTATATGCAGTAATTGCTACAAGATGAAATTTGACAAAATAAAAAAAGAGGCCAGATGGTGCCAAGTGCAAAAGATATAGAATAACCACCTCCTCTTGGCACGCAACAGGGTTATGGTTATTCTGATCACACAAGATGCAGAATCTCTTCCACTTGAAAGAATGTGATTTTCTAGTAGATAGTTTCTTCACTTCTTTCAAGATGTCCATGAAACCCTGTGGAAGATCTAAATGCCCATATTGCAGGAATTCAGGAGATTAGTCGCTAAGTTCATCAATGGTAGGCTGTGGTGTAGGCTCTGACCTCCGAATTTGAAGAAAATCTGGTCTGCACAGCAACTTCCTGTGTGGTCTCTCTGATAGGTGAAGATCTGTGAACAAACACTTTTCAGGCCATTCTGGGGCTATCTTCCTGCTTTGGGACGTTGCAGTTTGATCAACACTGTTGGAATCAGTGGAATGGGAGGAAAAGCATAGAGAAAACTCCCTGACTAGGCTTTCCCATGGTTCCTTGTTTGTACTGTCTTGAGGCAAGGGTTGGGTATTTTTTGTTATCTGCATTGGCAAAATGGTCTATTTGAGGATAACCCCAATCATCAAAGAAGTCTTGTAGTACTTCATCATTTAGGATCAAATCATGATTTTTTTGTTTTACACAATTTAGGGCATCTGCGTGCTCATTGTGAATTCCTGACGGATGGATTGTTGTAATCGTTACATTCTTTTCTAGCAGCCATTTGCAAATGATCTGAGCATCTAGAGACAACTGCCTCAAATCTGTTCCCCCTTGCTTGTTCAGGTACTACACTGTAGTTGCAAAACACACAAGATGATGGACGGAATGTTGCACATTGGCAAACATTCACCCCCAGTCACAGATCTGGGTTTAATCCATCGTTATTTTGCTTCACCACGCCACCCCAGTTCAGACATAGCCATATGCAAATCAGTCTTGACCCTGTGCTAGGATGCTTGATTCCGGTCATGAGGCACAGGGTCAAGACTGATTTGCATATGGCTATGTCTGAACTGGGGTGGCGTGGTGAAGCAAAATAACGATGGATTAAACCCAGATCTGTGACTGGGGTGAATGTTTGCCAATGTGCAGCATGCCGTCCATCATCTTGTGTGTTTTGCATTTCGCCTCTAAGTGGGAAGGGTATGCCCAGACATGGGTCCCGTGCTCACTACGCCACTGGAGTCAAGCTATCCTGGCTGATGAAGGCTGATAGCCTGAAACCGGTCCTAGGATGCTTGATTCCGGTCCAGGGAAGACATGGCTTGGCAGTTCGGTCTGGACTGTTCCCATGAGGCACAGGGTCAAGACTGATTTGCATATGGCTATGTCTGAACTGGGGTGGCGTGGTGAAGCAAAATAACGATGGATTAAACCCAGATCTGTGACTGGGGGTGAATGTTTGCCAATGTGCAGCATTCCGTCCATCATCTTGTGTGTTTTGCATTTCGCCCTAAGTGGGAAGGGTATGCCCAGACGTGGCTCCCGTGCTCACTACGCCACTGGAGTCAAGCTATCCTGGCTGATGAAGGCTGATAGCCTGAAACCGGTCCTAGGATGCTTGATTCCGGTCCAGGGAAGACATGGCTTGGCAGTTCGGTCTGGACTGTTCCCATGAGGCACAGGGTCAAGACTGATTTGCATATGGCTATGTCTGAACTGGGGTGGCGTGGTGAAGCAAAATAACGATGGATTAAACCCAGATCTGTGACTGGGGGTGAATGTTTGCCAATGTGCAGCATTCCGTCCATCATCTTGTGTGTTTTGCACTACACTGTATTTGTACTGCATGTATGAAAAAGATCCAAATTTGTTTTGAATGAATAAACAATTTAAGAGCTAGATATAGAGCTCTTAACCCGTTCCCTGCTTATGACGGAACCACGCCGTCATGAGCCACGGGCGCCGTGTGCTCATGACGGCGTGGTTCCGTCATGCGGCTGCCGCTCGTCCCACGCGCGATTAATTCCCCGCCTGTGCGGGCGAATTAATGAGCGGGCGGGGCTGTGACGGAACCACGCCGTCATGAGCACACGCCGCCCGTGGCTCATGACGGCGTGGTTCCGTCACAACCATGGCGGCGCCGCGCTCACCCCCCCACCCCCCCAGCGCCGCGGCGGAATTACCGCAGCGGCCAAGGGGTTAATTCCAAAAGATTGATCTAATACGATCTCTCAATATCTCCGACCCTGTTCCCTGTACTTATAGGCGTTCCATATGACCACTGCATCCTAGCAGGTATGCATCTCGTTGTGAAGGCATGCCATTGTTAAAAGAAACCCCATTCTGAAGGTTGGTTCCTTCGCACCACCAAGGAAATTGGTGGACAGCATGCTGGGTTAGTGTTTATTTGTTTTCCCAGCATCCTGATTTCTAGATCCACTGATCTTTCAGACATTGCTAAAACAGCCTCATGTGGAGACTGGCAAGTGGTGTCAGTAAAATGCATGATGCTATTGATCCCAGTAAAGAGGAGATTTGTCTCACTGTTGGATGAAGTGTTTGATTCACACTGAAAACATTTCTGTTGGATAGATACGAGTCTCTCCTCTGAAGGAAATACTTTTAAGACAGTGGTGTCTAATGTCACTCCCAAATAGTGAAACCTTTGTACAGAAATTATTGTTGATTCCTGAAAGTTGATTTTCAAACCCAGTTTAAGTAAGATGTTTTCTGCAGTTTGAAAATGTTTCTTCACTACATCTAGAGATGATGCTTTGAACAACCACTCGTACCAATATGGATAGATGATTTTTTTTTGTTTTCCTAAGTGGGCAGCTACAACTGCCATGCACTTTGAAAAAGTGTGAGGAGCTGACTTGAGGCCAAAGAGAAGAACTTTGATCTGATAGAATGTATTCCTACAATGAATAAACATCCTGTAGATCTATCACACACCAGCAATCTCCTTGATGTAATTGCAGATAGAGTTGGTGTAAAGCCAATATCCTGAACCTCTCTTTCTTTATTTGTTTGTTAACCTCAAATCAAGAATGGGTATGTATTCCTGTTTTGGACCTTGAGCTCACTTCCTTGAGAAGCATGTCTTGATGTAAATGAAATGATTTCTTTGGTGGCATAGTAAGTGGAGGAGATTTGAACTTGAGAGAATATTAATTCTGACAATATTCAAGACTCATTTGGCTTTTTTTATGTTGTGCTACTCTTGGATATGGTTTGAAATACTTCACCCCACTGGAATGCCTAATGGAGAGGAGAGAAAAAAAACGGAACCGCTTTTATTGAGGCTTTCCAGCAGCATCTGATGTTTATTATCCTCCTCGGCATCTAGAGGACCTTTTGGTCTGATAGGGCTACCTCTGATGCAGGAGTTGCTGCTGTTGATGTTATTGAGAGTGCGAATGAGGGCCTTGATCCCTCTATGGGAAGTATTTTCTGTTGTGCGGCTTGTAGCGTCTTCTGTATTCTTTCTTTTTCTCTTGACCTGCAGCCTTCAGTGTTTCTAGCTCTGATTTCAATTGGGCCATCTCATCATCTGCATGAGATCCAAAAAGAATTTCAAGAAAAGGAAGATTTAAGATTTGCTTGTTGTGCTTCTGATTTCAATCCTGTAAACCTTAATGAGGAATTGCCCCTGAGGCATACTTCACAGCAATATGCATGGGCAGACAGGTCAGAGCATCTGCTCCTGCACTTATTGCTTGGTTTAAAACCAGCAAGCCCTCCTGCAAGAATTTTGGAAAATATTTCCTGTCCTCTCTTGGCAGCTTTTTTATGAATCTTTGAGGGGAGTCCCATAGAGATTTGTTGTACTGGGCCAGTAAATGAGCTGCTTTCAGTTTTCATACTGGTTGCCATAGTGCCAAAAATCTTCCCTCCTGCTATATCCATGTGTTTACTCTCCTTTTCAGGGGGAACGGTGGATAATGACGCAGCTGTATGTGATTTCTTTACAGCTGAGATAATCACCGAATCAGGAGTAGTATCTGATCTTAAGAAGAGTGGATCTTCATCTGTAGCCCTATATTTCTTTAGCAATCTGGAATGTGCAAAAGCTGGTGTGAAAAAGTGTCATGGCAGCTTCCAAGAGGTCTGGTACCAAAGGTAATAAAGGCTGTGAAGAATTTCTGTGATGGAATGTCTAGAAGATCACTGATGTAGAGGTAGTAGATACTGGATAGGAAAATTTAGTTTGCAAGCTGCTCTTAGCAAAACATAATTAAAAGTATTGATGTCATCTATTGAAGACACTCTGACTCGTGGAGAATTCTATAGCGTTGGAGAATAATCTCTTAGCGAAGAACGTGTGAAGTGTGTCAATGGGGAGTAATGCTGACTTCTGGAGGTCCCCTGCGAAGATTATCTTTCACTATGACGCCTGTGGCGTCTTGAAGGAGTTCTCTACCTTCTTGGTGTTCCATCTTTCTTGGAGATCTAGATTTGCTACACACCCCCTTTTGTTTGAGTTTCCCAGCTTGGAGTTTTATGTTCATCACCAATAAACTTCGGCCAAAAGGCAATGAAAGTAAACACATAAAAAATACATTATCCAGCAGCTCATTGAAAGGGCAGCAGGTTACATAAAAATTGTAATAGATTAAAACAAAAGCAAAAAAAGCTAAAATGAGCATCTGCAACATAACCCCATAGACAATAAAGTGCAAGTGGCATAAGAGCATAGTTCATAAAATACATATTAAGAAGGCTAAACATATTATAACTAAGATCCTTAAAACATGTAAAAAAGCAGACATAAATTCTGCTCCTATCAGTCCATTAATTTGGTCTAAATGTCTCAGCTTCACCTAAATGAACCCTGCTCTATTGGTCAAGATTAGTCATGCAGTTACAATTTTTTTTTCTCTATTACGTTCTGTTCTTGGGGCATAGATATCTGCAGTCAGTAAAACTGTGTAGAAGATGTAACAACGAAATGGAACTACAACAACAATATCCATACATAAAAGAATAAAAGCAAAATTAAAATATGAATGTCAGCAATCACTAAAACAATATGACCGAGTATAGTATCAATGATAATGCAAGTGATAACCTAGTAATACTACCATTAAAAGCATACAGGGGGCGCTCCTTAGGAATTCATGCAGAGGGATCAAAAGAGAATCATTTCTAAAGGCTGGAGGGATTATACCCTATGTCAAGGCTTGCCAAGCACTGAATATGTTTGCCCCAGTGCTTTGTTTCTTATACATCATCTCCAGTGTAATTACTTGGAGACTGCGCAGATAACAGGCTGCTGATTCTCTGTACGGAAGAGCCTAAGGGCTACATGGAGCTGTTTGGCGTCTCCCCATCTCAACGATTCTGCCAGTGTACCTGGCCTGCTAGTCATATAGAAAAAGCAAGGCATGGGGAATCCACCTAATAGTCTTCAAGTGTCCCAGAGATGGATTATCAAGCTTAAAGGAGAAGGAAAGGGAGGTAGGGTGTACCCACATAAGAGTCAATGCCTTTGGCTACCTCTGGTGCCGCCAAACAGTGGAGTACCTCGTAGGACCAAACCATGTATGGCACACTAAATACCAGTAGAACAGATCAAGGCAAAATGGGGGGGCCAAGATCTTACCTAAGTGTAAAGTATCAACGCAGTAGAGGGCCAAGGGGGGTGGCCCTGTCCTGCCTCTTCCTGGTGCAGGATGGGCCGGCTCTTGGCCCAAGACTTGCCCGGGAGCAGCCCGTGCGCATCTCACCTATCACCTCCCGCAGGATGACAAGCAATGGTGGCCCCTCCTCTCACCAGGGCAAAGCAGGCTGGGACAGCGAATCCCGCAGTGGAAGTATAATGGGGCATCCCCAATTATTAATTCAGGGGTCCGGCGGATCCAGTCTCACCCCCGCCAACCAGCGCAGACGGGGGGCCTGAGCTGACCCAGCACATCCAGGCTCAGCATACAGTCAAATATGGGGCCCGACTCCAAAGTTAAGAATGTGTTGGCTCTGGGGCCAGAGGGGCATCTGTCACAGTGCAGGTCAAATCTTACCTGGCAGGAATCAGGATGGTTGCCTCATCAGAGTTGAGGGGGGTGCCTCCTGGGGTGTTTCAGGCCCGCCACACCCTGTTGACACTCCTCTGGGGGTGCAAGAGCAGGCTTGTGCAAGTTCAGGTGGTGCATGGGCCCAGTCATGGCCAGCCGCATCCAGTCAAGTACTGACGGCAGCAGTTGAAGCCTGAGGTCGAGGGAACTACCTCTACAGTCAGCACCTGGCCCACCAGGTGCATAACATAATTGAAATGGGCCTGCGGGAGTAATCAGGAGCTCAACGCCACTCCTCACAGCACACACACCTGTACAGCTCTTCAACAAGAACCAGGATAGCACCCTTCAGCCCAACACCCCTTCTCCCCTTCGTCAGAAACATCCTCTGATAGTAGCCACATGTGGTCTGATAGTAGCCTGGAGGTATACGTAGGACTTGAGGACCCACTAGTTATCTGGGTCCTTGTGGTGAAGTGAGTGTAGTAGGTGGCACCGGAGAGAAATATTGAGACTCAGATGTTCGTGTAGCTCCTATAGTACCCCTGCAGGACCTGCGCGTTTGGATAACATATACTGCGGGTTTGGTGGCAGACTGACTCTGAGCACCCCCACCGTATATGTTAGCCTGGTTTTGCATTAGCTAGCTCGCAGTGCCACTAGTGTCTCCTCTTATCGGGGACAGATTAGTTTCTGGCAACCTTAGACCATGACAACCCTGATTCCCTCAGAATCGTGGAAACAATGTACTACCTTTCGCTCAGTCACTCGTGCTCACTTATTCGGTTTGTCTCAGAGAGTTACACAGAATAAACAGTCGGGCGTTTCACTAAGTATTATTGAACAGTTGTTATTCTAGTGTAAACTATATGTGCTGCGGCAACCAGCAGACAATAGCAGAGATATATTATCAGCAGTACGATAAAAGCAAAGGGATAGAACAGTTCTACCATATTGCGATAATCATGAGTACATACATGAATATAAAAGCATTATGCAAGTGCGCGTACTCCTACGATGCCTACCTAGATGTACCTGTGTGTACCTAGCATATGTGTGTAGGTCTTAGAAGCTAAGAGCCAAGAATCCTCCTAGGATTTAGTCGAACCCCCATACCTGAATAGAGAGAGTGTGGGACCCCGTCCTGGTCTCGAGTTGGACACCCCGTCCGGGTTGTGTCAGACCACTGTCAGCTGGAGCGACTGCATGCAGGAGCCTCAGCGTCTCCGGTCAGTGTGTCAGCATGGAAGTCTCGGTTCCCTTTGTCTTACCGGGGCAAGATGTGGTGTATTTATACCCTAAAGAGTCTCGGTCCTCAGTATGGTTTGTATTGGACATGAGGAAGACGTCAGGGGTGAACTTTGTACATACATATTATGCACGTGGTGTATTCCTAGAAATCCATGCATAATTAATGAGTACAGATGGAGTGTGTTTCAGTTGGCGGAGTCCCCGGTTTTCAGCCTGCTCCTGTGGTACGGATTTCCCTGTAGCTTCTTCACTCTCAGCGCGATCCTGCTTGTCTGCCACAAAGATTACCGGCAGGACACGGAGCTTCTCGAGTGCTGGGTTCCGACGTGGCTTTGTGTTAAGCTGCCTTTTCTTATTTCATTACGGATCTGTTCTTCCTGCGGAGGCCGTCGAGGGTGCAGAGGAAACTTCTGGGTTTTTACCTTATCAGCGGCTCACGGCTCCTGTGAGGTAACAAGGAGCTTCCTTATCCGTTCCATCCCATTGTATTGGGAGTTTAAGGTACTTTCATTTTTCTTTATTTGGACTGCAAAGCATTTCCTGCGTGCCTTCGCCCCGGAGTTTGTTTGTATAACTCGAGAACTCTCCTGGAGGAGAGAAGTGACTTACTTATGTGAGATATCCGCTTACAGGTGCACATTATTCCCCTCATTTCCTGCCTAGTGTCTCAGTGGCATGCCTGTGGTCTGCTAGCAGTGCGCAGATAGGTGCATGCCATTCTGCACGATGCTGAGGCTTCTTCCCCCACATTGGTGACCCGCTTTCTCCAGAGGGTTTCTGGACGTGACTGCCGTGGCAGTAGGCAGTGCTTTCTGTTTTCTCCCTTTCCCAGTTCCCCCCCCCCCCCCGAGTGCTTACACACCAGAGCAGTTGTGTTTTGGTACATGTTCGGTGTGGTAGCACCTAGAGGAATCCAGTATCAAGCAGCTTCCATCACCCCCGCTGGACGATCTTGCAGAGCACAGAGCACAGGGGAGAGCAGAGGACTCCAGTCCCCGTCGAGCATCGCGCCAGGAGGCGCTCTGACACAGCCAACGCGCCCGCAGCGCACAAAGGGATTCGCGGACTCCCGCAGCGGGACCCGCGCGGGCGGGCCCGTCCGCGCCCGTCAGGGGCCGGAAGAGGCTGGGCTGGGCCTACCCTCTTGGCTTGTCGTTGGAGACCATTGTCACACTAGGAAGTGATTACTGTACCCTGAAGGCAAAGGTAGGGAGGTGTGGGACCTCGCTTGTTTTCACAATCTTACAATCTGCAGATTTTAACATATTCATTGCTCTGTTGGGGGAAGTTGCACGTTGAAGCCGAAGCGGGGTTACTAATATTACTGAGGGCAAAATGAGTAAAAGAAAGATTCCAAAGGAAAAAGCAGGGTCTGGCCATGTTGGGACCCTGGATGCCTTTTTAACAAGGGCTGAAACCGTCTTGGCTCATGAAATTGAACTTACTGAGAGAAGGCTTTCTCTGGATACCCTGATCATGCAAAAACGCTCTTCTTTGGGCGGAGGGACTCTAGCCATTGACCGATTGACTTCTGGCCAATTAGTAAATGAACTGAGCTCTGCAACAGCTCTAGCAGCTCCAGCGGTGAATCCATCTTTACCTACCATCGACATAGATGAGGATTGCAATTCAGCTCAGGGGCAATTAATGTCAAATCAAGTGGAAAATGCCTATTCTGATACAAAATCTAAAAAAAGAAGGAGGTGGCCCCTAAAGACAAAAAACACTAAAGCGGGCTTGTAAGGAGAAAGATACCGGGTGCAAGAGATTGGACACAGGACTATCAATAGAATTAAGAACTACTAGATCTACTAGACAAAAAGAAAATATTAAACAATCAGCTTTGGGGACTGATCATCCATGTAACTCTGATTTAATGGAAAGATTAGAGACTATGATTTCTGTATTATTACACCCTATACTGTATAAATTGTCTAAAATAGAGGACAAACTATCTTCTCTTGAGGCCTCTTATCTCTCAAGTCAGCTCCCTTCTGATACTACTGTGCTAACTAATGTAGCTAGACCCAATCCCCAATTGGGCATGGTCCCCCTTACGCTACCTGATAGGCCAAATGAAACTACTGATAGCATGGGAAGCCAAGCTCTACGACAAACAACAGGGCTTCCTGCAGTTTTTTCTGACTCTGTCCATGATTCTACCAAAATGGGGAGTGCTAATGTACACAAAAATAATGGTAGGACACAGACACAGATACAGGCACAAGGTAATCGGGAGAATACTGGTTGCCCAAGGCTACATGGTGAATCACAAGCACCCGTTAGTTCGACAGCTCCTCGCCCGCATATAATTCCACCTGTACCTATAACTTGTCTGGAGGGAAGGTCACAATCATTGTGCTTAGGAACTAGAGTCTCTCAGCACCAAGATGAAAGTGGGAAGCCTAACTCAAGAGTAGATCTCCCTCCAGCTGCTTGTCCATATGTAATAGTTCTAGTTAATATCCCAGAACTGAAATCAAATATGATAGAAAATACAGACCAGCTAATAAATAAATCCAAGCATTGGCTATCTAATTGCCTAGGTGAAAATGTTAATGGCCTCCAGAATATTATTATGGCTAGGAGGGTTTCTTGGGTAGGAAGAGCTCCCAAAAGTATTAAAGGCGACTGTATCATAGTGAACTTTGATAACTATCATATAGTGGGTGATCTATTATCTGTTTTACCAAATATGCCATCATTTCATTCTGAAATTTTTGCTCTACCTTTGGGTTTCTTCTACAAACCCTATCCTTCACCACAGCTATCTACTGTTAGCTCAAATGCTCCTTGGAGGCCATCCCATTTCCTGTTTAATCAACCTCCTCCCCCCTTAGTCTCACCGTTTCCTTTAAGGAATAGATTTGCTGCTTTAGAAGGCCTGTCCGCTTGTGATTGACTGGACTCTCAGATTATATCACCTAGTGGGGACGGTGTTTTAGATCTACAAAAGCTGTCTCTCTCGCACATTCCTCCCCCTACAATTTCTAGTGTGACATCACCAAGCCACCAAGACAGCTTAAACTTGTCCAAGAGTCCGCTACCTCGTATGAATCTCTTAGGATCTATAGCGGCTATGTCTTGGAATATTGCTTGTTATAATCAAAAAAGATCTAATATGGACTGGCTGTCTTTGTTGACATCTACTGACATAGTTTGTCTTCAAGAGACTTGGGAAATAGATCCGATATTCTTGAATGGGTATCGCTCCTTTCATACTCCTGCTGTACCGTCTCCTGCTGGTCGGGCTAAGGGTGGTTTGGTGACGCTACTTTCTAATGCTTTCCCTTTCAAAGAGAAGTCATTTTTGAATATGTCACCTTATTATCATATTATTTTAATTGAATATTGTGTGGAGTATTGTTGGCTTCTTATTAACTTTTATAATAATAAATTTGGAAGCAATCAAGCAGAGGTGTTGGCCCCTCTGGAAAAAGATATCAATGACTTGCAAGACAAATGTACCAAACCCTGCAATATAATTTGGCTTGGGGATTTTAATATTCATCCATGTGATAAGATTAATGCGTTAGCCTGTGAAATACAGGATGATGATGGGGAAAGTGTCCTTCATTTCTGTCACACGGAGTATGGTAACACCCTAAATAGATTATTAACAATAAATAATCTTATATTTTTAAACACTTCTGAAAATTTAACTGGTCAGTTAGAATTTACCTTTTTAAATTATTTTTCTTCTTCTACCCTTGACTATGTGTTGGTCTCTGACTCTATAAAACGCATTTTTTCTAATTTTGAGATTGTGTTTTACCCATTCAGTGATCACGCTGCAATAACCTTTTCTATGCAATCCGCAAAGAAAGTTGATTGTGCCTTTAAACTCCCTATAAACCCCGTAATTGCAAGAAAACGGGATTGTCCTAAAGTGGGAAAAAGTAGACACTGGGAGATTTATGGCCAACCTAGTGTCCAACCGTCTTGGGGAGATAATGCTCTGTTTAGAGCCAGTTTTACATGACAGCATGATTTCGGATTTTGAACTAATTTTATCTGATGTTAAAAATAACTTAATCCGTGTTATTCGTAATGGCCGGCGCAAAAATATAGTTGGTTTGATGACAACTGTGATAAAACATTAAAAAGTCTACATTTAGCCTTGAAGTCCAAACCTCGAAATATAATATTAGTCAAATGTTTGCGTAAAGCTTATAAAAAAGCAAGAATCACTATGCTTAAGACCTTAAAGGAAGAATGGTGGGAAAACCTGCAGAAGGCTGCAATATTAAAAAGTTCACAAGCATTTTGGTCTCTGATTAACGCTCCGTTTTTAAGAGATGAGCAGGCTATGACCACAGATATCAACGTTGACCAGGAAGAATGGGTGACCCACTTTGAAGGTCTTTTTGGAGCGGGCGACATGACAACTCTTCAATCAAATTCCCATATTCTAGAAAGAGTTGAGGTTCCTGCTAGTTTTACACTTGCTGAAACTAGGCATGCCCTAAACCAATGCAAACGAGCAAAGGCTCCGGGACCAGATGGAGTCCCGATTGACCTGTTCCTAGATAATCAAGATCTTTGGGCTCCACTTTTAACAAACGTTTTTAATAAAATTGCCTAAACAGGTGCACCGCCATCGTGGAAGACAACTGTAATTGTCCCAATATATAAAAAGGGGATAGGTCGATTGCGAAAAACTATAGACCTATCTCTCTGATAGATTCTACTGCAAAGCTAATGGGTCGATTGATTGTAAATAGACTAGAGGATTGGGCCTTAGAAAAAAATATTATTATTCCATGCCAGTTCGGCTTTAGAAAAGGGAAAGGCACTGTGGATCAGTGTCTGAACCTCAGTCTAATTATAGCGAAATACACGGCTGCAAAAGGACATCTCCATTTAGCCTTCATGGATCTGTCCGCAGCCTTTGACTGCGTGCCACAGCCTAGGCTGTGGCAGATCATGGAGGCAATGGGAATTGACTTGAATATTATTAATATCATCCGTGACCTGTATTCAGGTGCCTCAGCCTGTGTTCGCTATGGAAAGGATGATGAGTGCACCAGATCCTTCAAAATTGCAAGAGGTGTGAGGCAGGGCTGCGTTCTTGCCCCCTTTTATTCGCACTCTATACCAACGGTGTAGAATCTGCACTCTTAGGTTGCACTCCGGATGTCCCTTATATTAATTCAGTACAGGTGCCAATTTTATTATATGCGGACGACGCAGTGCTTTTAGCTCGTACTAGTAATGCACTGCGCCGCTTAGTCCTGGAATATACGCAATTTATGAATAATCTAGATATGAAAGTTAACTATTCATAGTCTTTTATCCTAGTAGCAGGTACTAAACAGCGAAATCATCCGCAAATTATTACTGAAGGGGAAAACTGGGAGTTGTCGATTCTTTTAACTATCTAGGGATTATGTTTGACCCCCAAACTAATTGGCAAAAAATGATCGCTAACAGAGGGTCCCAGATGGAAAAGAATATTGGTGCACTAACTAAATTTATAAAAAAACTGGTTTAAAACCAATAGATGTAATTAAAACAGTGTATCAAGCTAAGACTGTATCTGCCGCCACCTATGGAGCAGCTGTTTGGGGAATGAGAGATTGTGCAAAACTACAGATTATTGAAGATAACTTTTTAAAAAGGGTCCTTTCCTTACCAAAGTCATGTGCCAACTATAAGTGCCACATGGAATTGTGAGCACCTTACATTACTGATAAAATTGCAGTGGCTCCGATCCTAATGTGGCACTCAGTATGGCGAAAGGAGACCCTTGCTTTAACAAGAGACTTTATAAAGGATGTTCTGAAATTAGATGGGGTGGGTAACATTCCTTGGTTAACTTATGTTGAAACCACATTGAAAGCAGTTGGGCTACATCGTCTTTTTTTGGATCCTAGTACCTGTTGTTCTATCTCGAAGGATGATTTAAAAGCGCAATTGCTTTCTAATAGACACATAAGAAGGGAGACTAAAAATATTAATCTGATCGACAGTAAAAACATACCTGGCTTCCCCTAGTATAGTACAAATGGACATAAATACAATATATCTATCCTTCATTACTAATTTACAGCACAGGTACATCTTGGTGAGATTTCGCTTAAATTATATTCCCCTTATGTTGGGTTCTCCCCGTAACGTTTATGTTGCTTCTGATCTCCCATTTTGTTCCTGTGATCAGCGATCTGTACAGAATGATCTACATTTTTTGTTCTTCTGTAAATTTTATTGTGATGAAAGGAAACGATTTATTATCCCCATTTTACGTAAAATGAACTTCAAACAGTGTCGTGTAGCCCTTTATTTCCTGCAATTATTACCTGACCCCTTTATCTGTTTTTCTTTGGCGTTCTTTTTGTTATCAGCTTTAAAAAAGAGGCGTACAATCTGCTAAAATTATATCCCGAACAATGATCGATTTTACTGTATTGTGTAAATAATTATGAACTTGTATTTTAATTCAATAATTTTTATACTTTTTATACATTTTAACCTTTCTGTAATGCTGTGAAACGTTTTTTTTTTTTTTTTTTTTTTTAACTGTAGTATACTTTTTATGCCTACATTGTGTTGGCGAAATAAAGTTATTCTGACTGACTGAGTACAGTGTGGACCTGTGTTTGGAAAAACCCTGCTGTATTCAAAACCACAGAATAGATAACGTTCAGCCCTCAGAGCTCGTTGTGTACTAGCTGGGACCAATGTAGGTGAAAGATCATGCCTATATAAGGAATCATGACTATAATAGGACATGTACAGCTGTGACCATAATTGGGCATATGCGGCTATGACCATAATAGGGCAAGTACGAATATGACCATATTAGGGTAAATAGGAATACGTCCATTTTAGGGCATGTACGAACGGGTCTACATTAGGGCCTCTATGCGGGATATAACAGGAGTAGCACATAAACTGACTATGAACGTCACATCCTTTGTGGGTGAATAAGTCCTGGAGTACTCCGAGTGTGAAGAATGTGGTACTGGTCTTCTTTTAAGACAACAGATCCAATTTTCATATGCTTTTGTGATGAAGAAGCAGAGGTTGGAGGTCTTAGAGTCAAATGGATTTTTTTTCGGTGTTAACATCATTGGTGGTTGTCTCAATGTCCATGGGGATGGCCTTGACGCCGATGGTTTCGATGCTAATTGAAGTCTTTGCCTTAACGTTGTGTTTGGTACGGCACTACTCAGTCTGCCAGCTCGCCTTGAAGTCGTGAAAACATTGATGGAAACTGTTGTTATTGCGTCAGGATAGGTGCTATATAGCTTCAGAGATGTCACTTCCAGTATTGTCTGGAGACAGTGCCTCTATCGGTGACATGAGAGCTTTAAATTGTTTGGATCCTGTCTGACGTCTGAGGTTGTTCTACAGATGAGGAATCTGAAGGTAGATAGAGTATCCACCACTAAGATCGTTACCGCAGGTAAGTAACTTTTTTAATGTGTAATTTGAGTAGCACAAACATAGACAAGAGACAGCGGAGTGCTGTGCAAGGTCAAAGGCAAGCATACAGCGCCACGGACCTTGGTTCTCGGACCTTCCAACAATACGACACCAGCACCCTCCTTGCCCTCAACATTGGACGCCACGCCGCCTGCCACCTTGCATCACCCAAAGTCATCCAAGGACCTTTCTCCTGCTGAAACTGCTTCTGCACCCTCACCCACCTCCTCACTCCAGCTCATCCTGCCGCCTGGCTGCCCACAGCGCATCCGACTGGCTCAGCTGCATCCTCCTCAACACGATCTCCCTCCACTAACATGCCACAGAAATCTGGGACCTCCTCGACTCTGTCTCCCCTGACATCACCTTCCTCACAGAAACCTGGATGAACCCCAGCTTGGGCCCGGACATCGCCACAGCCATCCCCGACAGCTACAAGATCACCCGCAAGGACCGCACAGACCAACCAGGAGGAGGCATTTCCATCGTCCACAAGAACTCCCAACGACAACTATGGAACATCTCCACTTCCAGGTCCAGACCAACCCCAACACCACCCTCCACAGCACCCTCGTCTACAGACCACCTGGCCCCCACCCGCCCTTCACCGACACCATCATCAACTTCATCGCACCCCAGGTTCTCGCATCTACCGATTACATCCTACTCAGCGACCTCAACTTTCACCTGGACAACCCAGAACACCACATCCCTTTTGGAGAACCTCGCCAACATCGGACTCAAGCAGCTAGTCATCTCTCTGACCCAGGCAGCAGGACACACGCTCGACCCCGTCTTCTCTGCCAGCGAAAACATCACCTACTGCCACACCTCCGAACTCCTCTGGACCGACCACTACTGCGTTAATTTCACCTTCACCAAACCCACCATACACCACCGCACCCACTCAGGGCCGGACTGGCTGTAGCGGGCACCGGGCGTTTCCCAGGTGGGTCGCTAGGGTGGGGGCCCGTTTTGGGCCCCTGGGGGCCGTTTTTGTTACCGGGGGCTTGCAATATCGGCGCCCAATAACAAAAACTGCCAAAACCGGCCCTGCAAACAGCTCGGCCGCACCCCCTCAGCCCCCCAGGGGGGGCCGAGCAGTTTGCCAGGGCCAGTTTCGGTTCCCAGTCCGGCCCTGCACCCACTGCCCACTGCCGTAACTGGAACAAGGTCACCGAAGAACATCTCAGAGCCACTCTCAGCACAACCACACCGCCGACATCCACAGATGCCAATACCGCAGCCTCCACCGATGGATCTCAAACTGCTCCGACGCACTGGTGCACCTCAAGAAAGCACCCGGCAAGCAACACTTCAGGAAAGCCAGTTGGTTCACTGCTGTCCTCCATGAGTCCAGACTCACCTGTAGATGTCTCGAGAAGGGATGGAGGAACAACAAAACCCCGGAAGCCCACGCAGACTTCAAAGCCGCCGTCACCGCACACCACCTCCTCAAACCTACAAAGAAAATGGCCCTCCAAGACAGAATCAACGCCAACGCACACAACACCAAAGTACTCTTTGCCATCATCAAGGAGCTCGCCAAATCTAACAGCAAGACTACAAAAGTCCCACACTCCCAAGACCTCTGCAACAGACTCGGTACCCACTTCCACCACAAGATCAAGCAGATCTACAACAGCTTTGACACCCAAGACCCACCCATCACTCCTGCCACCACCACACGCGACGACTCCGCCCCCCCAACAGATCATGCTCAACTGGACCTTGCTCACAACGGACGACACTCTTGAGACCATGAAGAGCATTCACTCTGGAGCACCCTCAGACCCTGTCCGCACCACATCTTACACAGAGCCGCCACCTCTATTGCCCCCGAATTACACCGCACCATCAACTGCTCCACCGAGGCCGCCTCCTTTCCCAATGACTGGAAAAACGCAGAGATCAACTCCCTGCTCAAGAAACCGTCCGCCGACCCGACAGACCCCAAGAATTTCATACCTATCTCCCTGCTCACCTTCCCAGCCAAGGTCATTGAGAATGCCATCAACGCCCAACTCTTCGAGTTCATCGAAGCTAACCATAACCTGGACTCCTCTCAATCCGGCTTCCAAAGCAACCACAGCACCGAGACTGCCCTCCTCGCCATCACCGATGATATCCGCTCCCTCCTCGACTGGGGAGAAACAGCAGCCCTCATCCTCCTGGACCTCTCAGCCACCTTCGACACCGTCTCTCACCGCACCCTAAGCATGAGACTCCACAATGCTGGCATCCACGACAAAGCGCTGGACTGGATCCGTTCCTTCCTCACCAGTAGCACACAGCGTGACAGACTACCACCGTTCCTCTCAGAACCCATGGAGATCGGCTGCAGAGTCCCCCAGGGCTCCTCCCTGAGCCCCACACTCTTCAATGTCTACATGGCCCGCTCGCAGCCATAACCAAGAACCACGGACTCCTACGCTGACGACACCCAGCAGATCCTCTCCTTCACCAATGATCCCACAATCACCAGAAACAACTTCCACAATGGGATGAAGGTAATCGCAGCCTGGATGAGAGACAGCTGCGTCAAGCTCAACTTGACAAGACCGAAGTCCTCATCCTGTAGCCCAACACATCCGCTTGGAAAGACTCCTGGTGGCCCACCGCGTTAGGAATCCGCCCACATCCATGGACCATGCACGAAACCTTGGCATCATACTGGACTCCTCACTCACGATCAATGCTGTCTCCTCATCATGGTTCCATACTCTTCACCTGCTTCGAAAGACCTTCAGATGGATCCCCACTGAGGCCAGAAAGACGGTCACCCACGCACTCATCACCAGCAGACTTGACTATAACAACGCACTCTACGCAGGCGTCACCCAGAAACTCCTCAGGAAACTACTGATCATTCAGAACGCTGCAGCCAGACTGGTCCTCAACATCCCCCGCCGCAGCCACATCTCCGAACACCTGCGAGAACTCCACTGGCTCTCAGTCAACAAAAGAGTCACATTCAAGCTCCTCACACACGCCTACAAAGCCCTCCATAACGCTGGACCACAAACATGAACCACCACCTTCATTCCACGTATCCACCAGACACCTCTGCTCCGCCGAACTAGCCCTTGCCACCGTCGCTTGGATCTGCAAGACCAGGACCGTAGGAAGATCCTTCTCATATCTCGCCGCTAAAACCTGGAACACCCTGCCTCTCCACCTCAGGCTATCCCCATCGCTGACCCAATTCAGGAAGGATCTCAAGACCTGGCTCTTTGACTGAACCTCAGCCACCCCCCTCTTTCCTCCCCCCTGCATCCCCCACCCCCTTAAGACCATCACAGGTGAGTAGTCGCGCTTAACAAACACTGATTGATTGATTGATTGTTAACGAGTGATAGGACAGGTGGCTGGATTCTGGGAGCAAAAGTATATCTCATCCTATAAAATTAATGTAATTTATGTGATTTTATATGAAGTCCACAGTGTGCAAAATATTCATAGTAAAAAAGGACCCCATCTAGAATGATATTGAGCAATCTTACATTAAAAACATTTCAGATAACACAAGAGGTATATGATTCAATTTGTCACTATTAGAATCAATTTAAATCAATTATTGTACTTAATCCATATCAATTATACAGAATATGTAATTCCTACTCTTAAAACTGGGTATTTAATGCAATATTCAGCCCACTGCGAGCAGTCAAAATACAAACAAGCATTTGCAATGCAATAGGTCTCGCATTATTAAAGTTTGAGCTATTGGTGTTGCATTATTTAGCCAAGGTCTCACCTTTGATTAAGTTAAAGCCATTTGCTTTACTAATGGTATTGTATAGCAAAGCAAATGGCTTTAAGTTAATCAAAGGCGAGACCTATTGCATTTTTAATGCTTGTTATTTTAGAGCGCTCTCTGTGCAGATGCTCTGCCTCTGGGCCGTTAACATGCCATCTTTCTTCTCTTGTTTCGTCAGTATTATCTGGGAGCCCTTCCTTGACCCTCGGTGTGAGGATAGGCTTGCTGCTCTGACTACAACATCTAGAATGCATCTGGGATACTAATCTAGACAGCCAGCTGTTAAGTGGGTAAAAATAATTGCTTCAGAGATAGGAAGTAGTCTAAAGTGGAAGATGCTAGGACGGCCAAACACGGAGGGTGTGGAGAAAGAGGGGTAGAGGTATAGGGAAGAGATAGAATTAGAGAGGAGAGGTTGGAGGGGAGTGGGGGAGGGATGGAGAGGACAGGACAAGAGGGGATTGGGCGAGAAGGGGATGGGATGGGAAGAGAGAGAGGAGGGGGAGGAGAGTGGAGGCTAGTTAAACTTTAAGAGGGAGAGAAAGAGAAAGGTGCAAGAGAATGGGAAAGAAGGAAACAGGAGAGTGAAGAGAGATGTCAAAGAATATTGGGGTTAGGGTTAAAAACGGATGGGGAGAGTGGTCAAAAAAAGAGTAGGGCAGAAAATAAAAGAGGGCGTCACAGAGTGGGCAGAGGGTGCACGGGTGTGAGGCAGGGGCAAGAGGTGAGAGGGCAGTCGAAGGCGGGAGGGGAAGAGGGGTCTGGAAGGAGGGGTTCCGAGTAACACGAGAAGGGGGTCCGGGCAAAGCCGCCGGCTGTTGTGGGAGAAGTGGCCGTCTGAGGGCAGGACTGGGGAGGGAGAGAGCAGCTGCTCCGGAAAGAGTGAAGGGGGGACCCTGGGGCAGAGAAGCCGAAAGTGTTTGAATGGGGCAGAGAGACGGGGCTGAGAGGGAGAGAGGTGTCTGAGGCCAGGACTGCAGGGAGGGAGGAGCCGCTTGGGACAGGCGGAAGGGGCCCCGGGGCAAGAAGGAGGGGGCACTGACCAGGGCCGGGAGACGGGCTAGAGAGGGGAGGAGAGGGAGAGAAGGCAATTATAACAATAACAACTGGTAGGGGAGCAAAGGACAGCAGGGACACCATAATGGATTAAATAAACATTTTAACATCTCTGGACTTCATTCCGCTTAGAGACTTTTGTTTTTTAACATAGTGTGCATATGTACAAGAAGAGAGGCTGAAATGAGTAACGCTAAATTGTTACAGTAAGTACTTGACCACGAAGGAAGCCATAATGCATGCGCTAACAACAACAACAACAAAACAATGAGAGAAAGGGGGATATGGAGACAGAAAGAAAGACGACGATGACAGAAAAGAGGAGAAATAGGTCGGAAAGATATTTACTGCCCTCTCTTGCTACTGCTGTTGAATAAAATGTGACAACAGGAGCTTTTCACCGGCCAGACTCCAGCTGGTTACATCAGATCAGCAACTTGCCTCTAAACACGCATCTTCCCCGGTTCACCTGCTGGGTTAGGGAGGGGGTGTTGATGTGTGTCCATATCGGGTTAGAGATAGATGGGTGGGAACAGAAGGTACAGGGCAGATAGTGTACTAAAACAGTGACTGCAGCACAGCGAGATATCCCGTGGTCCCATCCCCTCTGCCAGCTGGAAAAGTTAATGGGCTGAGGGAGCAGAAATAAAGGGAGGTTTAGCAGTGCTTAATTTGAGCCGGTGGCTTCTGGGGCTCAGCATCGTCACAGCACTTATGACAGGTGGCACATGGCGTCACTGTTTGTAAAATTTAGAGATAAGGAAAACAATAGTTGTTTATTAATTCGATATGCATTTAAATGACAAATGCCTGCTGCTCAAGCCATTCGTATAGCTTTAGGGGCCTGGAATTGTAATACTTTTAGAGTGCGGTGGTTAGGAATTGTACTGTCACTGGCAGCACTGAAAGGGTAAATGGGCGGTGCAGGCTGTGCTGCCCTCCTGATGAGGGCTCTGGCACTTATGTTTTTTTAAATGTTTTTTAAATTAAGCACTGGAGGTTTAGGAGCGTTCTTGGCCCCGGAAATTATCCTAAGAGTGCCGTTGATTTCCCCGGGGCTGTGACGCACATTGCATAGGCACAACTTCAGAGAAATGCAGTTTGGGAAGGTGGAGCGATAGCACCTTCAGAGTGGGGAGGAAATGGGCATCCTGGGGGGCTGCGAGTTCGGGGCACGCGAAGGCCACCTTCTGGCTAGCCTAGGCCCCTTCCACAGGTGCCGAGGAGGTCCTGGACTCCCGGGTGCTGTTAGCCAGGCCCAGGTGCAACAGGAGGGGTGTTATCATGCAAACACCACGGGGGCTTCATCATGCAAACACCACGGGGGCTTCAGAGCCTTCTCGGTGTGTTGTGCCCCATGTTATGAAGCCTGATAACGTCAGCGGGACGCTGTCCTAACGGAGCCGCACCGTGCATAGAGGCGCTGACCGTTATTTCGATCGTTTTTGATGTCATACAATAGGTGAAACTGGTTACCTGCTCAATAAAGTTCAGGGAAGTACTCATGGTGACGTTTGTCGATGAAATCCCCAGTTATACATTCTATCATAGAAAATTCCATTGTAGTCTGCGGTCAGATAATGCCTGTTTTCACAGCCATGGGGGTCTGAACAGTGACACGGCCCCCACTTCTTTCTCGACCCTCGTCCCCCGCCCCCTTGCTTATCTCAAGCCCATGCTCCCTCCATGTTTACTCCTGGGATGCCGCTTTGTCTGGTGTGTCTGCGCTGTTCACTCGCACCCTATCAGATTAACGCAGCTCGGGGGATTAAGGCTCGGACAAACAGCGCAGTCCGTTGGCACTACTCGACGAGTCCGTGTGCGGCGCCCACAATACAAGGAAGAGTTTCTGTCAGTGTTACGTGTGCAGTTCTAATGTATACTCGCGCCATTCCACTTTTGATTTTATCTACCTTTTTAAAGATATATTTCATTTTTTTTTACCAAGGGGCGCTTGAGAGTCTCACATTTTTCTGCAGAACAATTGTTCTCGGATGAGTGACCCTCCTGGATGGCGGATGTGTCACCTTGTCACGCCAGTGGATCTGATGTTCGAGCAAGCCACTTGTTTGAATTAAATTGTTGTAAAGGGGTTTTGTCTCCTATGCCTCCCCTGCCAGGAAAGCACATTCTTGGGGCAACTCCATTGAAATAGAACATAGACATCCAGTGGTGATAGAGAAGACAAGAGGAGGAGGATAGAGTGTCCCATCTCACAAGCATATTCTAGCATTCTTTGAAGCCTTCGAAAACGTGTACGGAGACCGCTATGTCCCATCTATCAAATGAAGGTTTTCGACCAAAAAACATCCAACGCAACAGTCCAAACTCGCCATCACCCACAAAGTAATTTCAAAGTTTTTATCATTCCCAGATGCTCCTAATTTGAGATTTGATTCTATCCTATCCTAATTTGTGTCCTAGTTGCTGCATAACAAGCGCTCCGAAAACAATCACGGAATCGAAACCTGTGGTGCGCGCGCACCACAGAGGAGCGGGGGAGGGAGAGCGGCAGCGAGACGAACGCGCGCGCTGCTGCGCGTTCTGGCCACCGTCGGGAATGGGCGCGGCAAGGCGGGACATGCGCCCGCCTTTGACCAATAGCGTGCCGTCCCCATAAAAAAAACGGATGCACCAGCCAATGTGGGCTTCTGAAAACAAAACCACACGCACGAGCGTGTGGGTCGTTTTCAGAAGCCCTTTCTAGAGGTCTCGCGCTGCGCGAGCAGTGCTGCGCACTGCAACGCTAGGCGCGAGACCTAAAAAACAAGCAGGACGAAGCCACCTCATATTAAAATACAGAGTTAGGGCCTGATTTACAAAGGTAACTTACACTTTTGAGTACGTTTTTCACTTTTGAGTAAGTTTACTAATTTTCGGTATTCACAAACTACACTTTTGTAGTAACTTAAACTTTTGTCCTTAGCATTGCACATGGCCAAACACTGGAACAGCAATACCCTTCCATAGAAAATAATGGAGGTAGGGACTTACTACAAAAGTGTAAGTTACAACATACAAGCAGCTAATGAAAAGAGGTTTGTAGTAAGTTTTGTAGAACTACTGAGGTAAAAAAAACAATAACAGACACAATTGTCTGATGAGTTCAGCAGGCCAAAACCCTTGTGATCGACACCAGTTGGAGTGAGTAACAATTTGTGATCAATCTCAGGAATAGTAATGAGGCTGGTCAGACTATGTCCCACTCCATGTGGAAATTTTGTGAACTGACCTACTAGTCAAAAAAAACTATTCTGTTGGCAAAATGTTGGTGCGTAATTTACAACTACTTTTTGCAAATTTAATTTTCATATATATGGGGCCCTTAGTTCTGTCTTAGGATTTTGGCAACTGAAAGTGGTCTTCTTGAGAACTTTATGGGTGATGTTGACTCTAGTTGTGTAATTACTGCTCTCTGCTGTCTACCAATTTTCAATGATGATATGCAACAAAAATTGATATCACATACCTAAGCTCGTTCAGCTTTTTCATCTTAAGTTCATCCAGACGTGCACGGCGCTGCCGGGCTTCTTCATCCAGTCGCTTGCCTTCCTCAAAAAAGGCAATGCGAGCCATGGCTTGTTTCTGCTCACTCTCCCGCACCTGTTGCCGCAGTTCCTTGGCATGCTTCATCAATGCTGAGGACTTCTCTTCTATCTCTTTTCGTTCCTTTTCAATCAACTCCTGCTGAATCCTGAAAATCAATAAGCAAAGGTAAATTCTGGTTGTTAAATTATGAACAACACAAACCGGCAAGTGTTCTAGGAACTGGCAAGGGAAAACTGCCTTAACTATCACTAATGAGAAAAGATAGACCTCCTCCAGATTAATTGCAGCAAATATGTAATCATTGGAAATAGTCAATAGAAGGAACCTTTTCATATACAGGGTAAATCTACTGTCCTTTAAACATAGCCTTTTCTGGTCGGAAAGAGGTAACTCTGATTCTGTGCTAAGTGTCTCCTTCACTTTCAAACACCCAATATGACAAGGCACAATAATAACCACAGACATGTAGATTTGGATGTTAACACCACTGATTATCAAATACTAGCGCTTTGCTCCCCCCTCACATTTCATACATTTCTTTGGTGCAGAAAAGGTTGCCAAAGTATAGTACTCTTTAGGAAAGATAGGTCCTCATTTTGGCATATACTTTTTGCCCAATGTAGTCTGAAAGCTTGTACTCCAACTACATACCACATCCAACAGCAGGTATGGAGTTCAGCACTTTAATGATCTCAATTCTACACCTTTCACCAACCAGATGCTATGTAGCATAGATCAGATTACTCCAGCTAGTAGTAGTTCTGAAGCACCCTGCCTGGAGTTCTTTTCCTTAAATGACAGCAGAGAGGCGAATGTGTCCCTGAAGCCGGGGAAAGCACCAGGTCTGGATCTCTTTCTGGGTGATTTATACCAATTGAAGATCGAGATCTGGGACCCCGTATCTTGTCTAATGCCATTATGTCGAGTACCCCTTTTTCTGATTCATGGAGAGGGGCTGTAATAATCCGAATTCATAAAAAGAGTGTTAGATCCAACCCTAGCAATTAAAGGCCTTTTAGCCTAACTGATATTCTCCAAAAGGTGTTCTGTGGCCAGATCCTAGCCAAATTGCAGCAGTGAGTCATAGATAAAACCATTCTATCCCCATTCCAAGCTGGGTTTAGATCCAAAGTTCAAACAATAGACCAAGTATTTCGGTTCATGTTAAACCATTGGAAATACATTAAAATCCAATTTCAATTCAGTTCAGCTTATTATTAGTTTATTAGTTAATAACAAAACATAAACATACACAATTAAGATAATTATAAGATCATTCTTTCATCTACAAGTAAATTAACAAAAGAAAACCGTTAAAATCAATAAATCTTTATATCCACCTGGCAAACACAGAAAAATCATGCAGTAGATGCATTGTGCAAACAGCACAACATTGCTGTGCAAAAAGCATTAACAGTGTAAGCACATGGACCATCCTATTTCAACCTGACTAAACACATAAAAATTGTACTGAGGTGCATTGTACGAGCATAACGAAATACTGTGCAAAAAGATCATTGACAATTTAAAGTCACAAACCATCCTGTATCAACCTTGCTAAGCACAGGAAAATTGTGAAAAAGCTCATCACACATCTCACATCAGGCAAACATACTGTTCAACATAGCACGCAATAAATCATTACCAAAAGACCTGAGTATAAGGTAACTTAAATCTCAGGTCCTCCCGGGATGACAAAGGCACGAGGAGAATAAGAATAGGGGGCAAGGTACCTAGTACCCATCCCCTAGCAACCCCTCCATTTAACTTAATTCACAATAACACTGGGATAGGGGTCAACAGCTCCTTTTTTCCTTTTCTTTTTCAACTCCTAGCAGGCCAACATAAAATAGGCACCTATCTAAACCATAAAACATATCTCTATTTACAGTTTTTTTATCTGCTTATTAAAAATTGCTAAATATTGCACCAATTGAATGTTCAGCATAAAGTTCTGTGGGTTTAAAACTTCTATGACCCCGACCTACAAGTTCTTACTCCCAGGGCTAAAAACTCTTTACGCAGCAAGGTCCTCCAATGTGCAATTAAGCTGGGACATACACAAGGTATATGCATGAACGTTTCATTTGCCTGATGGCACAGGTGACAGATGTGACCTCCGATTGAGCATTCTTCTGCCACTTAGATATGAAGTCCAGAGATGGAAGGAGACCAAATCGTATTTTTAAAAATTCCCTCTTGATGGACAATGACAATGCTACCTCAAAGTTGGGTTGCTCCTTGCTGATATTGTAGGATTTTATTATCAGCCACCCATGCACTCGTTTTGCTAATTTCATTTGATCCTCCAGGCGGCTTTTTTGCTGGATGCACTTATTCAAAGTTTTCTTGAAAGTATAACCACTCGTGTTCAGTTGCCACAAATCTGAAATACCAAGATTCTTATACTGCTTTGTAGATACTTGGCAAATTGACTTTTCCCCATTTGCAAGTTGATTTCTGCTGAAGCAAGATGTGCCACTGAATCTTCAGGGGCACTCCGTAATCGATGACAACATTTAACAAAAGCCCCTTGTCTAGCTAATGATGCTAATGATTGTTTTATCAAGGAAAATTCAAGACTTACTTGGGCTGGAGAAGCGGACTTCGGTAGCTGAAACACTTGTTTATACATATCAATCAATCAATCAATCAATCAGGGGCTTATAAATCGCGCTAATCACCCGTGAGGGTCTCAAGGCGCTGGGGGGGGACATATGTTCATATTATAAGCTTCTCCAGGATTTCAGCATCCTCACCCCGCATTATATCGCCTCCATATGATATGGTAGGAATCAGTTTGGATTTTATCACTGTTATCAATGCCTTTAAATTGTGCACCCACAGGCTTATCTTTAAATTAGAAAAGGCAAAGGTTAGCGCATCTGTTTTTACTGTAATTGCATTTTTTGTGCAGCAAAGGAGCTCCTCGAGTTCAATTTGAACCCTATAGATGTATATGTTGCTGTTTCATCAATGTTGGACCCATTGAGGTACCATTTCCCCTGTTTAGATATTTGACAATGTAAGGGTATAACTTTGGTCTTTTTAAGATTGATTTTAAATCGATTGCTAACCGAGTACTCAGCAAGCCTGTTACTCAGTCTTTGCAGGCCTAGTCGGGAGTTGCTTAAAAAGAGCAGATGATCTGCATATAAAATATTGCACAACTGCTGGCTGCCGAGACTCAGTGCATTTACACCACTTCGGCAAGGGACGGCGAAAGATACGAGATGAACAAGTTAAACAGAAGTGGTGCTAATACATAACCCTGCTTCAATCCTAGGGAGGTACTAACTTCTCTAGACAGACGATGTCTGTCCTCCACCTTGATCTCCACCCATGTTTTCATGTAAAAAAGCCGAATCGCCCTCTAGAACTTTGGCGGGATTCCCCAGCGTTGCAATTTTTCACAAGGCATATCTCGAGGGACGCGATCGAAGGCTGCTTTAAAGCCCACAAAACACATGCATAGCGGCATGCGGGTATCGCTCACCATCAGGTTAGTGGTGGTCCTTTGCTTTTTGGTAAACCCTGTTTGATTCATTGGCAGCCTCCCTGTCTCCGTCGCCCACTCCATTAAGATACAGAAGGAACATCTTTATGTAGCCTTCATTGTCCTGAGAGCAGCATTCGATCTGGTTTTCAGAGCTTGTCTCTGGGACTTTCTCGGGTCGATAGGGGTTCCCTCTGTCCTGGTAGGAACTCAAATGGGGCTTCACAAGATTAATTATGCTCAAGTTTGGTGGACAAGGATGGGGACCTAACAGAGAGAATTCCTGTTACTCGAGTGGTGCGTCAAGGATGCATTCTTGCCTGAAAATGTTCTCTTTGTATATACATGAAGCATTCAAACACCTAATCAATTGTATTCATGATGCCCTAAAAATTAGTGGCATCCCTATCCCAGGCTTGTTATGTGCTGATGACCCCCAGATAAAAGGTAGTTAACAGGTTATGAATACTATAATTTTTGTAATCTAGGAGGCCTAGAGATAAACTCACAGAAATTGAAATTTATGTCCATAAGACCACATAGATAATTGCACAAAAATCTAACACTTGGGGTCAAGGTATTGGAGGAAGTTAATCACTTTGATTTCCTGGGAATTAGAACGAGCAGTTTCGTGTCATGGTCCCCGCATATTGAGAAGAGTAAGACTACCATACTGCATAAATCAGCTGCCTTTGGGAAAATGCATAGGGCCACCTCCCAGAGGGCAGTTTCTCTGGTTTTAGAAGTGTATAAGGGTGCTGATCAGTCACCCGCATTGTAAGGTGTAGAGATTTTGGTATGACTCCATTAGCTTTGCTCATAGCCAGAGAAAACCATTTTATAAGATCGATACTCAGTCTACTACAGAGTGATCTGGCAGTCTTGAGACCTTTGGTTTCTTGGGTCAGGTTATGGTCTATCCCTGAATTGGAATCTTATTGACAAGGACTCTAGGAACGTGTTTGGTTGGCCAGGAACTTGATTCTCCCATGGCTGTGCCTTATTAAGAAATGGCTCTTTAATTTGGGTGTGGATGTAATGTGGACTAATTCCTCCTCTCTCAATTAGTCAGCGAAAGGACTAGTCAAAAAATTGTTCTGGGGGTATATAACAGCAGAACATGTGCAGAATTTTAAAAGTGACTCCCTCTCTGGAAGGTTTATGGCTACTAAACCTATTCTGACATTTGAATTATATCTCAACGAGGTTACTCTGCAGTGGGCCAAAGCACTCTGTATAAAGTTCAAGGCTGGTACATTGTCCTTGAACAGCTATATTTGTAAATGGAACAAGGGGAATCCTGTCCATAAATATTGCATTCTATGCTCTGATTGGGTGGAAACCAATTAATATGTTGTGTTTAGCTGCCCATTGTATGCAAATGCCAGATCAAAATGGTTGAAACCCTACTGCCGTAACCTGGGATTTCGGCATATGACCCCTGCCTTTCGTGTTCTTAGTTCAGATACGAGTAGGGTACATTTTTTTTGCCTGAGTAGATTTCTACTTGCAGTAGGCGTGATTAGGAAATGACTGGGACTCCGCATTTGTTAGCTAGCTGCACTTAAAGGGCAACTGACTAACTTGTAGAAGGTCCTACTAGGGCTGAGAGTATTGAATATAGTCCTGACGATTGTCCTGCTTGCATGCTATGTACCATTTGTACACTTTTATTGGTCAATTACATCTGTGATTGTAATATGTACCTGCAACAAAGTTTACGGGGTTCTGTAACAGCAATATTAGTGTTGAAACATCTGATTATATTGTATTTCTGCTCACTACTCTTTGACCATCATTTAAGGGAGATTTTTTCATTGAGTCAGTTTTAATTCTAGTTACATCACTTGTCATACCTGTACCTTGATTTTAATTGGTTGATTCATGAAATTGTGGCTAGACATGTATGCTCAAATATTTTATGTGGGGAAAAGGAGACAGTAATGCCAGATGATATGGTAGACCCGGAGAGGTTCTTGTCGTTTGCGGTGTTTCAAGTTATTTTATTTTTTCTTTGTGCCTCAATAATGGTACATCATGTAGATCTATAGGCTAATAGCGATGAACTTCGTGTATATTGTATGCTTTGATTGTTTTATATTGCTTTTATGGACCTTGGACTGAAATAAAGTATATATGAATGATAGAGTGGAGTCACTTTGGTACCTTTTACCATTAGTATTAGAAAGGTTCTCCACATAGCAATTTCTGCCTAAGATGCAATGAATCACAAGCTAATGTAGTATATGGGAGATGTTAGTAAGCTGTTAGTAAGCTATCACACATATACCTCTTTAACACTGTTATTATATTGCAACATGCTAAGTTACTTCTATTAGTTAAGTACTGAAAATATGAAGCTCAAAGGACTAATCAATCTTAAATTCTAGACATTCTTTATTTGATTTCACTGAAAATACCAGACTGGATAGTTCTTGGAATGGAAGAGTGAGCAAGCCTTTTTCAGCCGGTCATAGTACCTCTGAATGTGTTCCATGCAGGCCCAAGCAGTTCATTTCACCCAGGTTTGAATGATCTGTTAAGCTTTTACTTTGCTTATCTTGAATCGAGATCATGCGGAACAATTGTTTTTTGAGGAATTTGTTTAAGTTCCGTAATTCCAAGATCGGTCTCCACTTCTTTAGCTTCTTTCGGATCAAGAAGAAACGGGAGTAGAAACCACTTCCTCTTTGGTTGAGGGGAACTCTTTCTATTGCTCCTTTCTGCAACATGTTGGTAACTTCCATCTTCAAGAGATGTAGGTGCTTTTGTAAGCGATGCAGAGGAGGAGTTGGTGGAGGGATCTCTGTAAATTCCAAGGAGTGGCCGAATTGGATTATGTTTAGGACCCATTGGTCCGATGTTACGTCCTGCCACTGCTGAAGATAAAGGGATATTTTTCCGCCCAATGGATGGAATAGGTGGGATCGAGGCCGACAGCTGGGAGAGGTCATTGGTGAAGACCAGTCTCCTTACCCTGGCGTCCTGATTTTCCTCTAAAAGAAGTCTTGTTGTAGGCCACCGCAGGCGGCTGGCGGTTAGTAAACTGGGGCCTTTATTGTTGAGCGGTGGAAGAATATGCTGAATAGCGAGATTGTTGGTATCCTGATCTGTATGGTTGGTAACCTCTTCCTCGGGAGCCACGAAAAGGCATCTTTCTCTACTGTAGAGTACCTAAAGACTTGGCCATATCTGTGTCTTTTTTGATGGCTTGTAAAGCTTCGTCAACGTGGCTGCCGAATAATTCTTCTCCATTATAAGGTAGGTCAAGAATCTTCGTCTGTACCTCCGGCCTGAATGAAGTGGCTTTAAGCCAGCCTTGATGCATCAAGACGGCCGCTCCCGCTAGCTGCCGGAAACCAGTGGACGCCACAGTCTATTACTTCAGAGGCGGTCCGCTCGCCCTCAAGAAGAATCCTCTTAGCTTCCTCCTTGTCCTCTGGTGGAAGTTTGTCCAAGAATGGTGCCAAATCCGACCACATCTGCTTATTATAACGGCCCAATAAAGCCAGAGAATTCGCGGCTCGTACTGTCAAAGCTGACATAGCCGAAAAAGGCTTCCCGATGTTGTCAAGCCTTCTGCCTTCTTTATCAGGAGGAGCTGTCAGGGGAGCTGAAGGGTTCTTAGAATGTCGCTGCGCTGCTTGCGAGACCACCGAATCCGGTTTTGGATGACCTACTAAGCAAGTGGGAGCGTCATCTGGAGCCTTATATTTTTTTGTTCAACCTCGGCAACACGGGTGGAACAGTTGCTGGATTCTGCATTATTCTTAGTCCTTCTTTCCATATATAATCAATAATAGGCATTGACCTTACTGATTTTCTATAAGGTTTTTTAAAATCGCACAGGAAATAGTCCTGCTGATGCACCGGCATCGGTAAATCAAAACGTTTTGCTGCTCTCTCCAGAAGGTTGTGGAAACCTCCAATATCTTCTGGAGGTGAATCCGCTTGTGGGAGGGATGGGGATGCCAGAGTGGGAATGATATAAGAATCCCATTCGTCTTGCTGAATCTCTCCTTCTTCTCTCTCTACTTCCTCATCAGAGGATGACAACTGTTGTACAGGGGCCACCTGAGGAAGGGGCTGCACCCTAGGAGACTGTTGGAGACGAGGGGAGCGAACCTGCGCCTGTGGAAAAGAAGGAGGAGGAGCCTGTTGGATACACTGCTCTGGCGGAAATCTCCTCTTATAGTCTGCCAGCATAAATTGAAAGTCTGTCATAAGGCTCAAAGGGAGGTACATCATCTCCTGTTGTTGATATTGTTGTTGCGGATGGTAATATTGGTGACCATAACCATCATCCTCATCAGGGTCCTCTTGGTACTTGACATCAAGGCCCGATGGGGTTAAGGCTGCCCCAAAGAGACTGTCATCTTTGGACCCCTCATCCTCATCATCTTCTTCCAAGAACTGGGATGGCAAAAGAGATTGCACCTGACTAGGTGAGGTTAAAGCTAGTGTCAACTGAATTTTGGGAATTTTATGTTTTTCCTTCCTCGTCGACGGTGTCGTTGGCGACTGCTTCACAGCCAAATCTTGGATCGCCGACGGAATCACCTTCGTCGACGAAAGCTGCTTTTCTTGGTCCGTTGACGGCAAACGCTTCCGTCGTCGATGAGAATCCTCTTGTGGACGGAGTCGTCGACAAGGAAGTGAAGGTCTCCGTCGACGGGGTCGTCGACGAGAGCTGTATCGTCGACGGGTGGATCGTCGTCAGGAATTGGCCTCTCGATGACAATGAAGACTTCGAAGACACAATTTGCTTCGTCGACAATAGAGGGATATTACCCATCGACGATGTCGTCGTCTACGAAGAAATCGACGCCGGAGATACAGTGACGGTGGTAACTGTAGACATCGTCAATGTGACCAGAATCACCTTAGGAAAGGATTTTCTCGTCGACGGAGGTGTCGTCGACGAGCTGCTCATCGGTGGAGCTGAAGTAGGCTTTTTGAAGGTATGCTTCAGTTTCAAGGGTGGAGTAGAAGAATCTGAAGCTGGTTTTTTGACAGTTAATGACTTCTTTTCCTCCTGGGTAGCTTTGCTGACAGATCCAGCCTGCTTCTGAAGGGAATCAGATGACATTTTTGAAGCTTTTTAGGAGGCTGCGACGATGAACCAGCAGGGTCATCTAAAGGGCCTTTTGAGGCATTTTTGAGGAAGATTTAGAAGCATCACTCTCCTCATCAGAGACCACTGTGTCCCTGTTTTTGAGCCTCTGAAGCCACAGAAGAAGCCTTCCTTCATGATCTTTAAGAGTCTTTGTTGAAAAAGCCCGACATACCTTGTACTCCTTAGGTTTATGAACAGGGTACAAGCAGTATAGCCAGTTATTGTGCTTATCATCAATATGAAGTCTTTTCTTAATGCAAGTACCACAGGCTCTGAAAAGACCTTTTTTAGGTGTCTGACATGGTGGACGTCAGTTTGAATCACCTGAAACAAATCCACTGAGTTGTAGTAAGGTTGAAAGGATGACAATACTCCAATATTAGAGAAATAGAAGAAAACTGAGCAGAGCTCAGAGGAGACTCCCTTAGTACGACGTGCGGTAGAAAATCTGAGGGACTGGAGCTTCTCTCAGTAAGGTTCTACAGGGTGGTCTCTTCTGATTGGCTAGTTCTAAGTTTGGTCCTTTTTTTATTAAAGGACAGAGATATGTTACAAAAGATTTTTAGGCCTATGGTCTTATGTTATATGTCTAATAGGACATTTTCTTTAATAATACCGGGGACTCCCATCTCGACGACCGGGAAGGATTCAAGCATGTGAATTTATGAAAGTTCCAATACTGGAGTAACTTTTGGTTTACTTCAATCTGTAAAATCGTTACTGACAGTTACCTTGCCTCACATTTTTCCACTCTGAAAATTAAATACGTAGCTTTGTCCTCAACTTGCCATTTAAGGCTCATGCCTTCCATCTCAAACTGTTGAATTACATTTAATTGTTTGATACTGTTGAGACAAAGAGATATGCTTATGCTAAGCCCAACCTGAAGCAAGTAGGGTAAGCAAAGTAGTAGGCACACATTAACAACATAACTCAGTTTCTTGCAATAAACAATTAACCGTGTCACAGGGCTGAAAACCAAGTACACCACCAAGTGCACCACCTATTCATTTGTTACCTCAGAACCCTCTCAAATTCTACTCGGTCTCGATGAGCCTGCATGGCTGCATAGTGCTCTCTCTGTGCCACCTGCTCCTGTCGGGTGAGCTTCATCATGGCTTCATTTTGAGCCTTCTTTAGGGCATCCTCTTTTTCTTTCTGTCGCCAGACCCTCTCTGCTGCTTCCTGGTTCCGTTTAGCTCTCAGGGCATCCTAGGAAGAGGAGGCAAGCTCATTAGTCTGATCAAACGGCTTCAATTGAATTTGTACAAAACCTTATATACAGATGAGAAGCTTGGTCAATAACAGTAACAATGCCAATAATCTGAATGACCGGCCTCTCTAATTATAATCCAAAGTAGATATATTACATCAATCACTGAGCACTGTTGAATTTTCATTTAATGTATTAGAAGAAATGAACATTTATACATGCACAAATACGAATTTGGATATTTGTTAGCCTTTTCCCACCTGCAGCTTTGTAGGGGTACTGTTTAACAGCTGACGTGTTGGCTAGTCTAATAATTCATGTCTGCATGCTGCATTCAAAAGGCTGGACAATGCTATTGTAGTACAACTCTGTCAGTTTGGACATTCCTTGCTTCTATCAGCTATCTTCTATTCATTCAATTCCTCAATAAACCATCACTGAACCATTTACATCTGGCAAAGTACTGGTCCATCTTTCAGTTACCTTATATCTTAACACTGAAGCCTTTTCATAATTTTATCAACTGCACCACACTCAACGAGTTGGCTGCATTGAGGGCTAAAAATATCCATCATGATTTTCTTGGTATATGACCTGAAGCAGCTGGCTAAAGGTGGTGGTATTGGAGCTGTCATCAAACTTTATTTGCACATGCCATTTGACACGTTTTTGCTCCTTTTATTTAAATTAGCAACTGCCCACATCAGGTACAGCAGATAAAGCCGGTTTTAACTGATAAGCAATGCGTTTATTCTTCGCTACCTCAAGGGAGGACTTAATCCAGTGGCATTAAGGGTCGACAGGCACTCTGCAAGTTAAAGTGACAGTCATGCAGGACACTGGGGAGGGGGAGTTGGGAAAGTGGGGGGTAGTTTTGCCTGTTGAGTAAAAAGCCATTGAGGGAAATGGATAGGGTAGTACTGCAACTAGACATGACAGGTATAGATTATTCTGACAGTAAGAGGTATTGGTTGGATGGAGAGAATCCCGCCCTGACCACAATTGATTATGCATAGTACTTATTAGAGGATGCTCTCCTTGGGAGAAAAATCAAAAGAGATATAGTTGCCCAGTACCTTAAAAGACATGGACCAGATGCGGTCATATTACAAGAGACACATCTAAAGAATAAAGCCTGCAGAGTATTATAGAGACAGAGATACATAGTACTGATCCACTCTGGATTCAACACAGACTCGAGGGTTTGGGATCCTGGTCCAAAGAGCAACGCCCTTCACTACGACGAAGAGTTGGACCAACGTCAAGGGTTGATTTGCGGCGTGCTCAGGTAAATGGAATGCTGCGGCAACAAATGATGGACCGAATGCTGAATAAATCAAATATTCTACCCCAGTCCAGAGATCTGGGTTAAATCCATTGTTTTTTTGCTCACTACACCACCCCAGTTTGGACCCAGCCAAATGCAAATCAGTCTTGATCCTGCTCCTCGTGGGAACAGTCCAGCCCAAACTGCCCAGGTGGTTCTTCCCTGGACCGGAAACAAGCATCCTGGGACCGATTTCAGGGCATGTTACACCTGACCAGCCAGTCTACCTTGAATCCAGTGGTACAGCGAGCAAGGGATCCACGTCTGGGCATACCCATCCTGCTTAGGGCGAAAAGTGCTGCAGCAACAAATGATGGACGGAATGCTGAATAAATCGAACATTCTCCCCCAGTCAAGAGAGCTGAGTTAAATCCATCGTTCTTTTGCTCACTACGCCACTCCAGTTTGGATCTAGCCATATGCAAATCAGTCTTGAACCTGCTCCTCATGGAACAGCCCAGCCTGAACTACCAAGGGTATGCCCAGATGTGGGTACCGTGCCCTCCATGCCACTGGAGTCAAGCTAGCCTGGCTGATGAGGGGTGATACCGCGAAACCAATACCCTGATGCTTGTTTCTGGTCCAGGGAGGACCTGGTCTAGCAGTTCGGGCTGAACTGTTCCCATGGGAAGCAGTGTCAAGACTGATTTGCATATGGCTGGGTTTAACCTAGAATGGCATGGGGAGCAAAGAAATGATGGATTTAGGCCCAGATGTCTGTACTGGGGTGAACGTTTGACATTGTTCAGCATTCTGTCCATCAATTGTTCTATTTGCCTTTTCAACATTGCGTGGGGCGGGTATACCCATACCCGTGGGTCCCGTGCTCTCCATGCCACTGGAGTCAAGCTGATGAGGGGTGATACCCTGAAACCGGCCCCAGGATGCTTGTTTCCGGTCCAGGGAGGACCTGGTCTGGCAGTTCAGGCTGAACTGTTCCCATGGGGTGCAGGGTCAAGACTGATTTGCATATGGTGGGTTTAAACTGGAATGGCATGGGGAGCAGAAAAACGATGGATTTAGGCCCAGATCTCTGTACTGGGGTGAATGTTTGACATTGTTCTGCATTCTGTCCTTCAATTGTTCTTTTTGCATTTTCCCCCCCAGTGGGATGGGTATGCCCAGACGTGGGTCCCGTGCTCTCCATGCCACTGGAATCAAGCTATCCTGGCTGAAGAGGGGTGAAACCCCGAAACCGGTCCTAGGATGCTTGTTTCCAGTCCATGGAGGACCTGGCTTGGCAGTTCGGGCTGGACTGTTCCCATGAGGCACAGGGTCAAGACTGATTTGCATATGGCTGGGTTCAAACTGGAATGGCATGGTGAGCAAAAAAACGATGGATTTAGGCCCAGATCTCTGTACTGGGGTGAATGTATGACATTGTTCTGCATTCTGTCCATCAACTGTTGTTTTTGCATTTGTCACCCCGAGTGGGACGGGTGGGTCCCGTGCTCTCCACGCCACTGGAATCAAGCTATCCTGGCTGAAGAGGGGTGAAACCCCGAAACCGGTCCTAGGATGCTTGTTTCCAGTCCAGGGAGGACCTGGCTTGGCAGTTCGGGCTGGACTGTTCCCATGAGGCACAGGGTCAAGACTGATTTGCATATGGCTGGGTTCAAACTGGAATGGCATGGTGAGCAAAAAACGATGGATTTAGGCCCAGATCTCTGTACTGGGGTGAATGTATGACATTGTTCTGCATTCTGTCCATCAACTGTTGTTTTTGCATTTGTCACCTCGAGTGGGACGGGTATGCCCAGACGTGGGTCCCGTGCTCTCCATGCCACTGGAATCAAGCTATCCTGGCTGAAGAGGGTGAAACCCCGAAACCGGTCCTAGGATGCTTGTTTCCAGTCCAGGGAGGACCTGGCTTGGCAGTTCGGGCTGGACTGTTCCCATGAGGCACAGGGTCAAGACTGATTTGCATATGGCTGGGTTCAAACTGGAATGGCATGGTGAGCAAAAACACGATGGATTTAGGCCCAGATCTCTGTACTGGGGTGAATGTATGACATTGTTCTGCATTCTGTCCATCAACTGTTGTTTTTGCATTTGTCACCCCGAGTGGGACGGGTATGCCCAGACGTGGGTCCCGTACTCTCCATGCCACTGGAATCAAGCTATCCTGGCTGAAGAGGGGTGAAACCCCGAAACCGGTCCTAGGATGCTTGTTTCCAGTCCAGGGAGGACCTGGCTTGGCAGTTCGGGCTGGACTGTTCCAATGAGGCACAGGGTCAATACTTATTTGCATATGGCTGGGTTCAAACTGGAATGGCATGGTGAGCAAAAAAAGATGGATTTAGGCCCAGATCTCTGTACTGGGGTGAATGTATGACATTGTTCTGCATTCTGTCCATCAACTGTTGTTTTTGCATTTGTCACCCCGAGTGGGATGGGTATGCCCAGACGTGGGTCCCGTGCTCTCCATGCCACTGGAAACAAGCTATCCTGGCTGAAGAGGGGTGAAACCCCGAAACCGGTCCTAGGATGCTTGTTTCCAGTCCAGGGAAGACCTGGCTTGGCAGTTCGGGCTGGACTGTTCCCATGAGGCACAGGGTCAAGACTGATTTGCATATGGCTGGGTTCAAACTGGAATGGCATGGTGAGCAAAAAAACGATGGATTTAGGCCCAGATCTCTGTACTGGGGTGAAGGTATGACATTGTTCTACATTCTGTCCATCAACTGTTGTTTTTGCATTTGTCAGCCCGAGTGGGACGGGTATGCCCAGACGTGGGTCCCGTGCTCTCCATGCCACTGGAATCAAGCTATCCTGGCTGAAGAGGGGTGAAACCCCGAAACCTGTCCTAGGATGCTTGTTTCCAGTCCAGGGAGGACCTGGCTTGGCAGTTCGGGCTGGACTGTTCCCATGAGGCACAGGGTCAAGACTGATTTGCATATGGCTGGGTTCAAACTGGAATGGCATGGTGAGCAAAAAAACGATGGATTTAGGCCCAGATCTCTGTACTGGGGTGAATGTATGACATTGTTCTGCATTCTGTCCATCAACTGTTGTTTTTGGAGCTGCTTGAAACACCATCCACGTCCACGCCTACCGCGCCAGGAGGCACAGGTTGAAAAGCCTTGTTTGGCTCCCGCAGCGTGGGAGCCGATATTTTGACTTGCAGCGCAGTGCAGAGGGCTGAGGGAGCAGACCACAAGCCCTGACCGTCTTTGCGGCAGGAGTCGCTTGAGACGCAGTCCACGCCTACTGCGCCAGGAGGTGCAGGTTGAAAAGCCTTGTTTGGCTCCCGCAGCGTGGGAGCCAAATTTTCGACTTGCAGCGCAGTGCAGAGGGCTGAGGGAGTGGACCTCAAGCCCCGACCGTCTTCGCGACACAAGCCGCTTGAGACGCCATCCACGCCCACGCCTACCGTGCCAGGAGGTGCAGGTTGAAAAGCCTTGTTTGGCTCCTGTAGCATGGGATGCGCATGGGACGCGCCCGGGGGCATGCCCGGGCCAAGAGCAGGCCCGTCTTCGCCCGTCATCGCCTGGAGGAGACTGGGTTGGGCCCTCCCTCTTGCAGCTGAGATAGCCTGAGGTTCGGGGGTTTGGTTTGTGAGGTTTTTTTTTTTTACTGTTCTTATCAATGCCTTCAAGCTGCTCCCTGGACAATTTGGCCTTAGCTACCCGAGCTGATTTTCTGCTCTCCAGGCTAAGGTGGATTTTGGCAAAATGGTTAAACGCAAAGTTCCGGGCCCCCATGAGTCGAGCATTAAATTTACAAATAGTACCACCCTGGATTCCTACCTAACATGAGCAGTGGGGGTTATTACCACCGAAATTGACCTGGCCTAGTGCAGGTTATCGAGGGAAGTGGGTGCCTGGATCTTCACTAGGGGGGGCGGCCACGCAAGTTCCACAGTCTGCCCCCCTAGGACTCTCAGTGCCCCAGATTAGGCAAAGTCTTTCCTGCGTCTCTCCTGGGGTTCATTACCTTGACAACCCTGACACGGAAACCCCTAACAACAGCATCTGCTCACCCCTGCCTAAAAGGAAGAGGCAAACCAAACAACCACCTAAGGGGAAGGGCATGAAAGGACCCTCGATTTCTTCTACAAACCACCCTAGCGCTAATTGTCCAGGCTCAGTGAATCCTGCTGCTATGGACTGGTCTGATGTGATTGGCAAACTTAAGGACGCGATCCAGCTAAGTATCGCCCCTTGGTGGGAAGACTATTCGCCCTAGAGTCAACCATAACCAAACTGGCTGTAGGGTATGATCCACTAAAGAAGCCATGAACTCGATTTGTCACTTAGGTGGAAGGATTATGGGGCCTGATCCGCACAATACCCATGGGCGAGATACTTTGTCCAAAGGCCAAACCACGGAAGGAGCGGATATCTGCGTCCCTAACCCAGCCCAGCTGCTCTCCCAGCCCTTGGTTCCCCAGCTTCAGCTGCCGTAAGGATTCTTCCAGAAGAGGACAGGTCCTTCAGGCCTTGTTTGGAACAACCAGTGCCGAGGGAACAGGTGGGCAGGAAGGCCAAGCCGGACTCACGGCTCCCGTGCCTAAATCTACCTCCGGATTGTTGTCCCTATGTAGCTATTTTTTCAGGGGTTCCAAGTATTAGCACTAACGCAATTGAAACCAACGGCCGACTCAAAAACAAAGTATGTCATTGGTAGGCAAATAACGCACATTTTGACTGTAAGGACTACGGCGATATTTTGTTTGTCAGAAGGGCTGGGTGGGTTGGTCCTATGCCTAAATCCCTGGGGGGGGGGGGGTCGTATTGTTATCAACTGTAGGTCACCTGCTCTGGCCAAGCGTTTACTTTCTAGCTGAGTCCCACTGTCCCTCAAGGAAGCAAGTATTAACATCCTTCTGCTTGGCTTTTTCTACCATTGCTTACAGCTCCATCCCCCTATAGGGGTGCATGAACCATCACACTTTTAGGCAATCAGCTATCTTCTCTGAGCAAATAGCTATCCCTGTGAGTAATAGATTTGGTCCCCTCTGTGCCTTTGACTAAAATGATTGACATCAGGTGTTAGTCCCCCAGCCCAGACATGGGTTATCCAAGTAATCTTCCTGTTGAGTCTACATCTGTAAGTGTTCCCGGGTGCTCCCTAAAAATTCTAAGCTGGAACATAGCAGGTATTAGGGATAAGCTGGTGGACCCCGAATGGCAGACTTTTATTTCTAATTTTGATGTAATTTTGCTTCAGAAGACCTGGGCACTTGATCCGGTTGGCCGGGATGGATATGAATGTTTTTGTGTGGCAGCAACTCACTCCCCTGGTCATAGGCCACGAGGGGGACCAATTATCTTAGTCTGATTCTCAGCTAACCTGAGGGTATTTCCAATTTCCCTAAAACACAGGGGAATTCAAATCCTTTGGGTGCTTATCTCTAAAGATTTTAATATTTTCTTAGTGAATTTTTATAACTCTGTCAGCGACCCTGGTTGCCAGATCGAGGCGCTCTTTGAGGTAGTGTCACTCCTAGAGATCAGATCACATGCCTATTTTAAATTTTTTAACATTATAATAGGTGGGGATTTTAACGATAAGCTAGGACAAAATCCCAACAATGGTAACCCTTTTGTGGTAGAGGATCTAGTGTCTAGCGACTCCGGGTCGGATCAGAGGGGGCGTTAACTATCGGAGGCGCTTGGTCAAGCTAGTTTAAGGAATGTAATGCCTGTGGGCCCTAGCCCGTCTAGGGATTGCCCACTTTTGTGGGTTGGGGCAAAGGGACCATTATTGATTATATTTTTATCTTGAGTGTCTCTAGATCGTTATGTCAGCCCAGGGGTGGTACATGAAACTAATTTTAGTGACCATAACCCAATAGAAACAGTACTAGGAGTTTATATTGGTCCTGGTGTAAACTCTGATCCAGGCCAGACTGGCTTAACTATGAAAGATGGGGGTTTGAGGGTAAAGTGACAAATCTCCCAATGCCTAAAGTGATCAAATCTGTAGCCAGCCTTTATATCGCTATTATCATGGAGCCCCTGCTAGCTGTGGAAACATCACCTGCTTTAATTGTGGAAGCTTGTGACCAATTAAACAAGTCCACCGCTAATATCATAAGGGATATGGTGAGTAAAGCCAGGAGTGCAAATCCGGGCTGGCTCGACAAAGCTTGCAGGTCGGTAGGGTAATTATTTACATGAGACCCTCAACACTAAACCCAGCAACCAGGATATTATCAAGGACGCTAGAAGGGAGTACAAAATAGCCTTAGGGAAGCAAAAGGCTGAACTTAAAGAATCATCTTGGTAACGGTTGGTGTCCACTTTCTCTTCAAGAGATTCCAGGGGCTTTTGGGCGGTGATTAATGGAAGGTAGCCCAACGTGGCTGCGCAAGATGATATAGGCTCCTTAATCCCCTAAGCCCTTTGGTTTTCCCACTACCACAAGGTGTACGCACTAGACAAAGATCTCCCCACTGACCAGGGTGACGCTGATAACCTGTACCCACTTGAGATTAGGTTTGAGTATGAGGAGGTCTATGATGCCATCATGGGTAGCCCGTCCAATAAAGCACCCGGGCCAGATGGGATACCCACACCTCTGGGCTTCAGTTCTGACTAATGTCCTTAATCCTGTGACCCAGTTAGGCCTACCATTGACCTGGACAACTGCTATCATAGTCCCAGTGTTTAAGAAGGGAAATAGGCTGGACCCTACTTGCTATAGACCAATCTCCCTGTTAAGCTCAGTGGTTAAGGTGGTTGGGTGTATTGTCCTTCAGCGAGTGGAAGCTTGGGCCCAGGCAAATGATATTATCTGTCCTGTCCAATATGGATTCAGGGAAGGGATGGATACATTGGAACAATGCCTGAACCTTAACCTCATTATAGGGAAATATGTTGTGGCGAAGCAGGGGTCCATCTTCCTTGCATTTATGGACCTCAGTAGTGCCTTGGACAGGGTGAACAGGACTAAGCTTTAGGACATTCTTGGGGTATTGGGATTGCCAGCTCAGTTGAACGATTTTCTTAGATCTCTTTACGCGGACGCAAATGCCCGCGTCAGATACAGTACAGAGGGGGAGACAACTGAATCATTTAGCATCCCACGGGAGGTCAGGCAGGGATGTGTGATGGCACCAATATTGCTTTTATTATATATTAATAGCCTGAACACCTGCTTGAGCAAAAATGGGGCTCATCTGCCTAGGGTAAAGTCTGTTAGCATACCTACCCTGTTATATGCCGCCGCCGCCATATTGATGGCCTGAACGGCCAATGGGTTAAAAGAATAGGACACGTTACAACGCAAACACTTACAACACATGCCTTTACAACGTGGTCTTTACATCGCAACATCCATTACAACGGATGATTTTACAACGCATGCCATCACAACGCATTTTTAGAAACTACATTTACAACGCATTCCTTTACAACGCATACCATTACAACGCATAATACTTTTAGGGCAACAGTAGGGTAACAGTTGGATAGTGTAGGGGTAAAAATTACTATTCCCACTCCAGTGAGTGCAACAGTAGGGTAAGTGTTGGATAGTGTAGGGGTAAAAATTACTATTCCCCATTACGTACCTTATAATGCGTTGTAGTCACATGCGTTGTAATGGCTTGCGTTGTAGGGACATGCGTTGTAATGGCTGCATTGTAATGGCAATCGATGTAAAGGCAGTTGCGTTGTAATGACTGCGTTGTAAATGTAGTGCGTTGTAATGACTGCGTTGTAATGGTTGTTTCCCGGGTTAAAACTCCTGGTTGACAAGTTTGTTAAGTTCATGGATGATCTGGACCTAAATACAAACATCTCAAAGACCCATTATATGGTCTGCCGGAGGAAGAAAGCTGGAACAAGACCCATTGACATCAAAGGGCAAAAAATCTCTAGGGTTTGCCCGTTCCCTAGATCGTATGGACATTTTTAACCGGCCACACTGCCTTAAAAAGGGTGCTCGTGGTCTTTTCAAGAAAAGTATTCTAAATAAGTTTAAAGACTATAGGGAAGCCTGGGCGTTGGAGAAAAGCTCCACCAGATCCTATGTACTGTTGAAATCCGTTGATGGCGTTGAACCTTATCTCATAGTAGTTAAACACCCCAGGGACAGATCACTGCTTACTAAATTTCGTCTGGGTACGATTCGTACTATGATTTGTTTCACTCCGGGGCAGTTCGATCCCCATGCCCTTTTAACTTGCACTTGTGATGATAGTTCACCCCAGACCTTAATACATCTGGTTTTATTTTGTAAAAACTATAAATTCTTCCGCAAAAGGTACTTACTACCACTTTTAAAAACGAGGGGTTTTACTCAATTTCGCCCTGCCTTTTTACATTTACAGATATTACCTGATCAGGCGGTGATTTTGGCGGTTACTGGTTATTTAAAAGGTGCCTTACACTGGAATAACATAATGTGTGCCTAGTAAATAATGATGTATATGTTAGGCTGGGCAGCTGATTTTATAAGGTTCTTAAACGCTCACTCATCGTCTTTTCAGAAAGAATTGTACTCTATTGTACTTAATAAGGTTTTTAATGTTTTACTGTGGTTTTTATGCTTATGTTCCTATCTTTTATAATTATGATGCATAATCGAATAAAGATTAATAATAATTAAAAAAAGGTAGGAATTGTTTCTACATTAAGGATATAGTAGAACGACTGACTTCAACGCATGACAACGTCACAAAGTATTTCTGTACAAAATTACATCACTGGACACCCATTATTTGTAACCTGAGAGCACCTTGCTCCCTTGGTGATAGTTAGATTTGGTGCGGTTAATGTGTAAGAAGCATTTTGGAAGGACCTTGGGTTAGACAGGATGGCAACTGATTGATCTTAGTTTGAAGACTAAAGAAAAAAATCATGAAAAGAAATGTCAATGGCAAGACAACATGTATACTTTTTATATGCCAAATCTGCGAAAGAGAAAGTTGCTTAGCAAAGCTGATAATCACTTTGTTGAGACTTGCTTAATGAAATCGAGGATAATGCAATATACTGCAATGCTTCATTAAAACAACCTCTGTAACCCTTTTTAACTCAAACAGAATAAGATTTATTTTCATTCTAAGCAGGAAAGAGTCGTTTTACGTGTTTTTTAATGCATTCTTGAATAATGGATCACAGCATGCACACTCAGGACCTCATTTATGGCATTTTGGCGTAGGGCACCGCAGCAAGGCACCTTGCTGAGCTGCCCTATGCCAAAATGAAAGGGCAGTAATACACCGGGCTTATTTACAAGCCCCTTGCGCCGCTGGTGCGTCACTTTTTCCCATGTTAAAAGTGACGCACCGGCGGCGCCGGGGGCTTGTAAATAAGCCCCACTGTATTTAAGCAACACAGTGCATTCCTTTCCTTTCCCCTTGCGCTGGCGCAGTTTCGACAGCCTCGCGCCAATGTAGGCACCCTTGCACCATGGTGCAAGGGTGCCTCCATTGCAGGCAGGATTGTTTTTGTGCAGGAAGGGTCACTTTCCTACACAAAAACAATGCAAAGAGGCATTTTCTTCTTTCTATGTGTGCGGCAGAATGCAGCACACATGGAAAGAGGAAAAAACTAGGAGAAATAAAGTTATTTCTCCTCATTAGGTCTCACCTCGGGAGGTGCCTGGATTTGGCACTTCCCCGGAGTTTACACCACTTTGTAAATCTGGGGTAGCATTAAATTCCAAAGGTGTTGCGTCGGAAAACCCACCGCAACGCTCATGGAACACCTCCCAGGCACAGAGTAAGGCGACGCAGCGATTTGCGCTGCGTCACCTTACTCATGATTTATGAGGCCACTCAAAGCCATGCACGGTAGCTTTACGTGGCTTCATAAATCTTTATGAGAGCCCTGAATCATGCATGTACCACTTTACATGGTGCAAAAGTGACGCAGGGCTGTCATAAATAAGCCCCTCCATGCTTTCATAACCCACTCATGACTTCGCTTCAAGCCCATGCATGAATTCTGCTTGCAAATCTGAATAATCATTCAATATTAATGAGTGATGGTGCAAATTTAAACATGCCCTGATGAGTTTTGAATGACGGAGTACGTTTAAAAATGCACTATGGGGTACTGAGTAATTTGGAATATCGAAATATGCAGTTATGGTTAATGAGAGATGGTGTAAATCAGAACACACACTAAAGGTTAATGAGTAATGGCCCAAATCTGGGCTTACAAAATAGTGATAATTGTTGACATATTGTTAGGATACTTGCCAGGAGTGCGCCCACTCTTGATTAATACATGCACTGGCAAAATCATAGCAATTCTTGACACCATCTATCAAGGCACTCACTAATTCGATCATTCATCCTAGTACTCACCACCTTTCAGTTATCAACGCAGTGAGACACTGACTCGTTCATCCATCTGTGCACAAACTCATTCATCCAACTATTGACTCATTCTCGCATTCACTTACTCACTTATCCATTAAACCATACAAACTGCGAAACCATTAAGAATAATTTTCAAAGCAAATGCCTATTACCTCCGGTATTTGAAATTCTGTATTTATTTGCCTTCTAAGTGCCTAAGTGGGTAAAGCCGCCTAAATCACATACCAGCATAAAATGTAAACCATGGCAAAGATTTTCCATTAGGTGAACACCTACATAATGCACCATATATGTACCGCTTAAATTAACTGGGGGTGCCACTCCCAACCCAAGACCCATATTACAAAGTTTCACAAGCTGTGGATCCACCCCCACAAAGGGAATGTTTAACTTTGATTAATGGGGCCTCAGGCAGGAAGTGGAGGTCTAACATCCAAAAGAATTAACAAAACATCAATTAAGACCCTCTTTAAAGTGGTCCATTAATTTCATAAAGACAGGTTAACAGGGGTTACAGGGCCATCGGAAATAACATTTGTGGTGTTTCAAACCAACATTTCAGCTGTTGAATATTGCTGAAATCTTAGTGTGAAACATTGAGGACAAATATGTGGAAATGAGCATGGAAACACAGAATTCTGTAAGGTATCCCCCCCTCCCCCAACTCTTAAAATCCCTGTTATTTCTCCATCCACAGAATTACTAGGTTTTATTTATTTATTTATTTATTTTTGTGTTTTATAGAGCGCAAACTTGACCCGTCAGTGTATCAGAGCGCTTTACAGGATTACATTTGTATAACAAGAACTTAGGAAGGGAACATTTGGGAATAAAAACAAGTATATACATTTTACAAGAGCGAGAGGTCCAAGAGTCTAAGGTGGGATGCCCGGCGGTGTCGGGTGGATAGCATCCGATTAATCCAAGGTGTGGCCGTAATGGGGTATAAAACAAGTCGCTGAGGTGAATGCAGTGCAGGACTTAGGAAAGGAATTTGCCCATTAGGAAGGTTTTGGCCTCCCTTTTAAAGCGTGCCAGAGACGGAATTCTTCTGATGGCGGGCGGGAGTGAGTTCCATATTCTTGGTGCAGCCCCTGAGAAAGCCTGTTTGTAAGTTTTTTTCTTTCGCAAGCGCGGAGGCTGGAGCAGGAGGTCTCTGGCGGACCGGGAGTTTCTGGCTCCTCCAGATACCACGAGTTTCTGGGCGAGAAATGCAGGGGATTTAGTGTATAGAGCCTTGTGAGTGATACAAGCCAGTTTAAGTTGGATTCTGGCCTCGAGAGGAAGCCAGTTCAGGGCTTTCAGGTGTGGTGAAATGTGGTCGAATTTCTTTGAGCCTGTTAGGAGTCTGGCGGCAGCATTAAGGCAGGCTTTTAAGGGGGACAGGGAGATCTTGGGGAGGCCCGAGAGAGTAGAGCATCCATATTCGAGTCTGGAGATGACTAGTGCCTGGACTGCCATTTTGAGGTCGGGAGCGTCGAGGAAAGGTTTCAATTTTCTTAGATAGCTCAGGTGAAATCTGGCGGTTTTGGCCATCGAGTTGATGTGGCCACGCATATTCAAACTGCAGTCTAGAGTTATTCCAAGGGATTTGGCAGAGTCCACTCTGGTCAGTGGGCAGTTTAAAGCTGTGATCGCTTTAATCCATTCCTGAATGTCGGGGTTGTTTTTGGATGGAGTGATTAGAAGAAATTCTGTTTTTGTGCATTAAGTTTGAGCTGGTTAGAGGTGAGCCATTGGACAGACAACTTCAAGGCCTCATTCAGGGACAAGATCACCTCAGGAGAAGAGATTTTGATGTAGTTCTGGGTGTCGTCGGCATACATGTGGTAGTAGATATTGGCGGTGCATAGTACTTCTGCTAGCAGTTCTAGGTAAAGATTAAAGAGGGTAGGGGACAGGGTTGATCCTTGGGGGACTCCGACCGTGATCGGAGAGGGAGCGGACAAGTTACCGTTGATTAGGAATCTCTGAGAGCGGTTCTGTAGGAAGGACCTAAACCGTTCAAGAACGGGGCCATCCAGTCCCATCCTGAGTATGAGGCGTTCGAGGAGTTTTTCGTGGTTGACCGTATTGAACGCCGAGGATAGGTCTAAGAGGATTAGGAGACAGGTTTTGCCTTGGTCAAGGGCTTGGAGGGCCTCATCCACGATGTGGAGAATGGTGGTTTCAGTGCTGTGCCCAGGCCAGAATCCAGATTGGAAGTCATCTAGCAGGTGGAAGTTGGTGATGTGTTGGCTCAATTGCTGTTGCACACATTTCTCCAGAACTTTGGCAAGGAGTGGGATATTGGATATAGGTCTAAAGTTGTCAGGGGAGGCAGGGTTCAGCGTAGGTTTTTTAAGATGGGGATGACTTGACCGGCTTTTAGAGAGTCCGGTATCGACCCCGGACGGAGAGAGGCGTTGATTATTGCCGTCCAACTAGGAATGATAGATTGAGAGGCGGTGGCTAAGCAGTTGGAGGGGAGTGGGTCATTAAAGTGGTTGTTTGGGTTTAAGGAGGCTAGAATTTTCGAGATGGAATGGTCGTCATAAAGTTTGAAGATGGACCAGTGCGCTTGGTTTTTGGGTGGTGTCTGGGGAGGCAGTGCGGAGAGATTAGGCAGTTACAGGGGGGGTTGGGAGTAGGTTGCAGATCTAAGTTCGTTACTTAGGGCAGTAATTTTATCAGAGAAGAAGGAGGAAAATTCCTCACATGTTATTAGAGATTTAGGGGTTTCTTTAGAGGTTTTGGCCAGTTTATTGGATTGGTGTTTGACCATTTCGAAGAGCTTGCGAGGTCTGTTCTTGGCGTTCCCCAGTTCTGATCTGAAGAATTCTTTTTTTGACTTGAGGATGTTCCTATTATAGACATTTCTGGTCTGGCGGAGATGTTTTAAATGGGCGGCTGAAGGGTACTGTCTCCAGATTCTTTCTGCCTGCCGGAGGGTTCTCCTTTCTAGGTCTCCCAATAACTTTGATTTCGAGAAGGGCAGAATTCTGGGGATTCTAACAGACCATTCATAATAAGTATAGTAAGAAATCTATCACAACATAATAAAAACAAAAATTTATGGCAATTAATGGGAGAGTGGTATGCACGTGATTATCATTAGGTTTGTATGCACTGATGTTCCTGGAAAAAAGCTACTTCTCTTGAGTGGTGTGGGAAATCAGTGCTCAACTCCTTTTTTTTGTCCACAGAATTTTATTGCATTTTCACAACAAACCATGTAATACAACACTTGGTACATCTTAGTGCTTGGGATGCTCAGGCAGTCTCGTTACTGGTCATATTCATCACATATGCAAAGTAGTGACCTGTATCGTACTTGCATACTGATAAATAGTCTAGTATTTCACAATTTTGATCATCATTTGTCAGTGTATTCAACAGGTTGTAATGGCTAACATCCCCCAACTCACATATTGTCCCCCACCCAGCCCCCGCCTCGTTCATCTTTACAGTTAAACGTGCTACACGCTACTGCACGCCTGGGCCTGAATCTTCAGAGCCGGTCCCGTCCCAACTCAAGTCTCGAGGTAGCCCCCCTACCAACCTCCGCCGCTGCCTGTCTCCCCGTCTGGCACATCTCTCAGTCCCATTCTGCACCTGGTCAGGGGGTGCTCGGCACCTCCTCCAGTGACGAAGGGTCAGGGTGCTGTGATGGAGCAAGGTAAATAAGAAATGTTTGAACCCCCTAATATTAATGTTAATAATTAACGTTATTAATTGTTTTGACAACTAATCAACATTTTACGTCTTTTTATAGACATCTTTGGTAACTTGCAATTTATGTGCAAAACTAACCTACTTACAATTGTAAAAGTGGAATAATATTAATATAATGGTTTGCGTACTAATTAGAATGATATTGCATGATTTGTGCTATGTAGTAAATTGTATTGTGTCAAAAGAATGCGGATGGTAAGTAAACATAGCTTTACATGTCGCTTTTGCTCGGTAACACCTAAATGGGGTACGTAGAATGACGGGTGGGAAACGAAAAGTCTTATTTTCTTTATTCTTAACTGTGATTGTGTTTGTTTTCATGATAGTTCGTTCGGGCCTGTTAAGCCGTGCTGTAAAGATGGCTGCCGAGGCAAATGGGCTTAATGCGCAAGTGCAAAATGGCTTCCAAGCGGAAGAAAGCTGCAGAAACATATCACGTGATTGCAAGTAGAGCCCAGAATGAAAAGAATCAAGGTCAGCATGACCTGTCACCAAAACGAGTGCCAAGAAGGACTGAGCGAGAATGTATGAGAACCAAAGATGCAGCTGTGAATTAACAATGAACTGTGTAAAATAAAGATACAAAAGAAGATACATGTGAGGAACTGTCAATCGGATTGGTAATGTCCTAAAACCGTGTGAAAGGACAAAATTATAAACATTTTCGGAACTGGTTTAAGCAAGGAGGGCAATGAGGACATGCTTGCCACCCCTCCAATGGACCAATTAGCGTGAATCTCGCCCCCAAAGATTGAAACATTTCTGTTTAGTAAGCTAGTAATAGGGTATAAGAGGACCTACTCTTAAGTAGGAGGAGCGCTAGTCATACATAATTTTTGAGCACTGGACGCTGACGCTGGAGAGTTGCTGCTATTTTCCATAGGCCATTATTTTTAATATAATTAATCTTTTTGCTTTAAATCTGACTGGGAAGGAACGAGAGCGTTGCGGGAAACCTGTATAGGTGGTCCGTCGAGGCGGCCTGTTTAGCGGGACAGACAGTCAGTTTTGGGAGTTCTATGCTGTGATCTGCAATTTATCTGCTGTGACGAACTTTATTTTTCATCTAAAAGGGTATGCATAAATTCTTTTAAAGTTTATTTCTTATAATGATATTAAACGTATTAAACTGATTAATAAAATTGAAACTTATTCATGCATTTAAACAAGTAGATAAACTTTATTATAATTAAAACTACGAGTCTGTGGTTCTTTAGCTCAATAATAAATGCAATGTTTTAATTGGTTTAAATGTGATTGAGCTGGTCTTAATCACCATCAACTTATTCTCACTAGTTGGTCCATCGACCAAAGAGCGGAATACCTTGATGTCTTAGAAACCGACAGGATTAAAACTAATTATGTATGATGTTTGAGAAACTATCTTGTCGACTTTAAAAGGTATCCCGTTTTCTTCCAGCAGTCATAACTTTTTCTCCTAGGTGAAAGTGGATGGGATCCAGGGAATATTTGAGTGAGTGAATGTTTATGCGGTGTTATGGGCCCCACCGTCATATTGGTATAGTTGTTAGAAGGAGTGTTTCAACCTGATGTCATGTCTAAAGGAGAAGAAATTATATTAGTCGCGCTGGATCAGATTTCTTGGTAGCAGAGTTATGGTTACTATAGATTAGTTTGGTGATTATTGATTATTAATTATTTCATGTCTAATACTTCATGTCGAATTGTATTATGTTATATGTAAGTCGAAAATTTTGAAGCTTCCGGGAAGTAGGAAGTGGACACGTGTGGCAAGAGAAGTCACATGGAATAGTGCATTGTCTGGATTTTCAAATTGGTGATAACACAGGTTGTGTTATGATAGGGACATTTCCTGTATGAAACGTGTATAAGTGAAATAGCAACTGCTTTTCTTGTGAAACTCTGGCCTTAATTCTCAGGAGCAGTGTAGTCTCCACATGTGTTTTATCCCCAGAGAAACGGGTTTACCCCTTGCTTGAAAGAAGGGTAAGGTAGAGGGAAGTGCTACACTTATCGAACGAAACTGTATTCTTGCAAAATAGAGTAAACTATCACTTTGTTTAGCAAAAACAGACAATGGAAATGTGTTTTTAATGTCGTAACTAACCAGAAACAGTCGAGGACAAATTGCCGATAAATTTTGTAAAGGAGGGGTCAGGAGCAGAACTGACGTTGACAAAAGACCGCGCTGGGATTGGCCAGTGCACTAGAAACACGGAAAACGCCCTGATTGGTGCGTTAGTGTGAGACACGCTGGGATAGGTCTGAAAAGCAGTGACGTAGAAGCTTCGGATTGGTGCGTTGGTGTGAGATGCGCTGGGATAGGTCCGAATAGCACATAGAGATCAGAGCAGAGTTACGAGCTTGCAGAAGGGAAAGAAATCGTGAAATATGGCTTATTATGAATATGGTAGAGAGAAACCGTCATGGATGGCGAAAATTAAGAACTTCTTTAAGAAAGACAAAAAGGTAGTGACTAGAGAGGGACAGGTAATTCCTCCGCCGAAAACACCAGCTTCGCATATGATGCTGAAATACGGTTATCATACTTGCATTTGGTTAGAAAATTGGACAAACTATACTCAGAATGATGGAGTATTGGCTTTTCCAGAGAATGGTTCGTTTAGCATAGCTGTACTTCGAAATATGAGAGAGAAAATGACGAAGCTTGAGCCAAAACCTAGACCGACACAATTTGAAGCGTTAGGTGAATGGGAAGGCGAGATGTATGAACGAGAAAGATACAGAGGCGCAAAGAATCATGGTTTAGTTCCTGGAAGGTTGTGGGGAGTGAATCATGAGAACAGAATGAAGCATTGGAGATATGCTAATATGACAGAAGGTTTGTTTCCAGCTTTTACAGTTGAAGAGGGTACAAGAAAGAAGTGTACAGAGAAAAAGAAACATACAGTTACAGAAAGGTACGGGTATGGAGGTAGCGAGACAGAGGATGAGTTGCTGGAAGATATTTTAAACCGAAACCCACCTCCATATCAACAGAATTCTGCGGTGGTGACACCCAATGCACCGCCAATGGAAACTGGGAGGAATAAAAGTCCAGAAAGAAGATACGAGATAAATAGGTCAAATGAACAGCTAAAAACCCCACAAAGTGAAAAATTTGACAGTGACAATGCAGCCGAGTTAGCAAAAACTACAAAAGAATTGACTGAGAAAATAAGAGAGTTAACAATGAATATGGAAGCTGTGACTGTGCCAGTGACGATAGGACCAGTAATACCAGTTTTTGAGAACCAGAAAATAGATGAACATTCCTTAGTTATTCCCATGAACTCAAATTTGCAAAGAATGAGAGAAGGGATGGAACTAGAAACTGAAGGGGCAAGAAATTTGGTCAGTTCATATAGACCGAGCCCACCTACTAACCTGACAGTAAATGAGAGTGAGATAAGGAGGATTCCTATGGGAACCGAGTCTGCATCAGAAACACCAGAGAGGAATAGAAATTGGATAGAAATAAATAGTACACCTGTAGGTCCAACTCCAGACGAATTAAGTGAATGGATGAGAAACTTGCAAAAGAAAGAGACAGAACCGAAACCATTAGATGTAATTAGGCTAAAGATAGATATGGAAGAGTTAATTTTAGGGACCATTGGTACAGAAAAATTGAAAACATATCAGGACGACGAGATAATGTTCTTGTGCAAAAGCATTACTTGGAGAGCTAGAAATTTACATGACAAATTGGAAGAGACAGCGAATGAACTAGGAGTGGAATTTGTAAAAGTCAGGAATTTGCAGAAACCGTATAGGGTAGATTTTTGTGAGAAAGCTATAGAAAATCTGAACACATCAGGACGGTTAACCCAGATAAAAGAACTGATTGTTTTGCTGAGAAAGTGGGGTGATGTGGACAGATGGAGAAGCAGGTGGACTAAAAGGAATGAGAGAACAACTGACAAAGCGTCTTTGGCTTTTGCGGTGACAGACAAGGAATCGGTTGTAAGGGAGTATCCGATGAGAGAAACCCCAGGAGGTAGTTATGTACATGTCCCCTGGTCCAGACAAGATATACTGTCATTTACAAATGATTTTCCAAAATTGAGAGAAAAACCTGTAGAATGGTACAGACAAGTGGAAAGGTTTGTCAAAGTTTCGAAGGTGTTGTGGGTGGATTTGGATGGATTATTTGACATTGTAGTACCAGCCGATTTATGGACAGAATGTAAAATTACCATTGATTGGCCAACTGTAGAATACCCAAGAGACGCAAAAACAGGAGCGCCAGGACCAGAAGTTATGAGGAAATACGATCAAGTTATTACCTTTTTGAAAAACAAAATTCCACCCAAAGAAACTGATTGGGTAAAAATTGACAGAACTACGCAGGAGAGTAAGGAATCTGTACATGCCTACTATGAGAGGCTACTCTTGGTTTTCAAACAGTATAGCGGTTATGAGACTCTGAATGAGAAAGACATGAGTCATTTTGTATATAGATTTGTTTATGGGTTGAAACCAGAAATAAGCGAAATGATTAAACAGCATATGATATGCTGGCAGAATAGTACAGTGGACGAAGTGTTGAGGTATGCCAAGTATTGTAGTGATGACATTGAGTGTAGACAGTGTAAATTAAAAGAGAAAGCAATGTGGGCACAAGTGAAAGTTGCAGAAAAACAAGAAGCTCAACTAAATAATCAGGTTAATGAGACAGGACAAACTAAATCCAAACCGAATATAGGTAAAGGCAAAGGCCAAATGAGTATAGAAGAAGCAAAGAAGAAGTGGCCATGCCACAACTGCGGAAAGTTAGGGCATTGGAGAAACGAGTGTAAATTTCCTGCAAAAGCTAGTACGGAAAATCAATCATTAAATCCACAGGTGCAGAGTGAGGTGAGTTACCAACAGCTGCAGCAACCGCAGGTAGTTACTTAGCAGAGTCAGGTGCCACAACCACCACTTCCCAAGAGTGTAAACCCACAGAGATACAGTGCAGAGACAGGATTCTACGGAGGAGAGCAGGTAACACAATTGCCGCGCGCAGCTGCGATATCGCAGTATTGGTTACGACAGGATGGGAATGAATCGGATGAAAGTTTATGACCATGCCTAGGAGAGGAGGAAGAGTGCGTGCTTGGCGCAACTCTAGAGGTAGATCAAGCAGGTCCATTTGTGGATGGAGAAGTGAATGGTGCAAATGTAACATTCCTTGTGGACACTGGAGCTACCCGTTCTACTGTTAGATCAGTGGAAATTCCAAACCTTCCTCTCTCAGGTGAATATATCCAAGTCGTTGGTGTCTCAAACCAGCAAATTAAGGCGCCTCTTACCAAATTAGTAGAGGTAAAAGTTGGACCATTCAGAGAAATGCACCGATTTGTGGTGTGTGATTGCAGTCCTGTAAATTTACTTGGACGCGATCTGCTTGCAAAATGAATTGCACCATCTATTGTACTCCGGATGGGATTGCATTTCAGACACCAGATGAAGATGTACTATATAAAATGACAATGGCAGACTTAGAGTCAGGAGTGAATGACTTGTTTCCTGTGTTCGATGTAGAGAAAATCCCAATTGAGTTAAAAGAAACAGTAAAACAGGAGGTGTGGGATTTTACAGGTGAAGATATTGGGTTAATGAGAGGAGTAGACCCTGTTAAAATTTCTGTTAGAGAGGGAACAAATTACCCAAATACTCCACAATATAAATTGACGCCAGAAATCATTGAAGGAATAACACCCGTAATAAATAAAATGATTGAACAAGGAATTTTGAAAGAAATAATGAGCAGTCCATGTAATTCGCCTTTAATGGGACTGAAAAAGCCAAATGGAACATATAGGATAGTGCAAGATTTACGAACGGTTAATAAAATCGTTGTTCCTTGTTGTCCAATTGTACCAAACCCTGCTGTAATACTGTATCAGATTCCACGTGAGGAAGAATGGTACATCGTCATTGATTTGTGCCATGCATTTTTCTCTATTCCGTTACATCCAGATAGCCAGCCATTATTTGCGTTCCGGTTCGGAGAGCGTATTTTGGCATGGTGCCGAATTCCTCAGGGGTATACAGAAAGCCCCTCGATCTTTAATCAGATCCTAAAGAAATCGTTGGAAGATTTAAAAATGCCCGAAAAATCTGTGATGGTTCAATATATTGATGACCTATTAGTGGCATCAAAAACCAGAGAAGCATGTGTTACTGACACAATTGCTTTGCTGAACCATTTAGCAGGAGGAGGACATAAGGTGTCCCCATCAAAATTACAGTTTTGTCAACAGGAGGTTCAATATCTAGGTCATAAAATTGAAAAAGGAGTGCGAAAGGTAACAACTGAGAGAATAAAAATTATTCGAGGCATGAGAGCTCCAATGACACAAAGAGAGGTAAGAATGTTCCTGGGAATGGTTGGATATTGTCGACAGTGGATAAGTGGATTTTCACTAATTGCGAAACCATTACAGCGATTGACAAAGAAGGATGTTAAAGATCCATTTGAATTGAATGATGAAGAAATGAAAGCATTCAGAGAACTAAAAGCGAGACTGTGTGAAGCACCGGCACTGGGAATGCCTGACTATGAAAAAGATTTTGAGCTGTACTGTAGTGAGAGAGATGGGTGCGCACTTTCAGTTTTAGTGCAAAGACATGGAAATATGAAAAGACATATTGCATATTTTTCAGCTGTTTTAGACCCGGTAGCAAAAGCGTTGCCTGGATGTCTGAAAGCAGTAGCTGCTACTTGTGTGAGTCTGGAGCAAAGTGAAGGTATTGTGATGGGATACCCACTGAGAGTATATGTTCCACATTCAGTCGAAATTCTCTTGACAAGAACCAAAACTCAATACATGACACATAGTCGGCTGACTAGGTATGAAAAAGTGATTTTAAGTGCAGACAATGTAACCATTGACAGATGCACAAGCGTGAATCCTTCGACATCATTGCCGGATGAAGAGAGTGTGACAGACAAAGATGAAGTTGACCATGATTGCTTGAACGTACTTGAATATTGTACAAAACAAAGGCCAGATATCAGAGATGAGCCTTTGAAAGAATCATATTATGTGATGTTTGTGGATGGCTCATATTTGAGAACGAGTAAAGGAGTTTTGAGTGCGGCGTATGCTGTATGTACAGTAGCTGCAATAATGGAAGCATCTTGTTTGAGAGGGATACGTTCCGCCCAAGTGGCTGAACTAATTGCTCTAATTCAGGCATGCAAACTGGGAAAGAAAGTTCGAATCACAGTGATCACGGATAGCCAGTATGGCTTCGGAGTGGTTCATGATTTTGGGCAGATCTGGTCCCAAAGAGGTTTCTTGACGTCTGCAGGAACTCCAATTAGAAATGGTGAGTTTGTAAAGAAATTACTTGAGGCGATACAGCTGCCTAAACAGATTGCAGTGGTAAAGTGTACTGCACACAAAAATGGGGAGGACTACATAACCGTGGGCAACAAGTACGCCAACGAGATAGCTCAGTATTGTGCTAAAAATGTAGTCTCATTGAACAGAAGGAGAGAAAGAGAGCATGTTTCATGTCCCTTGCTTTTTACTAACCCTGTCGAAACATGGGCTGAGGTGAGACAGTTACAGGAAGCAGCAAATGATGAGGAAAAGGATAGCTGGATAAAAGCAGGATGCAGGAAAAGAGAGGAAGATGATGTTTGGGTTTATAGAGATGAAAGACCAGTTATGCCTGATAGCATGATTTCTGACATGGCACGGATGTACCATGGACAAGCTCATATTGGAAGGGATGCAATGATCCAACTTTTCAGACAAACCTGGTATAACCCCAAATTCAGAGCCATAGCTGAAAGCTTTGTCAAAGATGTCTTATCTGCCAACAGATAAATCCAGGAAGGAAGACAGTAGTGAGTCTAGGAACAATAGGACGAGAGGGAGGTCCTTTCACGAGAATGCAACTGGATTTCATAGAAATGCCCCCAAGCAATAGACTGAGGTATGTTCTTGTGGTCGTTTGTTTGTTTTCTCGTTGGGTGGAAGCCTATCCGACCAGAAGGAATGATGGGATTACAGTAGCTAAGCTTTTGCTGAGAGAATTCATTCCAAGGTACGGTTTTCCAGTAACGATTGAAACAGATAGAGGAACACATTTTCAAAACGAACTAATTCAACTGATATGTGAAGCTCTTGGCATTCAACAGAAATTGCACTGTGCATACAGACCAGAGGCTTCTGGAGTGGTAGAACAAGTGAATGGAACAATAAAGAATAGGTTAGGGAAAATGTGTCAAGCCACAGGACTCAAATGGCCAGATGCCCTACCATTGGTGTTAATGACTATCAGAAGCATACCTGATAGAAAAACAGGTCTGAGTCCCCACGAAATAATCATGGGACGAGCAATGAGACAAGCACATGTACCTGTCAACAAACTGCTGACTATAACTGATGATCTCGTGTTGGATTATTGCAAAGGATTGGCTGATGTGGTACATTCTGTGTTTCATCAGGTTGGACCGGATGCGACCACTCTTGAAAGAAAACCAGCTCATGATTTGAATCCAGGAGACTGGGTCCGCATAAAAGTCCACAGAAGAAGAAACTGTTTGGTTCCTCGCTGGGACCAACCACGACAAGTGATCCTGGTGACAACAACTGCAGTCAAATGTGCAGGAGTGAAAAACTGGGTACATGCCAGCCACACTATCAGAGTTCCAGATCCTGAAGCTCGACCTGTAAGTCGACATCTGGAGATATCTGATACCAGTTCAGCATCCGATGCAGAAGAAGAAACAAACAGGGTTCCAGAACTTGAAGATCGACCTGTAAGTCGACATCTGGAAGACCCAGGTACAAGTTTAACAACAGGAGAAGAATTTGAAATAACAAAGGTTCCAGAACTTGAAGATCGACCTGTAAGTCGACATCTGGAAATATCAGACACCAGTTCAGCATCTGATACAGACCAATCAGATTGTGATGAAAAGCTAAAGAATAAATGGAAAATTGACATCATAAACGAAGAAACTGAACCAAGAGACAGTGACAGTGAGCAACCAAGCACAAGTTATGGTAAAAATCCTTCAAAAATTGTCCAAATAGACAAGGGAGGGATAGATACAAATAGAGAGATAGAACAAACGGAAGAACCCCGAGGAGCAATAGGGACAGACCAACAAACAAAAGAACAGGGAAATATAGAAACAGACAGAGAGATCAACGAGAATTCGGAAGAAGCTCGAGGAGGGATAGAAACAGGTGACCGAACAGAAAAGACACAGGAAGAATCAGAGCTAGACAAAGAAGGTGAAATCATAAAGTTCAAAATAAGAGGAAATGAAGTAAGGTCTGAAACAGAATCAGAAGAAAGTGGAGAAGAGAGAAAACAGAGACTAGGACCAAGAAAAAGAACTTGGAGAGTTGAACAAGCTGAAAAAGAAAGTGAACCGAAAAGGCAGAGAAAAGGAGATAATTGGCCCCACGAAGTCAAAAGATTGAGATACAAAATCATAAACATAAACAGAGATAATGCAGAACAAGTAAATGAGATAACAAGTCAAAAGGAACTAGGAAAACAAAGTGGAAAACAATTGCAGAAAACGAAAAGAGTAAAGAAAGCTAATTTGAAATATAAGTCACCTGAATGGCTATACATCGCATTGACTGATATCAAGGAAGAAGAAATCACTCACGAGAACCCAGAACAAAGCTGCAACCCAATGGGTGAAAGTGAAGTGCAACAAGTTTGAAGAGATTAAAAAGACATTTTTGCCGGACTGGACACTAAAAACCGAATAAGACAAGAAAGAGTTCTGAGAAGAACTAAAGAGAGTACCAAACGAGACAAAGTGAGAAAGTAGAGTGGCTGAAACGTCATTCTGAGGTGTGGTGACACATTTTTCTGTACATATATATATATCTAGGTAATAGAACAAGATGGTAGACACAGAGAATAGAAGATGTAGATGTGAGTTTTTACGTAGATGGTGTAGAATGTGTTTCTTTTGTACAGGTTTATTAATGTTCGTATGGCTTATTTTAGCAATCACCATTCCAATTAGATTAGCTGTAGAAGAAACATCCATATTAGAGAACAACACTAAGAAGGATAAGGAAGCTAACATACAGAACACAGCAACATTAATAGATAGTGCAGAGTTACATAAAGGTAGATCCATAACTGATTTTTCAAAGAATGTTTTCACAAAGTTATTATAAGAATATGTAGAAACAATGGATGTGAGAGATTGTTATGTTTGTATGCAATTACCTGCGTCTGTTGCAGAAGGTGTGACCTATCATCACCTTCCTTTGACGTATGGAATAACATGTAGTGTTTTAGCTAGTTTGTTTTATAGAACAGGTAGATTAGAATATTATTATACTGACATAGATAAGATTTTTGCAAAAATTCCTATAATTTCTGAATTGAACAAGGTGAAAGAAGCAAGGATGTTTGGTGAATTTTTCTTAGAAAATAAAGCTTTGACATTAGATGATATAGTTAAACACAACCTTACCTGTGAGTTAAAGAAGGAAGAAAAGGTATTTTTAGAGATGGTTGAAAGCAGAAGAGTCAAATTTCAAAGAAAGGTAATAAAAGAAGAGACAAAAACACCTCTTTGGGCATTTGAAGGAGAAAGTAATGATAAGAAAAAGACAAATGCAGCTATGACTTTAGATTGGCCACAACAGGGAAAGTTGTGCATTAGTAGAAATAGAACTAGGTATGACAACTATTTCGTGGGTTCCAGTGACTGCCGAGACAATTATAAAATTTTAGGAGGATGGGGATTCAAAGGAGGAAAAGATCCAATATTTCCAGGGATCTATTATATTTGTGGAAACAGAGCTTATTACAGGTTGCCGGACCATTGGTATGGGTCGTGCTACTTAGGCCTGGTCTTTCCAAAGATTTTTCATGTAGAAAGAGAAGAAAAAGGAACACACGAAATGGGTGAAACATTCACACGTAGGAAAAGGGAAAGTTTTTCAGAAATAGTGGGTGACATTTTTGGAGCAATGATACCAGCAGTGGGAATATCTTTGAATGCATTTAAAATTCGGAAATTGTCCACAGTAGTAGATCGTTTATCAACGAATACTGCTGGAGGGTTCTTGATGGTAAATACCGAGATGGTTGCCATGAGAGCTATGGTGATGCAAAATCGACTTGCCCTTGACATTCTTTTGGCAAAAGAGGGAGGAGTCTGTGGAATGCTGAAAGTCCAACATTGTTGCACTTACATTCCAGATAAAAGTGAAAATATACAAAAGTATATAAAGAATATTACAAATTTGCACAAAGAACTTGTTCCGCTGGAGGTTGAAAATGCCTGGGAGAAACTTGGTAAGAGTTTTTCCTCAATACCAAATTGGTTCACTGAAATAGGTAGTTCTATTGTAGGGAAAGTTTTGATATCAGCAACAGTAGTAATCTTAGTGGTGCTATTTGCGAAATTTGTTATTATATGTATCAAAAGGAGAAAAGACAAAACAAAATAAAAAGAGAAAATAAGATAAATAAAGAAAGAGAACGAGAATTAGGTGAAATAGAACTTGAAGAACTAAAAGAAAGCATGTATGAGAGAACGAAAAGACAAGATGAAAGGGATACAGATGTGTAAAACTAACAAGAAGCAAATGGACAAGAAACATACTATCTGAAAAATTGTGTAACATGGGTTTTTGTGGTGATATTAAAAATCACCAAAGGGGGGAGTTGATGGAGCAAGGTAAATAAGAAATGTTTGAACCCCCTAATATTAATGTTAATAATTAACGTTATTAATTGTTTTGACAACTAATCAACATTTTACGTCTTTGTATAGACATCTTTGGTAACTTGCAATTTATGTGCAAAACTAACCTACTTACAATTGTAAAAGTGGAATAATATTAATATAATGGTTTGCGTACTAATTAGAATGATATTGCATGATTTGTGCTATGTAGTAAACTGTATTGTGGCAAAAGAATGCGGATGGTAAGTAAACATAGCTTTACATGTCGCTTTTGCTAGGTAACACCTAAATGGGGTACGTAGAATGACGGGTGGGAAACGAAAAGGCTTATTTTCTTTATTCTTAACTGTGATTGTGTTTGTTTTCATGATAGTTCGTTCGGGCCTGTTAAGCCGTGCTGTAAAGATGGCTGCCGAGGCAAATGGGCTTAATGCGCAAGTGCAAAATGGCTTCCAAGCGGAAGAAAGCTGCAGAAACATATCACGTGATTGCAAGTAGAGCCCAGAATGAAAAGAATCAAGGTCAGCATGACCTGTCACCAAAACGAGTGCCAAGAAGGACTGAGCGAGAATGTATGAGAACCAAAGATGCAGCTGTGAATTAACAATGAACTGTTTAAAATAAAGATACAAAAGAAGATACATGTAAGGAACTGTCAATCGGATTGGTAATGTCCTAAAACCGTGTGAAAGGACAAAATTATAAAAATTTTCGGAACTGGTTTAAGCAAGGAGGGCAATGAGGAGATGCTTGCCACCCCTCCAATGGACCAATTAGCGTGAATCTCGCCCCCAAAGATTGAAACATTTCTGTTTAGTAAGCTAGTAATAGGGTATAAGAGGACCTACTCTTAAGTAGGAGGAGCGCTAGTCATACATAATTTTTGAGCACTGGACGCTGACGCTGGAGAGTTGCTGCTATTTTCCATAGGCCATTATTTTTAATATAATTAATCTTTTTGCTTTAAATCTGACTGGGAAGGAACGAGAACGTTGCGGGAAACCTGTATAGGTGGTCCGTCGAGGAGGCCTGTTTAGCGGGACAGACAGTCAGTTTTGGGAGTTCTATGCTGTGATCTGCAATTTATCTGCTGTGACGAACTTTATTTTTCATCTAAAAGGGTATGCATAAATTCTTTTAAAGTTTATTTCTTATAATGATATTAAACGTATTAAACTGATTAATAAAATTGAAACTTATTCGTGCATTTAAACAAGTAGATAAACTTTATTATAATTAAAACTACGAGTCTGTGGTTCTTAAGCTCAATAATAAATGCAATGTTTTAATAGGTTTAAATGTGATTGAGCTGGTCTTAGTCACCATCAACTTATTCTCACTAGTTGGTCCATCGACCAAAGAGCGGAATACCTTGATGTCTTAGAAACCGACAGGATTAAAACTAATTATGTATGATGTTTGAGAAACTATCTTGTCGACTTTAAAAAGGTATCCCGTTTTCTTCCAGCAGTCATAACTTTTTCTCCTAGGTGAAAGTGGATGGGATCCAGGGAATATTTGAGTGAGTGAATGTTTATGCGGTATTATGGGCCCCACCGTCATATTGGTATAATTGTTAGAAGGAGTGTTTCAACCTGGATGTCATGTCTAAAGGAGAAGAAATTATATTAGTCGCGCTGGATCAGATTTCTGCAACGCTTCTAGTAGGGCCTCCCATGCTCTGGCCACCTCCAGGGATCCCTGCCCTCTCCTAGCCTCCTGGAGTCTTACTGCCCCTTCATATCCAGCCACACTTATCAATTCTTTTCTCTGAACCATCTCCCTTGGACACCCGGGAGCCTCCCAATTTCTGGCTATTTTTCTTTTCGCTTAAACCAGGGCTAGATCCTGAAACTTGCTCATGACCTTAGTTTTTGAAGTGTGTCCGAACCAATGTAGCAGGCAGTAACCAGGAGTGCACTGGACCTCCTGTTCGGTAACCTCAGCCAGGACCCCTGTGATGGACTCCCAATACTCCGCTAGGTTCATGCACTCCCCGAACATGTGAAGAAAATCTGCCCCAATCTCTCCACACCTGGGCATTTGGCGTCCCCCGCCCCAAAATATCGCTTAATTCTCCCTGGTGTGATGCACGCCCTTTGCAGCACATAGAAATTAATGAGTTTGAATCGCACATTCCTTGTTACTTTAGCCACACAAGTCACTCGTGCTTCCCAGTGGGAATGTCTAGGTCCCCCTTCCAGCTAGCCCGTTGTTTGTCAAGGCGTGTCAGCATATCCCCACGCAGTCTCCTGTAAAGGCAGGTGACTGCCTTGTAGGTCCCCGCTGCAGTGACCGCTTGAGGCGGCTCGGATTGGCCTTTCCTCCAATGCCTGCGGATCGCCGCTATGATCGCCGTATGTAGGAAGAAGTGTCCCCGGAGGAGGTCATACCGCTCCCTAAACTCCTCCAATGGAATCTGCAGCTTCGACTCAAATGGGGCTCCACTCATTGTACCCAAAACTCCATGGAGTCTCCAGCGCCAGGCTCACCTAGGCACAACAGCAGCCGAGTTAACTTGTGAATGTCCTGGACATAAGAGCCCTACTCTCTCCCAGGGGCTAGCCTGCACACCACTCACTGTGTCAACCACTGGAGCAGTGCTGTCAAATAGTAGATCTCAAAGTCTGGAATCGCCAGATCACCCTCCTCCGTTGGCCTCTGAAGCGTGGCCAACGCAACCCTTCCTCCAGTCCTTGGGGATCCACACCGGCAGGACCACAAAGTACTACAGAAGACAGGGGAGGGCCACCATTTCCAATATCGCTACCCTTCCCTCCACCGAAAGGGCGAGCGTGGTCCAAAGGTCAGCAGCGCTAGATTGAATTACGTGGAGCGGCTTGCCCACATTGCCCTCCAGGAGGTCTGCGGGGTCATGATATATACACACTCACAGGTAGGGGAGACATCGAGGCTCCCAATTCACCCCCTCCAATCCCCCTGGTAAGGATCTATTCGCCCTCGTGGTGAAGAGGCAGGACTTCTGACAATGGACCCTCAACCCCAACACCATCCTAAATCGCTCCAGTTGGTCTTGAGCATCCCTCCAGGCGATACCGGCATCCCCAAGGAACAACAGTAGATCATCGACTTAGAGCACAATGTGGTGGGTGTGCCCGCCAACGCAATACCTCGGTATGCAGTCCCCATCCTGGCAATACTGGCCAGTGGCTCCACAGCCAGGGCAAAAAGCAAGGGGGACAAAGGGCACCCCTGCCCGGTGCCACACTCCACCCTGTAGCTTTCTGATATAATACAGCCCGTCTTGACCGTTGCCGACGGATCTGTATACAACAGTCGGGTCCAAGACCCGAACCCCTGTCCAAGGCCAAAGCGCAGCATTACCTTACAGAGGAAGGCCCATTGTAGGCTATCAAAGGCCTTCTTGATATCGACTGCGAGAATCACAGCCTCCTCTTTATCGTACCCATCTACCTCCAATATCCGGAGAAGTCTCCGAACATTCAGGACTCTGCCTGATTTCGATGTATAAGCACTGGTATATGCTGCAAAAGGCAGGTGGCTAAAATTCTACTCAGTACCTTAAAGCATCAGCATAATAAAATACCTTAAAGTACCTCAGCATCGACAGTGGCCTATATGGCCTATTGTCATTAGCCAGTTTGCCAGGTTTTAGGAGGGGCACAATTAGGGCCTCTCATGTAGAGGTGGGGAGCAGTCCTGTGTCTTTTGCTGCTTTATATATCTCAACCAGTTGGGGACCAAGCCTTCTATATAGGCCAAGTAAAATTCCGATGGCAGTCCGTCCATTGCAAAAGAAACAATTGATGGACGGAATGCTGGACAATGCAAACATTCACCCCAGTCACAAGAATCTGGGTTAAATCCATCATTCTTTTGCTCACCATTCCACCCCAGTTTGGACCCAGCCATATGCAAATCAGTCTTGACCCTGTTCCTTGTGGGAACAGTCCAGCCCGAACTGCCAAGCCAGGTCCTCCCTGGACCGGAAACAAGCATCCTGGGACCGGTTTCAGGGCATCACCCTTCATCAACCAGGCTAGCTTGAATCCAGTGGTGTAGTGAGCATGGGACCCACGTCTGGGCATACCCTTCCCACTTAGGCGAGATATGCAAAAGAAAAAATTGATGGACGGAATGCTGGACAATGCAAACATTCACCCCCAGTCACAAGAATCTTGGTTAAATCCATCATTCTTTTGCTCACCACACCACCCCAGTTTGGACCCTGCCATACGCAAATCAGTCTTGACCCTGTTCCTTGTGGGAACAGTCCAGCCCGAACTGCCAAGCCAGGTCCTCCCTGGACCGGAAACAAGCATCCTGGGACCGGTTTCAGGGCATCACCCTTCATCAGCCAGGCTAGCTTGAATCCAGTGGTGTAGTGAGCATGGGACCCACGTCTGGGCATACCCTTCCCACTTAGGGCGACATATGCAAAAGAAACAATTGATGGACGGAATGCTTTACAAGGCAAACATTCACCCCCAGTCACAAGAATCTGGGTTAAATCCATCATTCTTTTGCTCATCACACCACCCCAGTTTGGACCCAGCCATATGCAAATCAGTTGTGACCCTGTTCCTTGTGGGAACAGTCCAGCCTGAACTGCCAAGCCAGGTCCTCCCTGGACAGGAAACAAGCATCCTGGTCCATGGCAGGTGTTTTGTAATGAGCCACGGATTTTATAGCTGCCCTAATCTTCGGCAGCGTAATGTCGCCTCCCAGTTCATCCGAGTCCGCCAGCTTGAGAGTCAGCAGTTCAACAGATTCCAGGAAGGCCTCGATATTGACAGCTGAGTGGTCAGCTGCGCTACTATAAAGAGAAGCGTAATAGTCATGGATCTCACTGATGATTTTTACCTGATGATTCTGCGTGTGTCCTGGTCCGCCATAAGCTCCACCACCACCGATCCCCATTTGGCCGGATTTGCGAGCCATGCGAGCAATGATCCTGTCCGGTCCCTGTCGGCATGGGCACGAAGTATGTAATTCCTATAATCAAAACAGAGCAGTCGCTCTACCAGCTCTGCTACCTTTTCTTTAGACTCCAGAAGTTCCGCCTGTACCTTCGAGTGGCCCAGCCTACGTTTTTCGGTGTCCCTCTGCTCTTTCCCAGCCTTATCTACATCTGCCAGCATGGTCCTTTGGACTCCCACCGACTCCAAAATACACCTGCCCCTAATCACGGCTTTAAATGTGTCCCACTCCACCTGGGGGGTCAAGGCAGAACCAGCGTTGTCAGCAAAATATTGCCTGACCGCCTCCCCAATCGTATCCCGGAAGACCGGGTTTTCCAGTGCCTCTGGTTTGAGCCTTCAAGTTGGTATTCAGGGCCTCTCTCCCTCCCAGCCCAACCCAAGCAGCAAGTGATTATGATCAGAGAGGGTCCTGGAAAGGTACTCAGTGGTCTTAACCATCTGATGCACAGCGGGTGTGCACAATATTGCATCCAACCATGCTTGAAGATCATGTAGATGGGACAAAAAAGAATAATCCCGATCCCCTGGGTGATGTAACCTCCAGGAATCTACCAGCCCACTGCTCCTGCCAGTTCGTTAACACTTTAGCCACTCTGACTATCGGGGAGTCTCGTAACAGGGAATGGAACTGTCCATGGAAGCGTCTGCCACACAGTTATAATCTCCTCCCAGGAGGACCTGACCCATGAGGTGAGCGGCTAATACTCTCGAAAGCTCGGCTAGAAAGGACCCTTGATCCACATTTGGGCCATAGATGCTGCCTATAGAGATATCTAGGCCATTTTCCCGCCCAGTGACCATCACGTAGCGACCTGCCGGGTCAATTCAAATGCCCGTGTGGTGGAAGGGGACCCCAGGCCTTACCCACACCAGGACTCCCCGTGCAAAGGCAGAGTAATCTTTAAAAAAGCCTGCCCTCTTCACTTCTGCTGTAGTGCTGCTCCTTCTTTAGCCAAGGTGTGTTTCTTGAAGCAGCGCTATCTGCACCCCTCTCCTATTAAGATATGCAAAGACCTTATGCCGTTTTGCCATGGTATGCATCCCCCTGACGTTCCACGATAACACTTTATATGTCACAGAGGATACCATTGAGCATAGGAAAAAAAATCCGGCTCACTCCACTGGACAAATGCATCCCAACTGCTGCAGCACTGCACCAGTACTCTCAAACAAAGGTTCTGACCTGAGGCATCCATCATATCTGATTCTCCAACTGAGAAACAATGAACACCCCAACTCCCACATCCTAGGACAAGCAGGGCAACCCCCTCATCCAAACAATCAGCCAACAGGCATGCATATGTGGGTTTACCCACAGAACCTTCAACGGGAGACTAACAGTGACCAGAGTCGGCTCCCATCTGGCCCCCCCACCCTTCTAAATGAGCTAAGCAAAGGGAGAGTCCCGGGTGTCTGCTCCCGTAAACACGCCTCAGGAGAAAATGTATCAACCCTCCCCTACTTGCAACGAGTCTTAGGCCCACTCAACTTGACCACCACAACATTATATAATTTGATCTGCAGTGCAAGGCGTGACTTGAGGCAGGTCAACCTCCGAGTTCTCTGCCAAGCTTGCGGTCTCTGTGTGATAGAGATTTGGGCTCCCACATCGCTCAGTGATGGCTCAGCTCTCTCCTACTCAGCGCAGCCATCACCTCCACTGTCCTCCGCTGTTCTCTATAGACTTCTGTCCCCAAAGGAGCCCTTTCACCATGTTTCTTTAGTGTCCTCCATCGAGGGGCACACCCCGGCAACCCCTGAGTGGGGGCGCCCGGTGGATGCACCTCAATCCAGTCCCACACTTCCTGCGGGGTTCCAAAGAATTGCCACCCCGGTGTTACCACGCTGAGCTGGGCCAGAAACAACATGGCGTACTGCAGGCCCAACCGTTGAAGCTGTTTCTTGGCTTCCATAAATGTGGAACGTTGTTCCTGAATTTGCTTAGTAAAGTCTGGGAAAATCATAACCCTTCTGTTGGTTACACAAATGTCTCCCCGGTGCTGGCTTGTGCCAAAAGATGATCAGGGTCCCTGTAGTAGAGAAGCTTAGCCACCACCGAATGCGGCGGAGCCCCCGGCCACGGTGGCCTAGCTGGAACCCTATGCAGCCTCTCTAGCACATACAAAGAAGACAGTACCTCCGGCTCCACCTCCTAACGTAACCATCGTTCCAAGTAGGCCACCATATTGTTCCCTTCTGTGTGCTCTGGGAGGCCTATGACACAGATATTGTTCCTCTGTAACCTATAAGTGCGACTCACTCCATTGCCGGCTTGCCACGCCCCCCTATCAGTGCTCAACTCCTTAAACATTATTACTAAAGTACAAGGGATGTGTATTCTTTGCCATTTCAGCTTATATCTGGTTAGTTTCTGAACTGATGGCAACAGCTGCGCATTACTAATCCTTTACATTGGAAGTGATACAGTATTTGTTTGGGTTAGCAGAGGTGTTTTGTGTGTTACCTGTTCTGCCCGGTGGTCCTGAGACTTCTCCTGAAGTGCCCTCAGACGCGCCACTTCTCTCTCCTTTTCCTTTCTTATCTTTGCCTGCTCAGCTTCATACTCTGCTTCTCGTGCCTATGAAAATCAGGAAAAAAAAAGAGTTCATCCCTTGTGCAAAGAGTCTGTCCTCTTTCCTATAAGTCACAACTTCTCAGTTTAGCCACCAATCACATGCTGATGCAATTATTAAGAATAGGAAGAAGATTTGTGGTAAAGAAAATATGTTCTCAAGCATGAACGGAAGAATCTAGAGCACGACAGATGCTTTTGAAATATAGATGTGAAGAGACCACTTGTAACACCAAAGCCCAGATTACGAGTTTTTGGCGGAGTGGTGGCATGGCGGTGCAAACCGCCGCGCCACCGCTTCAACAAAGCTCACACTGCCCGCTCACCAGATTCCGACTTTCTAGTAGTCTGGCAGGGGGGCGGTGTGGCAATCCCATGGTGGTGCCTCTTTTAAAGGCGACGATGCCATTAAAAAAGGGTTTGCATGGCGCGGGAACCACCATGAAAAGACTGGCTGAGAGGAAACTCGTACTATGCTTGGCGGGACCTTGGCAGTCAAGCCAAGCATATTGCGGCCTCTGACCGCCGCTCCTGCGCCAGGAACAGTGGTTTCCTGGCAGAGCTGGCAGTCTCAGGGCAGTCCGACTGCCACCACGAGTCGTAATAGGGGCCCTAAGTGGAGGAGTTATAAGCCATTAAATATGAAGCGCAGATGAAAGCAAGTGGAGGCAGCTTGCTAGCTCCCATCCAACAGCCTGTCTTCTCCCTCAGTCACTTGGATTGCAATGTGACACCATCTATGACATACTCTATGACCACACCTCTCCCACCTTTGCAAAGCAAATTGTAGTAACAATAAACAATAACAACATATGGTACAACATCGCTATAGAAAAAAATTGGCTGTCCAGGTACCCGGAAAATGTCCTGATTATATGGGTATTGCATCTCAAAATCAGGAGAACATACAGCATGTAAAGGTACTCGAGAGGACACGTTAGCTCCATTATTTAAGTTAAGTGATACAATTGAGAATTACCTTCTTGAAAATTCACATTAGATTTGGTGTTTTGCTCATTGAGCAGCCTACTTTCACCATAATAGAATTACGATGAACACCTACAACACAGACAGGGTCACAGGACACTGACAAACTCCTGTTTTCTAAAATGGGTTTCTTCACTCAGACATGATCACTTGCCGAAAATCATAGGGTTCGAACCAAACGTGCTGTGGATGAGAACTCTTTCATCATCTTGTTACGGTTAACTAGTTTAACTTCTTGCCAAGCTTGGGGCATAGGAAAACCCCTGCAGTTTATAGTCAAAAACCCACGTAGAACGCAAACCAGAACTAGTTTTTTCACCCCTGCACCAATTCAAACTGAGATTTACCAGTTGAAACATGAGGGGGGTCCTGTCAGCACACACAGCCTCAGTCGCATTTGTTTAATCCTCACAGCACTTTGCACACATTCGTCAAGCACACAGTTAAAAAGTTTGACTATGCAGTTACTTTGAGGACGATACCCAAGGGTCCTTAAGTGTTTAATTCGCATCTTGGACATAAAGCCACACCTAAGAGAAGAGGTAAACTGCGCCTCATTATCCTGAGTACAATCTCAGGAATACCTTTGTTAATGAACATATCACGGAGGAACCCAACAACATTGCTTGAAGTGGGCTAGGGCAAGAAGCTCATCTACACCCCCCTTGATAAGAGACCCACCACAACTACCATGTAGCATAAATGTATGCCTAGAATTTGAAAAGGACCAAGAAAATGAAGGCACTTCTTTTGCCAAACTCTAACAGGTGCTGACACTAGAGTCTGCGTAGGTGAACACGTCACGGACCCCTTTTCACTAGCAGAACATGGGGGCATTCGCTCACACCACTTTAGCAACATATTGGGGCGATGGTTCTGGCTACTTATGATTGTCTTTATTAGCTTAAAGTTGCGCTCCGTTTTGTCAATACTGAACAGTCTGTAGTGATTGCTTGGATTAGGCCATTATGCTTTTGAGAAAGTTATAGCATATCAACGGGCTCAGCTCCTAGAAGTGATAAATGCTGTTGTAAGTTGGACCCTCAAAGTTAACATATTTGGTAACACTAATAGTGCCAAAAGACCCCTTTGGGTTGTGGTGACGATAAATGCTCTGATTGGTATCACACAAAGAATCCACCAACTGAGCTGGCTGCCAATGAAAAAGCTGCTATTTTTAAGTTACTCTATCTTATTTGTAAAAGCCTACACAGATAAGCCACTGTTTATCTTAGGGGCAAGCATCAAGCCTATGCATCAACTTTTTGACGGAGAATGAGTACCATTGGCCTTTTTCAGGTTCCACAATTTCATTTTTATTGGTTTGAATATCAGAAATATTTAGTGTTGGCATCAAAGTTGTGCAATGTATTATGAGATTATACTAGGCTGATTCCAATCTATTCAGAAAAAAAAACCTTTATACTGGGGACAATGCCTGAAGGACGCCAAGATAGCCACTTTCTATTGGGGTCCTTTGCCAAGTTCCCGTTTTCTGGCAAGTTCGGCTGCACTGGAGTGTCCATAGACTAGTACAACTTGGAATAAATTGGGACGATGTCTGGTGCTTACTTCGGGCACGTGGCCAGAGATCAAAGATGGCAGACTAGGCCATTTTGAGGCCAACTGCGCTCTATCTGAAAAGGCATACTATGGGGCACAGGTACATTCAACTGGAGAGCAATAGGTGGCTCTTCTAGATGGACTGGGCCCCTCAGTGAGAGGAGGTAGACTATTCGGTGACCCCAGTACACTGCTCCAGGGGACTATCAGCCAGGCAAAGTCACAGCATGATCGGAGGAGCAATGGGGGACATCAGCTCAGGGGTGGGCTGTGGACAGATTGGAGGAGAGAGACGTTGACTTTCCGATGGCTGAGAGGGCAAATTACACTGGAAGTAAAGGCTGGCCTGACATCATGCATCCGGTATTCATACCTGCCAACTTAAAGAACAATCTCACTGTGTGAGGAGGGGGCAGGGTCCTTGAAGGGAGCGGGCCTTGTGCCGAGAAGTAGCTATGAGGCACTTCTGAACCCAACCCCGCCCACAAGCCCCCAGCTTGTTGAGGCTGGTGCCGATGTCCTGTGGTGTTGTCACATCCCTTAATGGACGTCTGCAGTTCAAAGCCTCGGAGAAGGAGCTGGAAAACCACTATTTACAGTGGTTTTCAGCTCATTTTCCCTGCCACCGTGTGATATTGGCTCCTCACTGGGAGACCTTGTGATGGGAGCCGATATCATGTGACACACAATAGCACCGTGTGAGTTGGCAGGTATGAGTATTTCTCCCTTCAAGTGGCCCCATGTGAAACAGCAGTTTTGAGGCCTCTTGCTGATATAGTGGCTCACACTGAGGCTTAGCTGAGAGGCAATATTGTTGTAGGTACTGAGCGTATTTGTGGATTTCGGTCGTGGCTGTTGAGAGTCTCGCTTGTAGGAAGACATAGCTAGCAGAAGGAGAGGAAAGGCACAGGTTTTTGAGCCATGAGAAGCAACATCGAAAAGAAAGGAGGTGGTCTCCTTGACTGGCAATACTATGGCTATGATCACAGGAAGCGAGAACACCGCTCAAATTGATACATTCTCTACACAGTGTTTTGAAGGAGACAACAAGCAGCAATAAGTCTGCTTTGAAGAAGATAGAACAGAAACTGGAGGATCTGTTAGGGAGTGTACTGGCTGTGGAGTAAAGAGGGGAGAGCACTCAAAGTAAGACCAAATCCCTGGAGGGTCACAAGAAGGTACTGGATGCATGCCTGACCCACAACAGAGTTTTGGGGGTACCACCTGAGATTCGTACAGAGACTCTCAGGAACGAACTCCGGGGAAAGTTTACTGAACTATAGACTGCACAGCAGGTTGGAAACTGCAACCTTGTGAAAGAGTTTTTTAGGCTCCCCTCTTATACTGTAAACAAATCTGAAAGGAGTCCTAGTGCCACTGTAATGGCTGTGGTCAAATCGATTGAGATAGGACATCAAAGTTTGAGGACGGCAGTGCAATAAAGTGGCTGAAATGAGGAGGCTAGCGACTACTGCTGTTTGCAAATTTGAGCCCACACATAGGCTAGGGAATAGGCACTTATGGATATTCGACAGGAGCTGAAATTAGAGGGCTACAACATTGGTGTGCTACCTGTAGCGTCCTCCCCATCTTCGAAGCATGTAAATGATTACGCCACACATGGAGCTTGGTATTACATGTCTTTATCCCTCAGTGTGTAACCGTTAAGTGAGCATTCTACATCATGAAGTCTATCACCCACACTAAAGCACTTAAGTCACTGTTCTATGGAGTCCATCAGGAACCAAAAGGGTCCCGTCATCTCTAACTCACAAGACACTACACCCCCCCTTTGTTAATTAAAAAGTACAAATAATAGATATATACATCATAACTATTCAATAAGTTGTTTTGGTGCTTGAATGAATCACCCAGATCTTGTCATGTGATGCTGCGGAGATACTGAAGTGTCAATGACTTGAACTGGTGACAGAGACACTGGTATAGTCATTGGGCTCTCAGGTTTCTCAAGTGGCTAAGTCTCACTTCTGACATCTGGAGTTGGCGAATGGTGAGGCAGGTGCTTGAAATGCGTAGAATCTCACGCAATGGACATTCCAGGGTGATGAGCGGTCACCATGTGTCCTTTACTAGTCACAATCTTCATGGGGTCAACATCAAAAGGAGCATCAGACTTGCGTTTTCATTTCTGTCTGACAAGGACTCTATCTCCTTCTGTAAAGACAGTGTTTCTCACACATCACCGTTTGTCTGCATAGGTCTTCATTTTGTGTTTGTGATATTAATCTTTTTGATGAAGTTCACCATCGTCAATCAATATTTAAGTGGTCCATTGTGGCCACTTGGTCTTCATATCTCTCCCAAACATCAGGGTTGCAGGACTTTCATCTTTAGTCAAATGGGGAGTCGATTGGTATGCACGAAGAGCAAAATGAAGAACTGATTTGATTACAAGCTTCTCCAGTGGAGCACGCTGAACAGTCTTTTTCGGGTGCTCATAAAATACTCAACAATGCCGTCTGCTTGAGGCCAAAGAGGTGTTCTTTTCTGATGTTTAACATTCAGATGAGTAAGAAGGTCTCTGAATTCTCGACTGTTGAAAGGTGGGCCATTGTCGGACTTTAGAATTGAAGGAGCGCACCATGTTGGAAAAATACCTTCTAGCCCCTCGATTACTTTTTACTGAGTGATCGACGAAAGGTCTTCTACCAAGGGAAAACGAGAATACTCATCAATGACTACCACTAAATGATGCCTGTTGTCAAGGAGATCAAAGAAATCAAGAACAATTTTATCCCACACGTTTTGGAAGATAGAACATGTTCAATGGATGCTGGGCTGTTTTGGGAGATAAACAGTTGCATAAATGACAGGCCTTTAATTCCCTTTCAACTATTTCAGCAAGATGAGGAAACCAAACTCGGTTTTGCAGAGCTTGTTTAGTGGTGACAATTCCACAATGTCCCTCATGTGACTCTTTAATGATTTTCTGTCTCAGACTCTCCGGTATGACAATTCTTGAACCTCGTAACATGGTACCTTCTTGGGTAATGGAAAGTTCATCTTTTACATTTTTGAATATCAGATATTCACTGTCATTTTTAAGAGGTCCAGTGCGGTGTTTCCAGGATATCAATCAGGGGATTTAAACTGCGCTACTCACCCGTGAGGGTCTCAAGGCGCTGGGGGAGGGGGGGGGGGAGCAGCACCGGTCAGTCGAAGAGCCAGGTCTTGAGGGTCTTCCTGAAGATGTGCAGGGTGGTGGCGGCGTCTGATGTCGATCGGGAGCTCATTCCAGGTCTTGGCCGCAATGTAGAAGGTTCTTCCACCCGTACTTGCTCTGTGGATGCGCAGGGGTTCGGCGAGGGGGTGGTCGGCGGATCGGAGGTTCCTCTTGGGTACGTGGAAGGAGATTCTATAGTTGAGGTATTGGGGTCCGGTGTTGTGAAGGCATTTGTAGGCGTGGGTGAGTATCTTGAAAGTTACTCCCTTCTCGACGGGGAGCCAGTGGAGGTTGCGCAGGAGTTGGGTGATGTGTTCGTGTCGAGGGATGCCGAGGACGAGTCTGGCTGCAGTGTTCTGTATGGTCTGGAGTTTGCGGAGCAGAGACTTGTTGATCCCGGCGTTGAGGGCGTTTCTGTAGTCCAGTCTGCTGGTTATGAGTGTGTGGGTGACGGTCTTCCTTGATTCGGGAGGGATCCATTTGAAGGTCTTTCGGAGGATGCAGAGGGTGTTGAAGCAGGTGGAGGTTACGGCGTTGACCTGTCGGGTCATGGAGAGGGAGGAGTCGAGTACGATGCCGAGGTTTCAGGCGTGGGGCCGTGGGGGTGGGGGGGCTGCCAAGGGCTGTGGGCCACCAGGTGTTGTCCCATGCAGAGGGGGAGGGTCTGAGGACGAGGACCTCTGTTTTCTCCAAGTTGAGCTTTAGGCAGCTGCTACTCATCCAGGATGCGAAGTCCTTCATTCATTCCTGGAAGTTGAGTCTGGTGGTGATGGGGTCCTTGGTGAGGGAGAGGATGAGCTGGGTGTCGTCGGTGTAGGATACTATGCTGAGTTTGTGCTGTCTGACGATGGCGGCGAGGGGGGCCATTTAGATGTTGAAATAAGAGTGGAGCTGAGCGACGATCCTTGGGTTACTCCGCAGTTGGTTTCCGTGGGTTCGGAGAGGAAGGGTGGAAGTCTGATTCGTTCCACTGATATTGCAGCAAGTGTACTGGACTTTACAATGAAGTTAATGTAGGCTTCAGCCATTTTGGTAGTGGTACTGTGGCACTGTACTGGCACTCGTGAAAAGTAGTCAGCAGGGGTTTGATCATTCCCTAGTTGGTGCAAAATAGTGTAGTCATATTCCTGCAGTCACAACCCACACCTCTCAAAGAGAGGAGGGATCTTGGCTTTAGGATTGCCAACAATGGTAAGCAATGGTTGATGATTTGTGACAAGAGTGAAATTATTTCCATACAGAAACATGTGGAAATGTTCACAAGCTCACACCACAGCTAGGTTTTCTTTTTCAGGTTGTGAATAGACATGTTCAGTCTGTGACAAACTTCTGCTAGCATAAGCTAGAATATGCCTTTGAGCATTTGGATGTCCATTGTGTTGGGCAAGAATCGCGCCTAACCCTACCGGGCTTCCGTCGACAACAACTTTTATATGTAGCTTTGGATCAAAGTAGGCAATTTCAGTGGCATTCTCAATTGCATGTTTGATTTTCTTGAAGCTTTGCTCACATTCATGTGACCACTGAAATGAAGCATTTTGTTTCGTTAAATCTCTTAATGGGGCAATTACTGTGGTAATATCACAGATGTACTTAGAACAGTAGCTGGCCATGCCAAGAAAAGAGCGTAACATGGTAACATCTTGTGGAGGACAGGTGGCTGACTAGGCCTGTACTTTAGCCGGATCTGGAGTCATTCCCCCATCAGAGAAAATATAGCCAAAGAATTAGAGTTTTGTTTTCTGGAACTCACTCTCCTCTACATTCAAAGTGAGACCGGCATCAGCAAGTAAACGGCACACTTGTGTAAGACCGTTATCATGTTCCTTTCGTGTGGCCCCAAATACCAATATATCATCACTATAATTGAAAGCATGCGTGACAGGCTGCATTATGTGGTAAATTACATGTTGTGACAGTTCTGCAGCTGATAACACGCCAAAACTTAATCCTTTATATCTGAACAAACTAATATGGGTAGAAAAAGTATTAATGTTCCTGTGATTTTCTTCTAGTTCTGAATCATGATATCCTTTGTTCAGATCAAGGAGAGAGAAGACTCTGGCACCATTCAGCTGTGTGATCATATCGGCAATGTGTGGGCTAGGATGTTGTTCTCTTTCAATTGCTTTGTTAGTTTAATGCATATCAACACAGATGGGTACAGCTCCTTCACTGACTTTTTCAGGCACTACCACTATGGGCGAAACCCATGGTGTCAAAGCAGTAGATCGCTCAATTATATCAAGCTTTAGTAAGGTCTCAAGCTCTTTTACAACAGCTTTCTGCAAAATGAAATGCAATTTGACAATGTCGCTGGGCAACAGGACGAATTTCCACATTAATATGCAGTTGCACTTTCATTGTCTTAAATTTTCCTAATCCATGAAACAAAGATGGAAATTGACGCACTATTTCATGATGAGCATTTATGTTGTAATTCACAGATATAAGTCTCATTTCAGCAGCAGTACTGAAACTGAGTAAACAGGAACTTGACAAACTACCTTGAAGTACGTGAATTGGTACTTTTTTCTTTTTGTGCTTCATGACTGCTACAAACGAACAGTGACATTTTAATGGCGTTGATGCAGCCCAAGTATACACTTTAGTCTTCGATGGTGTTAGACAGGCCACTGGAGACAGTGCGTGGTATTTCTCCTCAGGCATAATGTTTATCGAAACATCACTGTCTATGATAAAAGGTTTGGAAAAGCCATTCATCTTTAGTGTGATTTCAGGACAGTGTCTAAATGAATTTTGTGACTTTACTTGTCGATCTCGCTTCAACTTGCATTCTTCCTCACATGCGGCCAATTCGACATGTACACGTTTCTCTTTAGATGACATCGACATTGCACATCCATCTTCTTCACTGTCGCTTGACAATGACGTTGAAGATTTAGACGACGTTCGACTTCGTATAGTTTCCATTTGCCTCAACTGATATGGCCGCTTGACCTTGTGAGGGTGAGTAGCCCGTCACTTCTGGAACATTCGCTGTCCGTTTTGTTTTCTCGCCATGACACACTTCGTTTCTCCTTTGCTTAGCAAACTGTTACAAAATGGTTCTCTTTCCCACAGCCCTTCCATACTTGTCCAATGGCGGGACATTTACCTTTATGTGGAAAAGAAAAGCCGCATCTGAAGTACAGTTTCTTTTACTTTGGAGACATCACTTTGTGCCCCTGAGTCGTGTTTCTCTGCTTACTTTTCACATTCAAGGCTGACTCACTCTGAGCTCCTCCGGCCTCCGAGTCAGTAGCTTGTCGATCTGCATCTTTGATGTGACAGTAGGAGACTTCATCAGTGTGTGCTATTTTCTTTATTACTTCCTTTATTCCTCCACCTGCAAAATTCTTGAGATATTTGATGATCTTTTTCTTATTGGCTTCTTCCAATGGATCAATGAAGTCATCAAAAGTTTTGAAGGAAGTGACCCGATTTGGGCCACCCGGGTCACTCACGACCACCTCTCAGCCTTCCATACAAATGAAGAGTCGGTCAGATAGTAGAGAATACAAACCAAGTATATTTATTCAGGTACACTTGAGCGGAGTCCAGTCTGACCAGCCTCCTGGGATTGCTGCAGAGGGACTGACTTCAGCAAACATGGTGATACATTATGTACAATTCAGAACCAATAAAGATACGCCCTGACTGGAAATTTCCAGTTGGAGGCAGCTAGACAAAGAAGGTACAGAAAGATGAGTTTTGATCCTGAGACCGGGCACACGCTATCCTACTGCCAAGGTCGTTCTGCCTGTGCCCGCCGCTCTAAAGTTGGGAGCAGGCCTCTATCTAGTGGGAAAGGTATGCGCTAATAAGAACAGTGTATTCATTAGTACAGCAAGGCCCAACCTTGAAGAAACGAAAACTACCACAGCTGCTTTCAGCAGAAACAGAGAGGAATTAGTTTCGATCATGACTCAAAATGGCGGCTAAACATAAAATGGTGCTGCGAATGCTAACTTAAGACGTACGATGCATAAACAGCACAGCTAAAACATTTTTATTCCATTTTCAATCCAGGCAGTCCACCTGGAGCCAATATTCTGCTTTTTGGAGGTATCGAATGAAAGCTGTGGTTTCAGAAAAACAGTGGCACTATAACACGTTGTGGAACTTACTCAAATTGAGAGTATATGCTGTTTGGACAGCGCTTGATGAGCACCTACTTCTGTAACTTCTGGAAGTACTTCCTCAGCACTGGAACTCGGGTCACCTGGCCCACTCAACGGACCGCAGTGCCTTCTTCCTCTTTTACGGTAAGTACTTGTTTTGGCTCTTGCAAGTGTTCATCGCCATTTTCAGTCTTCTGCATTAAATCTGGTTTTCACTGCCTTTAGCATTATCGTTCCATATGGCTTATGGTTCTGCGTTGAATGGTGGTGCAGTACCCTCTTTCACGGCCTCACCAGCAGGTTCCTGGCCGATAATAAACAAATTTCTCTGTAAGGCCTTCGTCTTATTCAAAAGCTTTGAACTGACGGGAGTAGTGCTTTGACTCCACATACGCCAACTGTCGATCTTCACTTCGGCTGAGGAGCGTGTGGCATGCATGAGCAGTTTGCTGAAACACAGCAAACTCTCTAGGAGAGCACTGTCAGTTCTTTAGGTTATGTATCCCCTATCTCGTCGCCAGTTGTAGCGTCCTCCCCAGCCTTGGAGCATGTAAATGATAATGCTACACATGGAGCTTGGTATTACATGTCTTTAATCTTCAGCGTGCAATCATTAACTGAACATTCTACATCATGAATTCTATCTTCCACACCCAAGCACTTACGTCACAGTTCTACGGAGTCCGTAAGGAACCAAAAGGGTCCCATCATCTCTAACTCACAAGCCACTACACTACCTAGTGAGACTGAGGGTTGAAGAACAGGATAAGAAACACGTGCTTTCCCACGTGGACTCTGCCAAAGCTTTTCTTAGAAGCCTGGACTCTTAACTGAGTTGAGTCCTTTAGACAATCACTGCAGAAACTGATGAGGTGTCTGCTCATGGAGGACAGGGAGATTTAATTTCTAGCCTTTAGCTTAGTAGGGGTGTGGGGGGATTTCTGTCTGGAAGGGAGGCTGGAATTTACATTTATTTATTTGAGGAGTTTTATATACGGTGAACATGACCCGTCAGGGTATCAGAGCGTTGGACAAAATATTAGACAAGCTATACATACAGGGAGAAATGCAACAAGAAATAAGCAAGAAGCGATACAGATACAATAAAACACTTCAGGGCTACTATTAAAGGAATCAACAGAAGAGATTTTTCTTGAACTATTTAATATGCATTGGCTATGTTTTTTCTCTCTGCTTTCTCTTTCCCAACAGGAAAAAGACGCATTCTTAATGTTTGTCTTACTCTGTGCATGCCCATTTTTTCATGCATGTGGACACACTTGTCATTTGTTCTAAACTGAGGTGACTAAATTAGTATTATTGTGACACAACGTATCCGATTCCGACTTATTTGGATTTCACTAAAGGAGATTTAAAAGTAAAAACCTTTCTAGTTGGCCAGGTCTCTACGCTGTCTTGGATTTTTGTCACATTCTTATCACGGGGCCACAAGCCTAGTATTTTCACCTCAAGTTTTACCTCTATAGTTTTTGTTTCACATAGTGTCTATATGCAATTACATTTTCAGTGTGAGTCCAACTAAAAAGCCACAAATGCATATGTTTTAGGATGCAGATATGCTCATTAAAACATTTGAAACACACCAACCAAATAGTAGACCTTATGGATTCAACAATAGGAACGTCCCATTAATAAAACATTTGGCTTCCTGCTGAAACAGTTGCTATTGCAAGATCAGTCTGAGGTTGATAAGGATGACAATTTGGACTATGAGTGTTGTTTTGCTGATACCCAAGGCACTGAATGTGCCTGCCTTGGCAAGCGGGATAATACAAGTATACAACTAAATTCAGTCTATCAAGTATGAATTACACCATTTGTTTATGTCATTGTGATATTGCTGCCTGCCTGGATCACAATGAGCCATGATGTACAAAAAAGGCTGAATGCTCTCAATTGCAAGGGGCTAACAATTAATATCCCTTTTTGATCCAACCCCAAGTCACTGGTTAAAAGGTCTTTTATATGGCTGTGCTCCAGGACATAGCCATAATAGTCTCGTAGTAAGAATCGTTTTGTGGGGAGGGCTGACGTTATCAACGTAGCCATTGGATCAAGTGTATGTGCAGAACTGCATGAGGGGCCAATAACAGGCAAAATGCAAAGAGTGCCAGCAGACTCATGAATTGCTTATCAAATACTGACTGTGTCATTATGAATATATCTAATGCCTTGTAGATGAAGGATCTCCTGAAATGAATGATGTGTTCTTTAAAGACCTTGAGGAAGCTCAATATGTTATTTGGATGTAATTCTGACTTTGTCGTAATTCCCTAGGCCCCAATACAAAGTCTGATTAGAAGCAAAATATCCAATGGTGGGAATACCTGTATGTTTAGCTTTTCTAGACGAGCAATGACCACTGACATGCTGAAGGTAACAGACTCCAAGAAGAACTCCAAATCAGCATTCGGTAAAGCACACACTCCTTATTTTCTCTTTGCATTAAAGGGGTAGAGAGTTGATGCTGCCAGAATTCTATGATTGACAGGGGCGCATGCAGGATGAGCTTGCAGACAAGGCACAAATAATGGCCAATGGCGATAAGAAATCCCTCAAACAAAACCTAAAAGTACATCAACTACCTTTTCTCCTTAAAAACAGTGGGAAACTAATCTAAATCACGAAGAACATGGAGGAAGAAAACGAGCATGTGCGGCTGCTTTCAAAACAAGCATTGAAAATGCAATAGGTCTCACCTTTGATTAAGTTAAAGCCATTTGCTTTGCTAATAGTATTGTATAGCAAAGCAAATGGCTTTAACTTAATGAACGGCGAGACCTATTACATTTTTAATGCTTGTTTTCTGGTGTACTCGGTGGTGATTTGGTCTGCCCAACCACATGCTTTGTTGGTGCTGTCTGGAGGGGGATATGTTATGAAAAATGGGTGTGTGCCACTGAAATTTGTCATAGTGGTTTATGTTCGAAAGACTGCCCCATCACTTGCTGAGTGGTTCCCAAGGTAGGGGACAAATCGCAGCTAAAAGCTACAACAACAAAAAACCAGAATGAAACACTTAAAAAGAATGTGTGTACATAATAGAAGCACAACATAACAAGACAGAAAGAGGCCAGATGAAAGAGAAAAATACAAGGTTCATGAACCAATAATTTGCTCACAGCATTGCTGCAGATGGTTTGAAATGCTGTGGCAGTTTCGAAGGTGGCCCTTGGTATGGTTTAGTATTGGCCGAAATAACTGTCCCGGGCTTCCTGGTAGTCCCGGAGTGATACCGGAAGCCAACCAAAACAATTTCACAAGTGGGAGCAGAAGGCAAAATTTCAATCCACAAATTAACACTCTTTCCTCCATCTCTCTGAACCAAGACCACCATACGGTTCTTGGGGCCCTGGCCAATTCAAGACTTGGCTACTGCAACGCCCTACTCCTTGGTCTTCCAAAAGACATCATGCAGGGAGGCTCATCTTTACTCTAAATATACTCACAACTAAATCCTACATTGGAAGTATATCGCAGATAGGGTGACACCTCCTTCCGGATCATCATGGACACTGTTTCCAGCCTTGGAGATTTGTGTGATAACCTAATGCATTCTGGGAGTCGTAGTCTTGCTCTGCTCCCATTGGACTAATTAGACTGACAAACCTAAAAATAATCATTTGTAGGTGAAGAGGTGAGACCTGGAGACAGGGTCCATAAATATCTGGAATGAGGTGGTCACTCTAATCGCTGACCTCGCCCATCCTGGCTCAAGTCAGCCAGAGGAAGGCAAACCAATGGCTCTCCCTGTTGAAGGAGAAGCTGTGGGTGCCACTGCCACCTCGCATCTCTTCCGCGCTAGCAGGTTCGTACTTGAAATAAAAATGTGTGCTTGTCTCTCACAATTAGTAAAGCTGGTCAGAGCAGCTGTTATTTCATATCAAACGTACAAGTATCTGGCCGTTGCAAACCAGGGAATCAGAGCACAGCCACCTCAGTTACGTATAGATGCTCTAAAATGAAGTATGAGGCTGAGCTCCGGCAGACACCTGCTCAAATTAAGCCCTGTCAAGGCATCTCCTTCTCTAGGCACCACCACCCTCCCAGGAGAGGGCTTGGTAAGGTTCTCTATCAACATGCGCTCCAGTGACCTAGCTAAATAACTGTTGTATACACCTTTATATAGCTTCTCTTTCCAGCCCTAGCGAGACAGCTCGGTAGGTTAGGGCTCCTACTACAGCGATGTACTCCCAGGACATACGTTCTAGACCTGCTAAGACTACGTAGTGAGTTAAAGTGCATATAGCACATCTTTGTGTACTACACAAAACTGTGTGTAACCTCAGGTGTCAGGGTTGTGCCTATTACAATAGCTCAGTGGGTTCGTTCGTCTGCTTGAAAGTTCTGTGTCTGCGTGGAATCCACATGCACAGGTTTCAACTCCAGTAGGATAGCTTACTGGGTTAATGCACCTGCAGCGCAACTCTGGATGTAACATTCAGGGTCCGTACGACAGCTCGGTGGGTTACAGCTCCTAGAACACACGTCTGTGCACACCCTGCAGGCCTCCTGCTTCTGTCCCAGAAGCACGGATCAGTGGGCCACTGTGAATGGCTACAGGGCAGCGTTGGTTACGGATTCCTACTCAGTGAGGTAGCTTAGTGGGTTATCATACATGCTGCACTCCTGAGTATACTCTGCAAGGAAGGGATGACTCTCAGTGGGTTTACCTTAGATGTTAAAATAGCTTCTCTGTGCACGGTAAAGCAAGTCCTAAACTAATTTAAAGTCATAGAGCTCGTGGCTAAGGCGCCTACTGGATATTTGTGAGCTTCCTGCAAGTCAGGGTTGAAGTAGGGGCAGAGCCAGCTACAAGATTAACAGTGCTGGGAGAGAGTCATGGTCCGTTGAGTTTATCCTTTATTACAAGGCTGACGGTGCGCGTGGTCAGAGTGACCCTCACCGGTCTGAGTGACCCTCACCGCAAGAAGGGAGAGAAGCAGAGGGGGTCTATGGTCTGAGTCTGTCCCTCACCCCAAGAAGTGAGAGAAGCAGAGGGGGGGCGGGGGGGGGACTCAGTCTCTTGACGTCACTCACCTCACGTGAAAGTCGTGGACTGAGCCTGTCATAGACCTAATGTATTCAAAAGCTCACGCCCCACCTGGTCTGTGCAGCCTCCCTCCCCTACGCCGCACTCCCTGCCCCCCCGGCCTCCAGGGACGCACCTGGCACAGTGACAGCTCCGGATAGAGATCCGCTGACGCGCGCCCTTCTCTCCCTGCACTCGGAGGGGCTCCAGGGATGCGCAGTGACGGCATCGGAGGCCTCTCACATCCACTGACCATCAGAGGTGAAGGTGCCCCGGGGCCCCGCCAGGGGACAGCGGAGACAGAACTGCAAGCTGGCCAGATGCCTCGGTGTGCGGCCTCGCGCTGCCTGGGGGGGGAGGGGGAGTGGGCGGAGACACGAGGGAGTCACAGGGCACCTTAGAGTGAGGGGGGCCAGGGGGGCGACAAAAGCCGGGCAGCAGGATGAGAGAGAACAGGAAAGAAAGAGGAGTCGAGAAAGTGTGAAATACAGAGACAATTGAGAAAGGGAGGGATGGAGGAGAGGGAAGCAGAGCGGGAGAGAGGATAGATAGACGCGGGAAAGGGAGAGAGAGGGGAGAAGAGAGAGGGGAGAGAAAGAAAAGGAGAAAAATAGAGAAGATGTAACAGAGAAAACAGAGGGGGGAGAGAAAGAAAAGGATGAAAAGAGAGAAGATGTAAGAGAAAACAGAGAGGGGGAGAGAAAGAAATGGATGAAAATAGAGAAGATGTAAGAGAAAACAGAGAGCGAAGGGGGGGAGAGACACAGGAAGGTGAGAGGGAGAGCGCGAGTGAGAAAGAGGGAATGGTGGAGGGGGCAGGAACAGTCAGGAACGAAGCAGTATGCTGCTGTGTTCTTTGAAGTGACGGTTGTTTCCAAGCACGCACGACCTCAGAGCACACAATCAGCAGCAGTTGCCGCCGCTGTCCACGCGGCGCGAGCTGCTGGGAGTGAATTGTGTAGAACTCCATGAGCCCGGGCATCTCGTGCTGCTCGCCCTCTGAGTCGATGTTTGCACCATCACGACCGGTTCTGTGCACGCAGGCCCGGGGGGAGGGAGGGAAAGCGAAAGCACGCCGCCATGCGCGCGCGAGAACCATGCATACCAACATTTTAAAACAGGAAAGTCGGAGACGGGGGGGGGGGGAGGGGGAGGGGGAAGGAGGGAAAGCCATGCGTGCTTTCGCCAGTGTGAACTATTTAAAAGTTAAGCGGACGCCTATTTAGTGAAAGTGAAAGCGCGCATAGCGTGCTGTAACTACCAATAATAATAACAAGTAAAGCGGCAGCATCGGCCACTCGAAGAGTCTCCGTTGTCAGGCAACCACGATACAAAAGCTGCATTATCAGAAGCGAGAGCGCGCAAGCTAATTAAAGTAAACAAAGATGGTGTCGGGCTGTCCACATGCGCGTGCATTTTTTTGTCCCTCCGTACGCGTGCACATCTTGAATCAATTACAACAAGCATTGGAAATGCAATAGGTCTCGCATTTTTTTAAGTTAGAGCTATTGGCATTGTAAATGGCAATGTCTGTTACCTACTAAGGGAGGATGGAGGGAGCAGTTGGTGTCGGAGTGCCAAAATGCTCTGTTGGAGAGTGACTGGCCAAAAGTAAACGAAACAAGCAGCGACTTTTAAAAAAAGAAAGCATGTGTGGACCGTGTAAGTGTGTAGCCATGAAGCATATTTTTAACAACTAAGCTTGGGGAATACTTGGATATTACTTTGTGCCAGGGAACAAAACAGAGCCCGATAAAGACCCGTTTCAAGGCCCCCTTTTAAAAACTGCCGGTGCTCAGCACCGGTGAGACCCGGCCCACTTAAAGCCCTGGGTTTTGCACTCTAATTGTGGAAATAATCGTAGGTATTGGTGCTTGGGTACCAACTCATGCACATTTTCCATCCTAACCAGGTGGTTTTCCCATTAAATGATTCCTCCTTGGGAAATGTGAATCCTGTGTGTGTACCTGCCTCCAAATATCAATGGGTACCAGTAAACCAAAGAACATTTCAATATCTGCAAGCGCCATCACTGTCGATGAAGCGGCTTCTGTCAGTTCCTTATAGTATGCAGTAGGATTTTTCCTAGGGTCGGGTAACTGGGTCTTAAGGGATAACACCTCACTCCTCTTCCATGGGGTATAGACCCACTGTTCTTGAAAACGGGCCTCTACCCTTGGTCTAACAACAGCATTTTACTGATCTCGGAGCTCCGGTAACTCAGGGTGATATATGGGATGTACTTCCCTCATCGGAAACTGGGACACTGTCTTCGGGCTCTTCTCTAACAGCCTACTTCGGTAAGCTACCAACGTTGCAACATTACTGAAAACCTCCCCAGGCGCCATACTGGCAGCATATACATTGTATCTGATATCATAAATAATCTGGGGTGTTACATCATTGAAACACTGTTCCCACAATCCAATCAGTGTAGCCGACATGTGCTTAAGGGCATGCTGCTGCACAAACGGCTCATAATCTTTCATCACACTCCACACATCCTCCACACTGTAAATGGGGTGACGAGCCCACTGAGTGGCCTGATTGGCCACCACCTTCTTCTCTTCCTCGCCCACATCAGATCGTATCAATATCCGCCCCAGTCGTTCCCTAGCTGTTGCCCAGTCCCTGTCCCCTGGTCCACGTACAGGTGTTCCGTTACCCAGTACTGTCGGAGAATGAAGGAAAAGGGAAGGAGTAGCAACAGAGGGAGCGGGCACCAATGTAATCAACGGCTGTGTTGTGGGTGTAAGGGCGGGAGAGATGTGAGAACCCAGGTAAAAAAATGTGTTTCCTTCATTGGACCTGCATTTAGTATTAACAGCCCGTATGAGTATCCTATTTAGATATTTACAACAAGTTTCAGAAAAGTTTATGTCCATGAAGATTTTGTTTTTGGTGGTCATTACAATGGATAGATGTTTGGGGAATTGGGTGCCCTGATAACTGTTCCACCATATTTGAGGATTTATGATAGGATAGTTCTCAGACTAAATCCTGTCTTTATTCCTAAAGTGAACATGGTGTTTCACAGAAACCAGGAACTTGTCTTATCTCTATAGCATTCTGACTCAGGATCAGATTAAATGAATTGTCAAGAGTGGATGTTGTCAGAGCTGTGAAAATGTATCCTCAGAGACTCCGTTTTAGGTAGTGGGATTTCTTATTTGTGAACTTTGGGGTTGCTATATAAGGCTACAATTCTTTGTCATCAACCCTTGCCAGGTGGATTAAAGATGTGACCATTTTGACCTATTCTTTGGCAGGGCTATCACTGCCTGCAGGCATTCAGACTTGCTCAACCAAAGGAATGTCTCCCGAATGGGCAGAATGGAACGGAGCCTCAATTATGGATATTTCTTAGGCTGCAACATGGGCTAATCCAGAGGCGCAACTAGAGCCAAATTTCGGGGGGCTAAGAAACAATTTCGGGGGGGATGGGGGCTAATTCTTCCAGCAGTAGGCAGAATGGATATGCAGGGGCTCTAAGAAGGGGTGGGAAGAAAACAAAGCCTCATTAATAAGCAAATGGTCTTTTAAAGACCTGTGAAGTACTTGGTGCGGCTGTTTATGTGCCCGGGAAGCTGCCTCGGCCCGGGCTGCCACACACGACGGGGGGGGGTCTGAAGCCCTTTGAGCCCAATGGGCGTTGCGCGCCTGGGCTAATCCATCTATATTTATTAAACATTATAGACTGAATTTGGCTCAAGCTACTGAATTGTTTGAAGCAAACATACTGAATGACAAAACACGTTTAGTAAGGTGCAATTAATATCAACAGGAATATGAATTCTTTGTGATAAATGGTGTGTAGCGTGACATCCTGTTGTACGCCTGATTGGTTGGTTGTTTAAACAAACCACAGAGATGTATTGAAACGTTGGCATATCTGCAAAAGTGAGTAAGGGGACAAGGAGTGCTGTTGAGGAGGTAATGTCAAGATTGCTTACCGGCAATCTTCAGTAATGGGGCGGGGAGCCACGAGAGACCCAGGTACATTCCACACTGCGGATATGTCCTCGTTACGCCTCTACCACCTGCGACTCGACCTCGGCAGGTAAAAAATCTTTTTACGCATGCACGAGCCAGTTTGCTTCTCCACACAAGGCACAAGGGCACAGAAACGCGTTTATTATGCTGAGGCAATTTCGCAGCTCGGTCGTAATCCTGCATGAAAGGGTGGCTGAAGAAATCCCTGTGGCAGGTGAAACCCAACACAAGCAGGGAGGGCACGCCTTTGCCTTGGAGGCGTGCCCCCTTCAGAGGAGCACAATGCCGGTGTTCACCTAGTCCCGGCCCTCTCTCCTCCCCGCCTCCTCCTCCTTGTGCCGAGCTGATGTCACTGTGTTTGCGGCCTGGCCCCGCCTCCCTCTGCTGCCTGCGCTCCCGGCGGCTTCCTTGGTACACACAGCGTCCCTTCTCCGCCAGCGCCGGTGAGCGCCTTGCTGTGGTGTTTGGGGTTACACGGAGGATGCTCAGCGCCCGGGGCATTGCTTCTGTTTATTCTACGCTGAGTGAGGTTGGCTAGGTGGCGCTTCGCCTCTAGGTGCTGATTTGGGTGTTCCTCTGACACCGTGAGAAGCACACAAGCAGCTGCGTCCTTTGTTGATCGTTGCTGTAACCCTGAAAAATGTGGGTGAATCCCGAGGAAGTGCTGCTGGCGAACGCCCTGTGATTCACGGAGAGGGCCAACCCGTACTTCATCCTGCAGCGGAGGAAGGGGCACGGCGAGGGCGGAGGCGGTGGGCTGGCCGGTAAGAAGCAGAGATGCCAAACCCTTGAGTAATACAAAGATTGTTCTAAAAAATTCATACCACCGTGTGTAAGCTGTAAATGCGGCTCAGTGAATGCATGACCGTCAGCTGGAATGAGAGCAACCGCCTGCAGTGTGTGTGTCAGGTAGCCATGGCATTGTTATTGTGTGTCCCGCACACATGTCCGTGTTTTACGTCCCTTCTGTTGTCTTTCGGGGCAGGTGGTTAAATGAACCTGCATGGGTGTGTGCTCCAACGTGCTGCATCACGTCGGCTTAAATATTTTAGCTCAAACTCAAGTGCGCGTGCACCACAGAGGAGCGGGGGGAGGGAGCGCGGCAGCGAGACGAACGCGCGCTGCTGCGCGTGCTGGCCACCGACGGGAATGGGCGGAGCAAAGGCGGGACATGCGCCCGCCTTTGCCCAATTGCGTGCTGGATTTTTTTTTTTAAAGCACGCGAAAGCCAATGGCAGCCGCGGAAAGCAAAACCACACGCACTAGCGTGTGGTTAGCTTTCTAAAGCCCTTTCTAGAGGTCTCGCGCTGCGCGAGCAGGGCTGCGCACTGCAACGCTAGGCGCGAGACCTAAAAAACCCTTGCATGGCGAGTGCAGCGCTGCACGCTGCTAACGCCAGGCGAGAACTAACAAAACTGCACTCGTGACAGGGTCAGCCACATGGTATGAGCTGATGTACAACTGCCAGAACCTTGTAGCTGAAGCATGGAGGCATCAGCCTGCTAGCCTCACTGCTTCTAGCAGATAAGAGTAACAGTACCAAATGGAAGGACCAGCTATACTTATTGCCTGCGCTACATTTTTCAAATTCCCTACTGTTTCCTTGTCAAGTTCATTTAGAACTCATTATTTCTCTTTCATCCCTCCTCACCCATTCAATGACACCTCTCATGATACATTTATCATCTTCAGTTTCATGTCTCATTTGATTCCTCCTGGACACAGCACATTTTGCAGTCAACATACCATCTTTTGTTTGTTGTACTCCAGCACCCTCAGGTCAGCCAGCTTCTCCTGCTCCAATTTTTCTTCCTTCCTCTTTATGTTTTCAGCATTGATGCGCTTAATTTCAGCTTGAATTTCCAATTGCTCCAAGTGTTTTTGCTCCATATCCTGAGAAGAAAAGGAAATACATCAGAGCAAACCAAAGCATGATTCACCTCAAAACATGGGTTTTGCAGAAAATAGTGGCGACCCATAAGACTCTTCAATTTTGTGAACCATAATGTGTGGTCCTTATGAGATTCGAGCTGGATTGCCTCGCTTCCAGAAAGGTACTGGTCTATCACTGTTGTCCATCCCATACCGCAAACAGAAGACCAAGGGTGGAGAACACAACATAAGAAATGGCAGCAAGAGAAACAGGCTTGAAGGTGCATTGGCATTCCGCTCTTCTCAGCATTCACTACAGCACTCCATACATAACGAAAGCTGCAATACAAGTTTACACTGTTCAAGAACAATATGAGGAATGAATAGAGTGATCGCCCAGATTTTACAAATGCCTGCACACTCATTATCATGATAATAATTTTGTCATCGGTGGTTTCCTCTCCCATGGGGAAACGGACAACCACTAGATGTTATCACGAAACAGCAGCAGTGCTAAGAGTCTGTGTAAATGGGTTTGAAGTAAATATTGGAGGGAAAAAGCAGACTGGAAAAAAATCTGTCAAAAATGTTGTCTACTGAAAAAATAGAATAAAAAAAGTTGAGGAAAAAAATCGAAAAATGTCATGCCTTGTTAGCAAAGGTAAGTGTCCTGGGAGTAGAGTCAAAAGGGGTTCCTCCTGCTAAATTAGAGAAACGCATTTACACTGAGGTGTGGAAGGTAGGAGGTGACAAGTGAGGGAATCTTAGAATTCAGGGAAGGGTAGCGGTTAAGTGGTAGTAAAGGGTTGACAGATTTCAGAGAAGGGTAGCATCAAGGGGTAGTAACAGCTTTTTAGTGGTCAGAGAAGGGTAGCATTAAGGGGTGGTAAGGAGTTTTGAGGTTCAGTGAAAGGTGCATAAAGGGATGCTAAAGTTTTTTTGGGGTAGAGGGAAGGGTGGCGTCAAGGGATAGTAAGGGGTTTTTAGATTTCAGGGAAGGGAAGAGTTAAGGGGTAGTAATTACTTTTTAGTGGTCAGAGAAGGGTAGCATGAAGGGGTAGTAAGGGGTCTTGGGGTTCAAGGAAAGGTGCATAGAGAGGTGATAAAGGTTTTTGGGGTTCAGGGAAAGGTGGCAATAAGGCACAATAACGGGTTTTTAGGTTTCAGGGAAGGGAAGCATTAAGGGTTAGAAAGGACTTTTTAGTAGTCAGAGAAGTTTAGCACTAAAGGGTGGTAAGGGGTTTTGGGGTTCAGGGAAAGGTGCATTAAGGGGTGGTAAAGGTTTTTTGGGGTTTACGGAAGGGTGGCATTAAGGGGTTGTTCAGGGATTAAGGCTTCAGGAATTGGAAGCGTTAATGGGATCTAAGGCGTTATTAGAGTACAGTTAGACAAATTAAATAATGCATGTAGCAACAAGCATTTGCAATGCAATAGGTCTCGCATTTGCAAGAGTTTGACCTATTGGCATTGTAAATGACAATGCCTTTATTTATGTGTTTTGAAAACCTGCAAGCGGTGCGGTAAACACGCACTTTGTACTTATAGTCCTTGCTTACAGGAAGCAAAGCTGGCAGTAACTGTGCCTCTTTTACTGCCAGCCTTGCATCTTGTAAGCAAGGACTAGAAGTACAAGGTGCGTGTTTACGCACCACTTGCAGGTTTTCAAAACACATAAATAAAAGGCATTGTCATTTACAATGCCAATAGCTCAAACTCTCGCAAATGCGAGACCTATTGCATTGCAAATGCTTCTTTTTTTAAAACTTTTTGGACAGGGGATACATAACAGAGGCCATGTTATGTATGGCTCTCCCATTACTTCTCTGCTCCTGCGTAGCAGTTGAAAGCAGGGGCAGATGATTTTGGGAACCATACATAACCTTAAATTATAGATGGGTAAAAAGTGAATTAAGGGTATGTTTTTCATCTCGGGGTTCTGAGTGACATCATAGACAACTTGAGCTTCGCTCTGGCTGTCTATTTCATGTCACCAAGAATCCCTCAGTGAAAAACATCCCTGTAGTTCACTGCTACCCATCCATAGTTCTATATGTGGCTAGAAGACAGATTTCACCAATTGCAGCTGTAAGCCAGTTTTTGATAAGCTTGTGTGCTGTGTGTCTTGCACGATAGTGTAACAAATAGATGTGGAATGAATGGTTTAATGCTTTGTGCTAGTGCAAAGTGGTGCAACAAAAGGAAGTGTCCAGTCGTGGTGGTGCCTCTCCACTTTCAAGGAATTACGATTACTTCTCTTTGTTTCTTTATTTGGTGACTTTTTATAAAGCGCTCTACCATTCCTGTGGTTCCTCTTGGCGCTGTAACTATTGTCTAAAGGAGGAAGTACATGGGTGTAAGAACAAGATGGATGTTAAATAGAGGCTGTTAGACTTTGAAGACCCATGTTATTAGTGCTTCGTGAAAGTTTATCAGTCTTGTAACGCCATGTCTCTTGGCAAAAGGCTAGGCATGGCCTTTGAGGTACAGGCGCCTGACTTTGGAGTTTCGTATAAATGGCCTTGACATTCTTTGTGGAGTGCACCATATCTGCTAAAAACCTGAAAATTATTGGCCAGGGAACGTAGTGACTCCTCCAGAAGTAAGAACAAAGGGAGTTTAGTTCATTGAGTATTCCTTTAAAGTTCTGCGTCATCAAATCCCTTGGCAACAATGGCCGTGACTGGGTGATAGACCTGTAATGTTACTAATGACCAGGGCACAAGTAGGGGGGTACACACGGGTGGACGGCGTCCACCCACTTTTTTTTAACAGGGAGGACGCCAGCCACCCTGCCAAGAAGTTGGGCCCCACTGAAAAAGATGCTGAATTCGTCCCGGTGTAAGTTCCAAACACCGGGACACTTTCAGCAGCGCCTGCACGTTGTTTTCTGCTTTCGATCCGCAACAACATCATCTCCTATGCCGACGACACCCAGCTGATCCTCTCCCTCACCAACGACCCCACCACCGCCAGAGCCAACCTACACGACGGGATGAGAGACGTCGCCGACTGGATGAGGAACAGCCACCTTAAACTGAACTCAGACAAGACGGAAGTCCTCATCCTGGGCTCATCACCCTCCGCCTGGGACGACTCTTGGTGGCCCCCGGCCCTGGGCACCGCGCCCAAGCCAACGGACCACGCACGCAACCTGGGCTTCATCCTGGACTCCTCCCTGTCGATGACCAGACAAGTCAACGCCGTCTCATCTTCGTGCTTCAACACCCTGCGCATGCTCCGCAAGATCTTCAGATGGATCCCCACTGAAACCAGGAAGACCGTCACCCAGGCACTCGTCACCAGCCGACTGGACTATGGGAACACCCTCTACGCCGGAACCACAGCCAAACTTCAAAAAAGACTCCAGCGCATCCAGAACGCCTCCGCACGACTCATCCTGGACATCCCCCGACACAGCCACATCACCGGACACCTGAAAGACCTGCACTGGCTCCCCGTCAGCAAGAGAATCACGTTTAGACTCCTCACCCACGCACACAAGGCCCTCCACGACCTGGGCCCCAAGTACCTCAACGACCGCATGACCTTCTACACGCCCACCCGCCAGCTACGATCAACCAGCCACGCCCTCGCCACCGTACCACGCATCCGCAGAGCCACCGCCGGAGGAAGATCCTTCTCCTACCTGGCAGCCAAGACCTGGAACTCCTCCCCACTCACCTTCGGCGAACCCAGGACCATCTCTCCTTCAGGAAGCAGCTCAAGACCTGGCTGTTCGAGCAGTAACTTACCCCCTCCCCCAGCGCCTTGAGACCCTCCCGGGTGAGTAGCGCGCTCTATAAATGCCGTGATTGATTGATTGATTGATTGATTGAACAACGTGCAGGCGGGGAGGGGGCTCTCTCATTTCTGACTCCTGCTGGTCCCATAACGAAGGCCAAATCCAGGCCTGCCAAGTGTCACTCATCAGGCGTGACGCTAACGCATTTCAGTGCGGTGTTCCCGCATCACCGCACTGAAATGCATTGTCACGCATTTTTGCCACTGACCGCACTCTGCTGACAGCGCTGAAACTGGCTGCCCACTATGCCAGGTGCTAGCGCGCGCCAGCGCTCAGACACACCTGTGTGCGCCCCGGGCCGCAGGCAGCAGACTTCACTTGCGGCAAGCAGCAGCACAGTTAGTAAACAGTTAAAGATCTGCTTTCAGACTCAGTGCTACAAATGTTACAATCTGCCCTGCAGTCGTTGCGTTACAGGCCGTGGCGCCGTGTGGGGGATGATCCGATTGGATGTGACCTCACGTCCAGTGGAACAAGAAGGAAGTGAGGTGGAAGCGGTGCGGGGCCGAGGACTCGACTGGACTTGTCGTCGGTCCGCCTGGCATCCCTCTCAGCATAGTCTGAGACAGTGAGTGAGCTGCTGCCTGTGCTGCGCAGCAGGAAGACAATAATTTAATAGTACCGGCAATGGACCGGTGGGATAGCACAGCATCGACGACCTCACCACAGTGACTCTCACTCAGGTCAGGTCATGACTGCGTGGCATCATCACGGCATCGGGCGCTGCAGGGAGACTGCACAGCAGTGCGCCCGCGACCCCGTGCAGTGCCGCGTCTCATTGAGCCCGCCGCTGCTGCTCGCACCGCTATCTGTTGCGCAGCCATTTGGTGTCTAGTCTGCAGCCTCTCATCAAGAAATGCCGCTCGAGTCCGACCGGGCCCAGCTGCTGAAGAGAGCTTGGTGCCTGCAGAGCCTCATGAGGCTGGCCCGTAGCGTGGATCGCTCTCTCTCTGCTTCAGTTTCAGGTATTTTATTCTAATATAGTTAATTATTTTGGCATGTCATCATGTCACTGCTGACTGACTGAGCCTGCTCCAACTCTGCTGACTGCTCAGGCGAGGCTGCGCTTGGGACGGTGCCGCGACGGGCTTAGCTGGAGGGATGAGGAGATCACTGCAATCAGCGCTACAGTTTGTTTAATTTGAAAGGACAGGTCACGCAATTGAGAGCTTTGACAGTGCACACATTTCCAGAGCTCATGTGGACCCTTTAAAAATTGTTTGTAAGCGCTGACAGTGACTGTGCTTTACTTGACCTGTGCTGCCCTCTATCGTACCCGGGGTCGAAAAGGTCAATTGTTTGTCTGGTAATGAAGTGGCTGGAGTCTATGCGGACCGTCATTTATTCTACTAAAAAATCGAGAAGAGGGTCTGCCACCAAGTCTTTGCTCGGCTTACCTAGACGGTTAATTCTTACCAGGAGGTGCACTTTACCACAGAGTCTGCTGTGGTAGGAATAACATCTCCGTGTTGCAAGAAACACGACTGTCTGTCCTGTTTAGTTTTCATTGATAGGACACTAACTTTGTTAGCCTCTTTTTCTGTGATATGCAGACATATTTTCATTGCATATCACAAGCAAGCAACCCTCGGAAGTATTCTATATTGCTGTGATATGTACACACTTGATTAATTCTCTTAAATTAATTGTACATTCCACAGAAATATTTAAAAAAAATGCTCTTATCTGAAATGTACACAGCATATGTAAAAAGCTGTGCTGCGCTCAAAATAGGATAAGTATATCAAGGACTAAGTGAGCTGCATCAGTCTTTGTAGTTTACTCATACTAATGCTGCTTTTAGTGATTCCTGACTCGCATGTAAATACTGCGTTCCTAAACAGGGCCAAGAGACTCACTTAAAATTGCACATAACAAGAGACATGCAGACATACATCACTGCAGCTGTGTTTGTGTGGGAAGGGCTTTGCCTGCACTCGATCCTCCTTTTGCTAGGGTCGTCATATTAGCTTTTCTCCCTAAAAGACCACTGTGTGATGATATACCACTTTCTCTATGCTGCCTCTTGTGGGTCTTGGTATGTTTTAAGGCTTTTACTGGGTAACAGAACTTTCCTGTTAATTCTGATGCCTAAGGGAATTAGATGACTCCATGTAAGTAGGGACACGATGCTCTAGTCCTGGGATTTTCTGCTAGTTCAAATGATGCGACCCAGGACTGCAATTCCCAGAATGTAGTAGATTTGTTATTGAATGAAAACCTACAACAGGAGCAAGGCATCCTTGGTAACATGGGGTTATATAGTCACCGTACTAATGTCTGTCATTAGATCCCCGTTTTCTCATCTCTAACTAGATTATGGGATCTCTTCTCTATATACATGATGGGGTAGTAGGGCATGGATCTGTCAACATGCAGTCACAGAAGCAGTGCTTATGGATACATAGAGCTCTCAGAAGCGGCTGGAACCCTCCCCCTCATTTCTCCCTTCAGTAATGTGCTGGTCGGCCGGGGTCCAACAGCAACTACTTTATTTTCAGCACTGATCCGCAGCATCACTGTCAACAGAGCCTTTAGCTCCTCTGTGACAGGCTGCCTGCGGCTAGAGGAATCTGGTGCCTGCTGCAGGGCTGGGCACGTAGGCACCTCTCGCCAAATGGGGAGGACTGCTCAGCTCAGGTTAATGGTTTTTATAGGATTGAGGCTGCTATACTAGTCTTGAAATAATAACATACAGCCTGGCTGTGACCTATGTGTGCCTCAGCCTCACTCTCCGGTGTAATTTCTAATATTTATATTGTTCACGAGAAAGTGTCACTCATAATCGTTGAATTGTCACTCATAATTACATTGAAATTATGAAAATGTCACACATGGCAATCTGAAACCTTGGCAGCTATGCAAATCTGAGGGGTCATCAGGCCTCCTTTTGTTCGAGTCTCCTGGCTGGCAGCAGTCAGGAGCCTCACACCTAGAAGCACATGCAGCAGAGGGGAAACAGAGGCTCACATCTTGTTAGCACTTCACACATACTTAAGAGAGGCAGCTTTTAACTTTGTTCAGGCTCTGTTTAGGAGATATGCATGCTCTGTAAGAACATCAGATGTGTTGATCTTTCCCAGTATTTGCACAAAATAAATAGCATTTATGTAGCGCTTACTACCCCTGAGGAGGCGTTGTAATAATTTAAATATCACTATTTTTTCTTTTAAAGCACTATGGCTAGAGGAAGTTTACGCTGACAAAAGGCAACATTGTTTTATGTGTAGCGTACAAAAGTGTGAATCTTCTGCCTAAATCAGGAGGGTTTGCAAGTATACTCGAAATGTGCTCAAATGTACTCATGATACACCTGCTAAACATATATGTGAGGGCTTAAGATCTGATGTCACTTCTTGTGATGCCACTTCCTGTGATGTCACGCGCTGTGATGCCACTTGCATACTGATTAACTAGGTTAGTCCCCCCACTTCTTTTTTTAGGACTTGTGCCCTGCTAATGACCCCTAGGCACTAAAAGTCATGCCCGCCCAAGAAGTTAACTCTGCCATAAAGCAGATGAGCCCAGCGGGGAACACCAAAGAACAGGAGAGAATGTGCAGCCTGAAAGAACAAGCATTAGCAATGCAATAGGTCTCGCATTTATGAGAGTTTGAGCTATTGGCATTGTAAATGACAATGCCTTTATTTATGTGTTGTTTTTAAAACAGATAAATAAAAGTCATTGTCATTTACAATGCCACTAGCTTAAACTCTTGCAAATGCAAGACCTACTGCATTACAAATGCGTGCAGAAAAAATAAAAAAAAGCATTAGGAGAGAGCGTGTCCACAGCAGGCAGGAGAAAGTTATTTGAGTAAATAGTGCTCAGGGACTGTAATTAAAGCCTACCGAGCAACAACACACGTAACAGGGGGTGTCGCCATGGGAGGTTATAAAATGAGACAAGGCGGTACTAAGGAGGGACTACTAAGCCTTTTGACCAATGCACAGCCACAGTTCACAGTGGACAATGACACAAGCCAATGAAAAATGTGGGTGGAGCTTCAAGTCCCTACCTCAATACAGCATGCCCCGCAGAGCAGCGCATGCCCTGCCCAGGCTCAACCTAAAAATGTGTTATACAGCCAGAGAGTCTACCGAGCCAGCACTGTGAGTCCAACCATCTATCGGAAGATGGGGCGGGCAAATGATATATGTGTGTACAAGGAAATTATTGGTAATCCCACAGGCCTGTCAGCCAGGCTGGAGGGCTGATGGTTTCTGCATCCAAATACCCCCAAAAGAAGCCATCTTTGTGCCTTTTGGGGTGTGAGTCCCATAACTTAGTGCAGACTCCCTCACTTTGGGTACAAGTGTCACCTGGTGGTACATATCCTTTGTCACTGGATGTTACAAATCTTGGGACATGGTATCCCTCGCTGTGTGAGTCTCACAACTTGGCCTCACTGTGTGCGAGTTTTACACGTTGTTGCACATCTACCATTTGGTGTGCAGAACACCACATGGAGTACAGTGTCACTCATTGAGAGTGAGTCTCACACCTTAGAGCACAGTGTCACTCTTAAAAATTTCAAATGTTTCTCTTTAACTTTTAACAGAGACGCTGTCAATGGATTTTATTCCATATCCCTTCAAACCTCGCTCCTGTGGACTCTTGACCTTAAGGCCACTCCCAAAAGTACGCTTGAAATCTGGTATAGATTTCCACTCAAACATCTGGGAATATTGGTTAATTGAAAAAACTGTAAAAGTACAGTTAGGCAGACATGTAAATCTTTGTCTATTTTTTTAATGTTTTTTTTCATGAAGAAGGCCTTTACTTTTACAGTGTAAATGCAGGAGCAATAGGCAGGGTGCGAAGACGCTATATTGTAACATTTGAACACTGAATTACAATACAATTATGTGAAGATTTAACTTTCCCCCAAATATAATAGGATTGGAGTTAGCCAGAAGATTTGCCTTTAGGACAATTTTCCTGAAATATTTTAAGTCTAGCATTATAATAGTAAATTAGCTGTCCCAGGATTAGCCAGAAACTAAACAGAACCACTAACTGATGCAGTATTTTTTATCTTTATTAAGGTGTCTACTGGGTTTACATACAAATATGAGACAGGAATACTGTTACAGCTAAGCTTTGGCTATACCCAGATGTTTAGTCTTGGATTTGCAGCTATGCGAACACTGCCTGAGCCCACTGTGTCGCAACGAAGCATGCTCCTCCATGTACTGTACCTGCTGTGTGTATGTCGGAGAAGCTTGCACGGCTGCTACCTGAGCTGCAACTGATCTGTCATGAGAGAAGCTTGCAGTCAGCTCTCTTGTGAACACAGTACCATAACCCATCAACAGGTGCTGAAGCGAACAAGGAATAAACATTCCACGCCCATTCAAATATGAGCATCTTTGCTGAGACTTCAAAAAGCTATCAGTATTGCACTATTAAAAGTACACCACCTCTGCTTAGAAGTTCTGATACTGCCAAATTAAAGAAATAATAGACCAGATGGACTAGAAGGGCTGAGACATTCAAAATGTAATTGCTACTCCACCGTTTCAAGACAATAAGGATAAGTTACTTACCTGTAATCCTAGTTCTCTTCCAGGGGTATACTCATCAAAGTCATAAGCACTGAATTATCTCCGCCCACGTGCGGGAACCCGGAGCATATACAAAAATACATATATATGTGTATGTAGTAGAAAAAGAGTACATAGTACGAAATAAACACACACATATACATGTATAACATAAAAAAATATGCAGCCCCAAACATATCCAATAGGCTAAGAAGCCAGAGTTACATGTATTTCTCTAGTATGAAAATAACATATAAACATATAATGTAAGAGAAGGACATGTACAGTAATAGCATTCCGCAAAAAACCTTTTATTTTCATCAAAGAAAACAGTTAATGCCAGGCAATTAGCCTAAAGAAGGCTGCATAAATAAATAACATCCCTGTACAGAAAAGGAAACTGGCACCTCGCCTTTAAGGCCTCAGAGACCCTGAGCACTTTGCCTTTAAGGCCTCCAGGAGACCCCTGCTCCCATCATGCACCACAGGTGACAGTTAGGTCAGTTCTTTTGTACGGTATAAGAAACCTGTAGGAACCTGCATCAAAGATGCAAGATACCGAGTAAACTGTTAATGCTCGTCCGGGGAGGCAGGAGGGTTGCTTATGACTTTGATGAGTATACCCCTGGAAGAGAACTAGGATTACAGATAAGTAACTTATCCTTCTCTTCCAGGGGATACTCATCAATAGTCATAAGCACTGAATAGAGTAGCAAGCCCATACCCACTTCCGCGCGGACGAGCAAAAAACAGCGAACTAAATTGACGTACACATGTTAAACAGTATTAGCAAACAAGTTTCTCAGCGAGGCTTGCCCAACGTGAGCATCTGCCTGCGTGTCAGCATCTACACAGTAGTGGCGAGTAAAGGTATGAACTGATCACCATGTAGCTGCTTTACAAATCTCTGCCATGGGGACATTCCTCAGGAGAGCCGTGGTAGAAGCTTTCCCCCTAGTGGAATGGGCCTTAGGCTTCCCCGGAAGGGATTTGTTGGCCAATTCGTATGACAGTAGAATACAAGAAACTATCCATCTAGAAATGGATCTCTTGGAAGCTGCAGAACCTGTGTTAACAGGACCATAGTTAATAAACAAACGTTCTGAGTTCCTCAGTGTCTTTGTTCTGTCCAAATAAAACTTCAGAACCCTCTTGAGATCTAGGGAGTGAAGAGATCTTTCCGGAGGATTCGAAGGATTCGGAAAAAAGGTAGGTAAAGTGATAGTCTGGTTAATATGGAAGTCCGAGACTACTTTAGGCAAAAAACTAGGATGTGTTCTGAGAACTACTATGTTAGCGTGAAACACAGTATAAGGTTCCTTTCAGCAAAGAGCCTGGATCTCACTGACCCTGCGAGCAGTTGTAATGGCCACCAGGAACGCGGCTTTCCATGTTAAATGCTGTAAGGAAGCTTTATGAATAGGCTCGAAAGGAGACCCCATCAACTTTGTTAACACAATGTTAAGCTCCCATGAAGGAGAGGGAGACCTCACTGGTGGGTAAACCTTTTTTAAGCCCTCAAGAAAATCCTTTACCACCGGAATTCTAAACAAAGAAGTCTAGTTGGGGGACTTCCTATAGGCTGTGATTGCTGCAAGGTGGACTCTGATAGAAGCGAACTGAAGACCAGATCTAGCCAAATGCAGCAAATAGGGTAAAATCACCTGTTCCTGATCCCGGATGGGATCATGTCCATTGTCCACACACCATAGGAAGAACCGCTTCCACTTGAAGGCATATGATTTCCTCGTGGAAGGTCTTTTTGCTTCTTTGAGAATAGCCATACAGTCTGGATTCAATTGTAGGTGTCCATATTGTATGACTTCAGGAGCCATGCTGTCAACCGGAGGGAGGACAGGTTGGGGTGGAATACTCTCCCTGCCTGTTTGGATAGGAGATCCGGGCGGCATGGCAACCTCTTGTGTGGCACTTCCGATAGTTGAAGGAGGTCCGGAAACCACCACTGGCGAGGCCACTCCGGGGCTATTAGGATCATCCTGGAGTTGGTCCTGTACAGCTTGTTGATTACAACTGATATCAACGGAATCGGTGGAAAAGCGTACAGTAAGCTCTGAGACCATTCGATCAAAAGGGCATTCCCTTGAGATCCTTGTTGGGGAAACCTGGATGCGAAGACGGGGCATTTTGCGTTTACCGCGTCTGCAAACAGGTCGATGTCTGGCGTTCCCCATTCTTGAAAGATGCTGTGAGCAACTTTGTTGTTGAGAACCCAATCGTGGGCTTCGACGAAGTCTCTGCTGAGGTAGTCCGCCTGGGAGTTGAGAGAGCCCGGTAGATGAATGGCTACTATTGACAGGTCTCTCGCTAGAAGCCAGTTCCATATGGTGTGAGACTCTATGGAGAGTGTTCTTGATCGGGTACCTCCCTGTTTGTTCAAATAATACATCGTTGTTGTATTGTCCGTTTGGATTAGAATGGAGCGAGACTTGAACGATGGAAACAGGGACTTGAGAGCTAGATGTACGGCTCTCAGCTCTAGCAGGTTGATGTGGTAGCTCTTTTTGGAGTCGGACCATAGACCTTGTACTTGCAGAGGGCCCATATGAGTACCCCAACCCTGGAGAGAAGCGTCCGTGACTAAAGTCTGGGTTGGAGGGTCCTGGTGGAAAGGGACTCCCTTCATCAGGTTCGATCGCTTCATCCACCACCGGATGGAGTCTTTGGCTGATTGATGGAGAATTACATGATCCTCCCAGCGCCCTGATACTTGCATCCACTGGTCCTCCAAACATTGTTGTAGTGGACGCATGTGTAATCGTGCGTTTGGTACTATAAAGATGCACGACGCCATCGATCCCAGTAGTGATGACACCTGTCAAACTGTCGAGAGATGCGTGTGAAGAAGGGTCAGGCATTTTCCTTGGATTGATGACAACCTCTCCTCCGAAGGACACACGCTTGCTTTTTCGGTGTCCAGGAAAGAGCCTAGGTAATGGATCTTTTGCGTTGGATTTCTTGAAATTGACGTGAAGGCCCAAGTTGTGGAGAAGCTGAAGGCAGCACGGGAGATGATCCTGCAGCAGAGTTGGAGATGAGCTCTTCAGGAGCCCGTCGTCCAGGTAAGGATATATGAATATTTTCTGCTTGCGGAGAAAAGCGGCCACCACAGCCATACATTTGGAGAATGTTCGGGGAGCTGATTTGAGCCCGAACGGGAGAACTGAGTACTGGTAATGTTGAAAAGACACTCGAAAGCGTAGAAATTTGCGATGTTTCTTTGATATTGGTACGTGGAAGTATGCGTCCTGTAGGTCGATGGAGCACATCCAATCCCCTTGATGAAGCTGTGGGAAAATTTGATGGAGTGCTAACATTCGAAATTTCTCTCTGCGAATGTATTTGTTCAACAGTCTCAAGTCCAGTATAGGTCTGTATTCTGTGGTGGGGCCTCTTTTTTGCACAAGGAAGTAACAAGAGTAGACTCCTTGATTTCTTTGAGGAGCGGGGACTTTTTCTATAGCTCCTTTCTTCAATAAGGTGTTTACCTCCCTTTGTAACAATCGTTGGTCGCGGTGAGAAATGCCTCCCGGAGGTATAGATGGAGGAGGAGTTTTGAACTTGAGAAGTTAGCCGTTTTGAACAATGTTGATGACCCATCTGTCTTTTGTTATACGTTTCCATTCCTCCAGATGTAATGAAACACTTCCTCCCACCGGAGTGGACAACAGCTTTGGAGGAAGACACACCTCATTGCTTTTGTGGCTGCTTTGGTGCTGTTGACTGCTGTTTGTTTCCACCTCTGCCACGTCCCGGTCTACGTTGTTGGAACTGGGACCTTTGTTGCGTCTGACCTTGGTTCTGCGATGACCAGTTAGATGATTGACCTCGCTGTTGAAAAGAGCGTTTGTCATAGGGACATAAGCGACGACGAAATTCCTTCTTCTTTTCAAGGCCTACAGCCTTGAGAGTATCCAACTCAGTTTTCATTTTTGCCATTTCGTCGTCCGCATGTGAACCAAACAACGATGATCCATAAAAAGGGCAGATTAACTATCTTTCTTTGAGCATCGGGCTTGAGACCCGTGAGTCGAAGCCACGCAGATCTTCGTGAACAAATGCCATGTGCGTATCCGTGAGCTGCCAAATCTGCAGAATCGGCCGCTGTACTAATGATCTGGTTAGCTACCAGGCCACCTTCCTGCACAATCTCTAGAAAATACTTTTGATCTTCTTTGGGTAATTTCTCTGTGAATCTTGTTAAAGAGTCCCATAAAGACCGGTCATATCGTCCCAGTAGAGCGGCTGCACTAGCCACTCTCATAACAGATCCTGACGTATTGCACATTCTCCGTCCCAAAGAATCCATGTTTTTGCTGTCCTTCTCTGGAGGAGCAGATGACATAGAGGTATTGGAATGTGCTTTCCTGGCAGCGGCGACTATAAGAGAATCCGGTGGCGGATCAGACCGCAGAAACAAAGGATCTTGGTCTGGGACCTTATACTTTTTTGAAATTCTTGCGGGACCCGAGCCCACTGTGGCAGGTGTCAAAAAAGTCTTCATCGCAGGCTCTAACAATCCTGGCACCAAAGGTAGAAGGGGCTTTGCCGAAGCCCGATGGTGCAAAGTTTCAAATTTGATGGATGTAGTCACCTGAGGCACAGTCATGGTTATGTTCAACTTGCTGGCACCTCTACAGAGCACCTCGTTGAATGTCCCAATATCATCAACAGGGGAAACCCTGGATGGTGGAGTTGAAGATATAGTAGGGGAATAGTCTCTATACGATGACCTTGTTGATGAGGTCGTTGTAGGAGACCTCTGTCTTCTCCTTGGCGTATGCAATCGGCGGGACCTTGACCACTCTTTTGAGCGTGAGCGCCGTCTTAATGGAGATCTGGAATGCCTCGGGGACCTACCAGCGGAAGGTCTTGAGGATTCCGTGGGAGGAGGTCTCTCAGTAGGTCTGGGTTGGATCTTCCAGTGCCTAATGTCCTCCAACCATCTGGGTGACATGTTGATGAGAGGAGATTTGTTCCCACTCGCCGGAGAGCCCTCCGGTGTAACTTGAATGATAGTTATACCAGGCGAGGAAGAAGCTTCCCTCGACGTCGAGCGCCGTGATCTCGACGTCGGTCTTTCTAAGCCTTCAGCAGGAATAACTTGCCTGTCCCTCGACGTCGAACGCCTCGACATCGAACCAGAATGAGCCACCATCGACGACGACCGTGGAGGTGACACTCTTGATGGTGGAGATCTATGGGACGAAGCCCTCGACGTCGGTCTCTTCGACGTCGACCGCTGGTGTTCATGCGGTATCTTCGACGTTGACCCTGCCCTCGACGTAGACCGCTGACGGGTCTGAGAGGGTGATCTGGAGTGTCTCGACGCCGACCTTCGAGAAGAGGGCGGAGATCTCGACGTCGACCTCTGTATTGATGTCGACGGGCGTTTCGACGTCGACTGAGGTCTATCATGCTTCGAGCCCGAAGCATGTCTCGACGTCGACTTACTTCTCGACGGCGATCTTGTCCTCGACGTCGATCTCACTTGCTTTGTAGGTCTCGACGTCGACTTACTCCTCGATGGCGATCTGGTCATCGACGTCGACCTCACTTGCTTTGACGTCGATCTCGCTTGCATCGTAGGTCTCGACGTCGACTTACTTCTCGACGGCGATCTTGTCTTCGACGTCGACCTTACTTGTTTAGTTGGTCTCGACGTCGACGACATGCTGTGATGTTTTTTCTTACTTCTAGCTTCTGGTGATGTAGATCTTCGCCGTTTTCTCGGAGAGGAGGGCCCTCTGGGCCACTTTTATGATGTTTTCCTCTCTCCATCAAGCCTAGAAGTCTGATCTTCTCTCTGTCTTTCAATGTTCTTCTTGAAAGTTGACGACAGTGGTAGCATGTCTCTGTGTCGTGAGAAGAAGGTAGACACACGACGCAGACCGAATGAGGATCGGATTTGGCCATCTTCTTCCCACAGGAAGGACATTTATAAAATAAAGGTGGCATATCTGACTAAAAAGAATGACCAATTAGTCAGAAAAAGACTGGTAAATACAACCAGTAACAAGAAATATCGAAAAAGTAGTTAGAATATAAATTCTGACTGGAAAAAGTCAAAATCAGTTAAGCTCAAGCTCCAGGTTCCTCACAGAAGGAGCCGGAAAAAGAACTGACCTAACTGTCACCTGTGGTGCATGATGGGAGCAGGGGTCTCCTGGAGGCCTTAAAGGCAAAGTGCTCAGGGTCTCTGAGGCCTTAAAGGCGAGGTGCCAGTTTCCTTTTCTGTACAGGGATGTTATTTATTTATGCAGCCTTCTTTAGGCTAATTGCCTGGCATTAACTGTTTTCTTTGATGAAAATAAAAGGTTTTTTATGGAATGCTATTACTGTACATGTCCTTCTCTTACATTATATGTTTATATGTTATTTTCATACTAGAGAAATACATGTAACTCTGGCTTCTTAGCCTATTGGATATGTTTGGGGCTGCATATTTTTTTATGTTATACATGTATATGTGTGTGTTTATTTCGTACTATGTACTCTTTTTCTACTACATACACATATATATGTATTTTTGTATATGCTCCGGGTTCCCGCACGTGGGCGGAGATAATTCAGTGCTTATGACTATTGATGAGTATCCCCTGGAAGAGAATTTGTTTTGATATAGTGCTTTATGTGACAATTTTGGCTCCTTTGGGCGCCGTAAATAAGAAGATGTTACTCGTACCCAATATACTGACCTCAGTAGGACGGAGGGTCGGGTTTGCGCTTGCGGATTTAAAATCGTGGGAAGACAGATTAGGATTGAATGGTGGATGGATGGTGGGTTAGTGGATGCGTGAAAGGACGGAGAAGAAAAAGTATGGCTAGATGGAAAAGTGAATAGATGGATGAATAGATGGATGAATAGATAAATGCTTAGAAAGTTTCAGAGTGACGGGCCTTTTATCAGCCGTTTTCGCTGCAAAATGGTTTATATTTCACCAGGGAAAACAAAAAGTGTTTTGGTTGCACGATGTAACATGCAGTCCCATCCCACAGGGCAGTTTGACAGTGTAGAAACACGAGATTATCGTTTAGTTCCCAATGTTCCTGTAGCATATCTCATAGAAAAGTACTCTGCAACATTTGGGTTTATTGCTGTAAAACGTGGTCAGGAGTGACAAAGAGATGCTTGCTGAGGTAAGCAGTGACCACCATAACCTCCCACTGACCCCTGTCCAAAGCCTCAACGTGTCTCAAACATCAGTGCTTACTCAGCAAAATAAAAATAAAAAAGTGCTGTTGGCGCTGTTGAACACCTAGGATGCCTAATCTTGTTTCCACCTCATACTTCTTTCTTCCACTACCCTAGATTGCCTGCCTTTTTATTTTGCTTTATTCACAAATTATTTTTCATCCCTTGTTCCCTCCTTTGTCACTGTTTTCCTATTTTTCTCTTCCTCCTTTCTCTCTTTTCTGCCTTTCCCTTTCTTGTTCTGGGCCAAAGTCCGATGTTACAAATCAAGTCGTGCTCGCCAAAAATGTTTGCCGGAATCCACCACCGGCACAAATTAAGCACTAGTTTAGAACATTACAAAACACCTGGCATAGCCACGAACAAGTAGCTGGAAAAAAACACAAAGATGGCAGAGGAAAAGACACTTCCTTTGGGTAAATGCATTTAATAATTCTGCTTCCAAGAACTGTGTCCACATTGTTTAATTATTTTAAGCATTAGTGAAGCATTTATGGAGCTGATCATTAACTGTCATCCACCACCAAATATATTAATCATTCCTCATTGTGCTATGGCACTGCAGTCCCTATCCAGTCATGGCCTTCGAGGAGCTAGGTTTGCACATTCCTGAAGAAATAGACGAGTGTTTTTAATATCAGTAATAATCAGTCTGCCAGCCAGTACCATGATATGTTAAAACTCATGCACTTTTTAAACATTATTTATAACGCAGTAACAGAAACAGTTCTTAAAATGCTACTGCTGACACAGACGGACATAACTCACTCTGACTTTTATCGCTAAGTTATGGATCCTATTTTTCCAGGCAGTATAAAACACATTTGATTTCTGTGCTCTATGATGACCCAAGCCCGTGTTGCTCGCTAACAAAATAAGAAGTGTTCCATCGTACGTACCATCAATCATCGTGAAGATGAAGAACAGCGGGAATTCACACTCAATGCCGTCAAACAGCTGAAAGAAATTAGAATATAAAGCACGGCGCCTTGCAATTTAACGTGTATTGCGGCTGTGAAACGGACTCCACGGTTAATACAAAAAAAGTTTGTCAGAAATCCAAGGGTGCAGGAAGGTGCGAGGTCGCAGAAAGATAAAAAAAAAAACATCTGTCAAAGCTTATCAAGACACTGACTACCTGCGCAGGCTCAGTGAGAGCTTGAGCACTTCATTTTTGTTCGCGCAGTAACGCTGATCCACGCGTGTAACATGACTAACTGCCTTGGTTCCCACGGAAAAAAGCATTTGCAATGCAATAGGACTCGCATTTGCTCTAAATAACACGTCCTTACACTTTAACACTCGAAGTAAAGGGGCCAGTAGCCACGGAAGGATACAAATGACGACATGGCATAATAAGGCGGGACTAACAAGCCTCGTTATCAATCAGAAGACAGAATTTACGAAGGACAAACACAGAAGCCAATGAAAAATATGGGCGGAGAGTGAGGGCAGCTTGTCTCCCCATACTGGTCTACTGCATGGCTTGCAGAGCGAGCAGCGCATGCGCGCTGCAGCTAAAGCTCGACCTAAAAAAGCGCCATTTGTAAAGTATGCTCTTTAGTGTCACAGCTCAGCCGCTAAAAAATTAATTACAAATATGCCAGCAGCTGAAAAAGAAAAAAAATCAATTGAAGCGTATAAACGAGGTTAATAAAGTCAGGTACAACAAAGGCAGCAGTGAGGAAGGCGCTGTGCAAACATAGAAGAAAGCCCTGCTACAAGAGACCACAGGTGTGAACGCTGGAATTTTTCAGATGAAAGAAAGCTGCAGCGTATCGATTAATCCTGGCGCACCACTAGACGTTCACAAGTGTTTCTGTTGCAGTCTGTGACAATTCATTATTGTCTTGCTCAACAGGCAGAGCAATTCCGTTCTGGGTGAAAAGATGAATTATAATATTTCTATTTCAAACTCTGTTTTATTGAAATATTTCTCAGAGAGTGCGACCATAGCATTACATAGGCAACATTAGTTGTAAATACATTCCACCCAGATAAACGGAACGCTCATGCAGGTTACATTTTCCCCACAAGGTCCGCGGCGAATGCACTTTAATATATAACACAGCTTCGTCTTAACATGTTGCTTTCATACCCATGTTTCTGAATACAATCTACCCTCCCCAAAAATTAACCTAAAAAGGAAACTTAATTATACCTAAAAAAAAACAAACAAAACTGTGATGTCATGGTGCGGATTAGAGAAATGTGAGCGCGAGGAGTGGGTTATCTGGGCCTCTACTTGGGTGCTCAACGCCCTCCTCAGAAAGCCCGTTCATATGGAACAATTAGATAAGGAGCAAATGAAGGGCCCTAAGCCTTGGACCGCAAGCCGTCAAAGGGAGCCCCTCCGACAAGTAGCTGACCAGCGGAGACCAGATGTGATCAAAACCTTTTCTAGTGTCTTCAATTATATCAGTCATGCGCTCCAAAGCCAAAGCCCTCCACAGTCTCGCATGCCTTTGGGTTAGGGAAGGGGCCTCTTGTTTTTCCAAGCCGCAGCAACTGCCATTTTGGCTGCCCCCAAACAAAGCCACATCACTGATTTGTCACCCTGTGTCTGCCGCTTCAACGCTGGATCCCGGACCCCCAACAGAACTTGTTCCATGGAGGTGGGAATAGGATATCCTAAGATAAGCTTGATTTGGGACAGAATTTCTTTCCAGAAAGGTTTAATGGCAGGACAGTCCCACCATATATGTCTAAAATCGAATAACATCCCACATCCCCTCCAACACCTGTCTGACGAACTAGGAAAAATCGTGTGAAGTTTCTGAGGGTACAAGTACCAATCGTACATGATTTTGTAGTGTGCTTCTCTGAGATACATTGAGCGGTTGAATTTCACTATATCTCTGCCCAGATGTTCCCAATGCTTATCCTCCATTGGAGTATCTACGAGAGCGTCCCAAAAGCGTTTAAAACGCGGTGCCGTTCTGGGACTCGTCGCTTGTATGAGAGCGTACAGATAGGAGATACATCCCTTGGAAGAGGACCCCGAGTGAGCAAACCTCTCGATAGGGAGCAACTCCCTGGTGGCGGCCAGCCGCACCAGGGGCCGCTGCACCCAGTGTTTCAGCTGCAAGTAGTGGTATTCTTCTTTGTCATTCAATGCAAATTGCTTCTTGCACTCTTGAAAAGAGATGAGTTCTCCTCTTTCAAACAAGTGAGAGATCATGAGGCAACCGCCCTCCTCCAAGCCTCGAAGGGACCTTCTTGTAGTGCGGGGGAAAAGCAGCATTGAAATGTATAGGCGTATGAGGGGAGGGAAAGATCGTAAGGTGCAGTCTGTTAGTGAGGGTATCCCAGACTTTTAGTGTGGTGGACGTAGGCGTGCTTATGTAGGCATTGAGAGGTCTGTCTTGCTTTGGCTTCCATAGAAGATCCCAAATAGTACGCCCTGTTATCTGCCTGTCAATATGCAGCCAATGCTTCTCCGAAGCCCGCAGCGACCATTCCGTAATTACCCGCATTTGCGCCGCTCGATAATAGGACTGAAAGTCCGGTAGTGCTAGACCACCTTCTTTACGCGGTCTAGTAAGCAAATTATAGGGAAGTCGTGCCCTTTTCCCTTGCCAAATAAATGTGGTCAGCATATGCCGCAGCTCCCTAAATAGGCCTCCCTCCACTGGGATAGGCAAACCCTGAAAAAGATAGAGTAAGCGAGGGAGAACATTCATCTTAATGGCATTAATCCTGCCCAACCAGGTGATGTAAGCCCCTCTCCATTTTCCCAGATCCGTCTTTAGCTGTTTCAGAAGGGGGGGGAAGTTAGCTTTGTATAGATCCTGTATTCGAGGAGTAAGCTTAACACCCAAGTAAGTGATCTCCTTGATGGTGCAGCGGAATGGTGACACCTCTTCCACCCTCGCCAATCATCTTTAGGTATTGTTAAATTTAGTAGGAAGGATTTGGACCGGTTGATCTTGAATCCCGCCACCCTTTCAAACGCCTCTAGCTCTGCATGGATGGCCGGAAGAGAGACAAGAGGGTCCGACACTGGAAGAAGCACGTCATCGGCGAATAGCGATATCTTGTGGTCGTCCGTGCCAAAACGTATACCATGGATCTCTTGGTTTCCTCTGATCCTATGTGCCAGGGGTTCTATGCTCAAGGCAAAAAGGAGGGGGACAAGGGGCAGCCTTGTCTCGTCCCGCGAGCCAGGCGAAAAGGGGAAGAAGCAACTCCGTTGACAAGGACCCGAGAGTTGGGGGAATGATAGTTAGCGCGAATCATCCCTATAAAAGTTTCGTTAAAGCCAAAGCGCTGAAGCACTTTAAATAAGAAGGGCCATTCCACGCGATCAAAGGCTTTCTCCGCATCAAGCGAGAGAAGCGCTGTTGGGATGTTTTTTTTGCGGGCCTTTTCAATGATATGGATGATGCGCCGCAAGTTATCATGGGTTTGATGCCCCTTAATAAATCCAGACTGGTCTGGATCTAAGAGACCAGGGAGGATGAATTCGAGACGAGTGGCCAGGATTTTAGAGTAAATTTTTGCATCTAGGTTTAGAAGAGCAATCGGGCGGTAAGAAGAGCATGCGGAGGGATCCTTACCAGGTTTAGGAAGCACTGCCACAATTGCTTCGCCCATGGAAGGAGTGACCTGTTGCGTAGAGGCGATGATGTTAAATAGTATTGTTAGGAAGGGAACGAGCTCCGGCGCAAAAGTACGGTAGAAGTGGACTGAGAAGCCATCCGGCCCTGGAGCCTTCTGGAGTTTGAGGGAGTCGATTGCTTTCTGTACCTCTTCAGCGGTTATGGGTTTCGCTAACTTTTCATTAGAGCAAGCCCCGACCTGAGGGAGGTCTATGGGGCTCAAGTACCCCGATGGGTCATGCGTCCCTGGAAGTTCTGAGGTGTAAAGCGTCCTATAAAAATTCTCAAAGGCCCGTGCTTTCCTCTCCTCTGACCTGTGCTCTACACCCTGCTCATCTACTATTAGTTTGATATACTCTTTTTCCTGCTTGGCCCGGAGTTGGCGCGCCAACAAGGATCCCACTTTATTCCCGCCCTCATAAACCCTAGATTGTAGGCGTAGGATGGATTTCTCCGCCCTGTTGGTGTAGATGGCCTGCAGTTTCCCTTTTAGAGCCGTGACCTTCCATAGTGCCGGAGCCGAGGGGCTATCCTTGTGGGCCTGCTCTGCAGCTGTTAATTCCTGTTCTAATTGAAGGCGCTCTGCACATTGTTGAGAGCGTAAAGTAGTGGCCAGTTCGATGCACTTGCCTCGGACAACTGCCTTAAGAGCGTCCCAGGTAGTTGCATGAGAAGTAGCCTCAGGGTCGTTCAGCTCTAGAAATTCTTTAATGGCCCTTCTGAGGTCATCACGTAGAAGTCTATCCCTGCACAGGAAATTGGGGAAATACCATCGAGCATGTTTTGGACGCGGGTTTGGCCAGGTGATTGTCAACTCCAGGGGGGCGTGGTCCGATAGGCAGATCGGATGGAACTGAGTTTGCAGTACGGATGGGAGCAAGAACTGGCTCATGAAAATGTGATCGATACGGGAATATGTTCTATGTGAGTGAGAGAAGAACGAGTAGTCTCGCGTTGTGGGGTTGACCTCCCTCCATACATCTACCAACCCCATGCGCTGAAGCTGTGAATGCAGCGCCTTTCCAAACGCCCCTCCTGGAGCCCTGTGTGAGTGTGTCGTATCCATACCCAGATCCCAGACTAGATTGAAATCCCCCAAGAGCACTATGTCCCCCTGGGCAAAGTTCTCCAGAGACATAAGGAAGGAGAGGATGAAATCTTGTTGACCTGTGTTGGGAGCGTATAGAACTGCGAACGTGCATTGGCGGCCTCTATGGTCCCCCCGAACCATAAGGAACCTCCCGGTTTTGTCTGTTTTAATGTCCTGGACTTGAAAGGGGACCCCTGCGTGAAACAACAATGCCACCCCGTTTTGTTTCGAGGAGTGTGAAGATCGAAATATGAGGGGATAAGCTCTATGGCGTAGCCGGGACTCGTCTGACTTTTTGAGGTGCGTCTCCTGCAGAGCTGCTATTTGGACATTGTGGTCATGCAGGTACTTCCAGAAGTGTTGACGCTTGTTAGGGGAATTCAATCCCCGAGCGTTCCATGTAAGCACTCTAACCGCCATGTGTACCTAGAAGGAAATGCTGCCCTTTCGGCGTAGGATTCCTCTGAAAAAGCCCCAATTGACCCCCCCATCCCCCCTCGCCCACAAACCATAGAAAAAGAAAGGAACCATGACATCTAACTGAAAAAACCCAAACAAATACTTAACATGAGTGCGTAGAGTCCCCTCCTAGAGGGAAACCCCTGTACCAGAATACACTCGAGGAACATGACCATTACCATTCCCCCAGCCCTTATCATAGCAAAGATCAAGGCATATGTTGCATTAAGAAAGAAAAAGAGAGCCCCTTTCCCCAACGGAAGAACAAGTAACGCTGAATTTCAAACCCTTGCAGCGGATGGGGTTATCAAAATACCCCAAATGCAACTCAAACGGTTAGCCGTGTACCAGACCTCGGCCGTCAACACCCTTCACCCTGAGCCCCCCACCACCGGGTAGATAATACTGTCCCCCCGACCTGCTACTGCCGATACAGTGTTCTCTCATGGTGTCCATGTCAAGCGCTGGGATCAGAGCATCACGTAGCGCCTGGGCACCCCGGCCCCAACCTGGTACGGAAGATGCAAGTCCTCTGCCCCATCCAGCTCTCCAAATCTTCGGCAGGAGGATCCCTTTGGGTGGGAAGGAGGGGAAAGGGGGTGTACCCCCCACAGCTTTACAGCAAGTTCAGGCAGAAAGACAACCGAGCGGTTGCACTTCTAATGATGCCTCAGTCTGGTGATTTCTTGTTTCTCCTGCCCATTTGACGCCATTGCCCCCCATTGCGTCGCTCAGGTTGACCCCTCCCGTTCGGGTCCGGTAAGGAAGAGGAGAGTTCCACACCTAGCAGATCGGCTGCCTCCGAAAGTTCCACAAAGTGGTGCTGTTTGTTATTCCATTGGAAAGAGATCCCAAAGGGGTATGTCCATCTGTACCTAACTTTCTTCTCCCGCAGATGTTCGGTGATTGGGCGGAACTGTTGGCGTCTCATGAGAGTGGCCTGCGCTACATCTTGATAAAGCGAGCATGTGGCATTTTGGAAGGTGAGCGTGTCGGTGACCCTTGCCCTCTGCAAGACCATCTCCTTGACCCTGAAAGAACTGAACTTTGCCAGGACATCTCTTGGGCGCCGACCTTCCCCCGGCAGGCGCGGGCCAACTCTATGCACTCTCTCCAACTGGACTTCAGGGCCGTCTTCACCTAGGGCTGAGGAGAAGAGTCCCACCATGAATGCTTCCAGATCCGGGCCTTCGCAATCCTCCACCAGGCCTCGGACTCTTATGTTGTCTCGGCGAGAGCGATTTTCCAAATCTTCGCACTTGAGTAGTGAATCACGGAGTTGGCCACGCAAGTCAGCAGTTCCTTCTTCCAGGATCTTAATCTTGTCGGACACCTCCCGTTGTTGCACCTCAAGATCGAGGGTACGCGTGCCCACCGAGTCAACATCTGTTTGAACAGCCACCAGTTTCTCTCGTACCTCAGCACGGAAAAGTTTCGAAGGAGGCCTCCATCTCAGCCTTGATATCCGCTCGTAGCTCTGATCGCAGCTCCTGTTTGAACTCGCGAAGGAGAGGACATGAGGTCGTCTCGGGTCAGCGCCATATTCGCCGGTCTTACCGTCGCCTCGTCCTCGACCGCACCCGCTCCGCCCGACGTGAAGTAGTTGGAGACCTTATTATTGGGGGTCTTTTTGGGTGGCATATGTGGACCCTCCCTCGGTCAGCTCTCGGCCGCCTCTTCAAATGCGTGGAACCAGTGCGCCTCTGTTATCTTCGTGTGGGGACCCCTTCGCTTACCCTGCCATCTCAAATGTGTGGGACCTGAGCGCCCTTGATATCCGCCAGTGGGGCCCCCGTCGCTCACTCCTCCACTCCCGGGACCACACTGCTCTTCTCTTCCAGACGCCCGGCCAGTTCAGGCTCAACCGCCCCTCCCGGCAGCCAGCGAGAGACAACCGGCTCAATGATGGTGCCAATCAGCCTCCGCCTCGGCACACTCCTGTGAGTCTCCCTACGGGGCAGGTATCTTCCCCTTTTAGGCGCCACGTGGGGGCTACAAGCCTGTAAATGGAGATTCCTTGGCAGCCATGTTGGGGTCAGGCACCGCTCTGCTGTGCTTCCTCAGTGCAGGACTCCAGCCCCCTGCCGATACGCTCCTCACCTCTGCTCTTGACCCCTTATTGCTGAAGCCCTAAAAGGAGAGAGGCATGCTGCTCCTCCGCGCACACCCTCGGGGCCCCTGCAACAACAGAGGGGGTCGAAGACTCACTCAGCGCTTAGCAGGGCCGCTTCAGCAACGCTCGTCATTGAAGTGATCTCGGGGCCGGAGGGGAACTTCATCCCTATTCCGAGGGATCTTCACAGGCAGGGCCAGCTGATCTGGGCGCTCATATCTCCTTCGCCGCATCTGCCTGCCATTATGACGAGCGCTGTGTGGGAGTCGGGTAGGTCCCGCATACAGCCGCTGTTATAATATTTCTATAGCGCTTCATATCAAACTTCTGTCGTTTCTACGCGCTGTAGATAACAATCGTTAATATTATCCAGTTTAATTGTATTGACTTCATTGGCCCCGAAAGGATGAAAGGGTGATGGGCCTTGGTGCTTTCGAACTAATTGCCTACAAGCCACCACGCAAGGGTTTTAACTCACTGAGCCATCATGCCATTTGAAGAACTAATTTAAGTAGGCAAGATAGTTTGTCCTGGACCACACAATTTAGTCGAGATTTTCAGCCATGATAAGAGATTGAAACTACTGGTCAAGAGATTGAAACTACTGGTGTCAAATCAAAAGGCGTAGCCACTCGACCACCTACATTTCTCAGTAACTATATATGACAAAAACATAAAATGGTTACACTCAGATGTAAATTTGAAATGGCACGGGGAACTATTAGCTTTTTGTGCACTCTCAAAGCACGGGTGTTTCTCCCCCTTCCACCAACTCATCCATCGTGGGGCTTACTTCCTGTCTTGCGATGAACTGTCTTTAGAAATGCAATTTCTGTACTTTGCTTCCTCTTCTAAATACCATAAAAAACCCAAAGGCGGAAGGAATCCACCAGAGAACTAACGTTTGACAACTCATGTCTAAAGGGGACCCCGGCAGTGAAATCAAACACTTTGTACTGCTGAAAGTGAGGCGCTCGTACTTGGGGGGGGGGGAAACTAAAAAACGTAAGAGAGAGGGGGCAACAGCCTCAGGACCGGAACCAAACAAGTTCTATACATCCACAGGGCAGCCCTAAAAAAAGGACCGGCTGCCATTTTTAAAGAGATTTAAAGTGAAAGCGAGGCAAGGCATTGTTTAAGTGAAAGCACGACATAGCGTGCTGCAAAATATAAACACATGATATTTTAGAAGTTGAATATGGTGAGCCCATGAGAACAAAAGCACCCGTGAAAGCGCGATGTTGCAGGAAAACATGTCGTGCCTGCAGTAAGAGAAACTCATTAAAGAAAATAGTGCTGTCAGACTAAATAAGACATACCGTGTAACAACGAAGTAAAAGGGCCAGTCCTCAAGGGAGGTTACAAATGAAGACAAGGCGGTACTAAGGAGGGACTAACAAGCCTAATAATGAATCAGAAGCCAGCATTTATGAAGGACAATGACACAAGCCAATGACAAATATGGGTGGAGAGTGGGCGGTGCTCCAAGTACATACTCCAATACAGCATGGCTCAGAGAGCAGCGCATGCGCTGCCCAGGCTCGACCTAAAAACAACATTTTAAAAGTCAACATTTTTGGAATTGTCATAGGTAATAATGAAAGACACATTATTACAATGACAATTTCAACTCGACTGTAATGTAGACGACGATTTAAAAATCAACATCATTACGCACAACTTATAAATGGATGACAGTGTGCTACATAACGTTAACATAACCTAATACAATATAACAGAACAGAATACACATCATTACGCACAACTTATAAATGGATGACAGTGTGCTACATAACGTTAACATAACCTAATACAATATAACAGAACAGAGCTCGTCGAGAACATTCCAGCTGTGACCATCACTAGACTGAGGAGCCAGAATGTGTGTGCAGATTCAGAGGATCAAGAAATATAGAGTTAAAAGAAATCTCAAGCTTGTCATGACCAACATCCATACCTCAGCTTAGGTGCATAAATATATGGATCATCAGGTTTGCACCTTGCTGTGATAGTGGATTAAATAGATTCTCATGCACTCTCTTTGCTGTAGTTTAGCAAAATATACTTTAAGAGTGCACTTTGTAAATTATAAAGCTACATTTGAAGCCTTGCAGAGATAATTTACAGCCACATTACTTAGTGTGCTAATCCAATATTTAATTCTATTTTTAGATATACATTTTAAATAGTTAGGTCCAGTTATAGACTACTGCCCCTAGTAGTACGCATTATTGTAAAGAGTTTACCCTATTATGCTAAATGTAATGGATTATAAAATGTATACAGAGCTACAGTGTATTCTTTCAGCCTTCTGTTTTGAAGAATTCAGTCTAGGGTCCACCTGCTTTGTTTCATATATACCACCTTTGATTTGTTAGATAGTCAAATACAGTTGGTGCTATAAGGAACTTATAATTTGTGCAATATCGCAGTAACAAGGTTTTCGGGAAAATAATAGTGTTAAGATGACATAAACACAGAGCATTCACCATCAGAAGTCAAGGGCACCCACTTGCCAGGTGCTAACCTTCCCTTTTCTTACATGTAAGTCACCCCTAAGGTAGGCCCAAGGCACCCCTCTGGGCAGGGTGCAGTGTATGTGAAAGGTAGGATATGTGCTGGTATGTTTTACATGTCCTCATAGTGAAATAATGCCAAATTTGTTTTTCACTATTGCAAGGATTAGCTCTCCCTTAGGCTATCATTGGAGCTGCCTTCTAACATTTTGTGTAACTTTCAATTGAGAACAGCTAGATATTTGGAGTTTAGGCTCTCTGAACTCAGAATTTAATAACACACCTTTTAGTAAAGGTGGTTTTTAAATTGTGTGTTTGAAAATGCCAGTTTTAGAAAGTGGGAATTGTCTTGGTTAACCATCCTGTGTGCCTCTGCCTGCTTATGGATTCACCGTCTGGTTTTTAGAATGACAGGGGCTGTTTGTGCATTCACTCGAGACACTCACACAAAGGGAGCTGAGTTATTCCCTGCATATGCTGATGGGCCATCCTGGGCTAGAGTTGTGGGAGAAGTTGTCACTGACACCTGAATAGGCTGTGGCTGCTCTGCACCTCTCTGTCTCCACCTCCTGTAGTGAAACTGGACCAGGGAGGACAGAACTGGTTTTACTGACAAGGGATACTTTATGAACAAAGACTTCGAAGGGAAAAAGGGGTATAGGTATTGTTAGAAATGGGGGTCTCTAGTTGGCAGTGGCTGGCCACTGTCCAAGTAGGGACCCTTCTTCCTAAGTCAGGGTAAGAGAGCCACACCCTTTGATAACCCCTGCTCAACCCTGTGGTAACGTAGCACGAGCAGGTAGGCTTATCTCAGAGGCAGTGTGTGAAGCATTTATGACCATACACAGTAATACAGTGAGGAACACTACAAAGGGACACCACACAAGTTGTTATAAAATTGGTAGATTTATCACAAGACCAATAACTGTAAAAGCCACAATACTGTCAAAAATAGGATTGCTGTTGAAGGACTGTTACAAATAGTTCAAAGGTTGCAAAAATAAGGTTCAAATTCAAAGCAGGGGTCTCTGCGACCCTTTCTCATTCAGAGGTTGCAAAAATAAGGTTCAAATCCAAAGCAGTGGTCTCTGCGACCCTTTCTCTCACAAAGTACCTGAATTCAGTAGCAAAACCAACAAAATGTCGCAAAGAAGTGGTAGCGATGATTTTCCTCACGCGAGGCGGCGATGCGTTAAATCCTTGCCGCAAGGGAGGATGATGCGCCGATCTGCTGATGCGTGCAGAGACGATGCGACCAACTTCTGCACGCTAGGCCGCCGATGCGATGACTTTCTTGCCGCGAGGGAGAAGTCGATGCGACAAGCCTGTTGCGTTGTGCGATTGTGTTGCGATGCGAAGAAATGCCGCTCCGCGAGGGAGCGACGAAATCTGGTGCGATGCGATGAAAATGGCGGACGCACGGCGTCCGCAATGCGATGTCTTGAATCGATGATTTCTTTAGGGGTTGCGAGCGCTCGGCGACAGCAGCGCGATGATTTTTTTCCAGCGCGTCTCAGCTGCAGCGGCTCGCAAAGAGGCATAAGCGATGGTTTCGTGTTGCGAGCACTCAGCGGCAGCAGCGCGATGATTTTTCCAGCGCTCTCGGCTGCAGCGGCTCGCAAAGGTGCGTTAGCGTCGATTTCCAGCACTCTTTTCTCTGAAGCAAACTAGAGGCCCTGGAACTCACAGGAGCCTCATCAGCAGATAGCAATCCTCGCAGGGAGGAAGCAGGAGGTTGGTGGTGGAGTCTGATGTGCCTGAGACTCCAGCAGGAGGCTAGCTCTTTTTCTAGCCCTTGGGTAATTGCTGTAACAAAAAATAAAAGTTCTCTCAAAAGTTCCTTTTCCTCTTCTTCAAGGTCCAGTGGTCACTGCTGCAGGCCAGTGCAAGAAACAACACACAAGCACAGGGACAGTCACTTCCTGCAGATTCCTCCAGTGGCACGGACAGAGTTTCCTCTCCAGATCCAAAAGCAATACAAATTGTAGGGGTTTGAGCACAGATATTTATACCCCAAAAGTCTTTGTTCTCAGAAGCTACAAGTCACTGAACCTAGCCAGAACCAGTTCTGCTCAGGCCTGGAGCACTTTGTTTACCAGGCTGCATTCTTCCTTTCAGAAAGAGGGGGTCTGCTAGCAGACACACAGTAGGAGGTGGAGCCAGCATTCACCTTGCCAGGCACAGCCCTATTCAGGTCAAGGAGCCACCCCTCCCCATACTCTAAATGCAGATCTCTCTATTCAACCCAGGTCTGACTCAGCCTGCCCTGCCCCTCCAAACCAGACAGCCAATACACATAACAGCAGAGCACACTGGAAGGCTTAGGCAAAAAAATACCTACTTTCAAAAAGTGGTATTTTCAAACACAGAATATAAAAATAAACTTCACTAAAAGATGTATTTTAATATTCTGAGCTCAGGCATACTAAATTCGTTTTTCTACCATGTTCCTGGGGTCAGTTAGGACTATAGGATGTAATAGCCAAACTGCCCATTCTGGCCTATGAGGAACAGGTAGCCTTACAGTAGTGAAAAACGAAATGGGGTGTAATTCACTACCAGGACATGCTACACATACCAAGGCATGTCCTACCTTACACATACAATGCACCCTACCAGAGGGTGACTTACAAGATGCCAAGGGAAGGTTCAGGGGCTGGGAAGTGGGTGCACTTCACAGCCAAGATGGCAGTTCTGGACTGCACACAGACACTGCAGTGGCAGGTCTGAGACACACTTTACAAGCTGCTTCTGTGGGTGGCGCAAACCAGCGCTGCATGCCCACCAGCAGCATTTGGTTTACCAGCCCTGGGCACACACAGGCCACACTACTAGGGACTAACAGGTAAACCAAATAAGCCAATCAGGGATATACCAATTCACATAGACATATTTACACTGCACTTTAGCACTGAACAGCAGTGGTAAAGTGCCCAGAGTCATAAAACCAACAGAAACAGGTCAGCAAAAATACAGGAGGCAGGCAAAAAGTTTAGGGGTGACCCTGCAAAAAGGGCCATTTCCAACAGGTATTAGACCTAAAACCCCAGAACTTTAGATTACGTCTGGAATCAAGAGGAACCTCTACCAAGGACGAAGAGCTGAAGAGCTGAAGAGCTGTGAGGAGGAAAACTGCCCATTTGCTGTGTGTTGCTTTGCTGGCCTGCAGTTGCTGCTTCTGCTAAGGAGAGGACAAAGACCAGACTTTGCTGTGAAACCTGCTTGAGAAGAATCTCCAAGGGCTCGTATGTGCTTGCCTCCTGTTCTGAAGTCTCAGAGACCCAAAGGCTTCACCTACAGCCTTCTTGAACTCCACTGCTAGGGGTTCTGACCTGCCTGGGGGCACCTATTCCAGTTCTGGTCCCCTGGAGGTTGTTGCTGCTACAGAAGGCTGTGAAGAACTGAAAAAACCAAGAAAGTTGATGCTTCGCTCTTCTTGCAGCTGTTTTTTATTCGATGCTGCACTGCCGTGTGGGGGAAAATTCCAATGCATGGACCCGTGCAGCCGAAGAATCGACGCAGCCTCTACCAGTGGCCCAATAAAACTGACGCATGCCGGGTCCCGTACACCGATCACTGCATCAACTCCGACGCAGGCCCTGCTGTGGGGCTAAAAAAATCGACGCATCGTTGGACCGTGCCTGAAGAAATTGAAGCAGCGCCTGTGTTTCTGCCACCGCATCAACCTCCTGTGCATTTGGATTTCAACGCATCGCACTTGAGCGCCAACTCTACATCAACGCTGGGGCTGCAGTAACAAACCGGCGTATCACCCCCACACAGTAAGAAACTGACGCATCACCTCCGCTCCAGTAAGGAACAGACGCATCAACTCCCTTGAGTGGCAGTAAGGAACCGACGCATCACCTCCCCTGGAGCAAGAAACCAACGCATCAACTTCCCTGCACGTAAAGAACCGACGCATCACCTTCCCTGTGCCTGTTTTGCTTGCGAGTTTTGCCTCTTGTCTCTTCTGAACCAATGGGAACAGTCACTGGATTCAAGCTAGCCTGGCTGATGAGGGGTGTTACCCCGAAATCGGTCCCAGGATGCTTGTTTCCGGTTCAGGGAAAACCTGGCTTGACAGTTCGGACTGGACTGTTCCCATGAGGCACAGGGTCAAGACTGATTTGCATATAGCTGGGTCTGAACTGAGGTGGCGAAGTGAGCTAAAGAACGATGATGGATTCAACCCAGATCTGTGACTGGGGATGAGTGTCTGAAAAGTTTCAGCACTCCGTCCATTATCTCCTTGTGTTTGCTTTGTTTGCCCTAAGTTGGCATGGTATGCCCAGACATGGGTCCCTTGCTCACTTTGCCACTGGATTCAAGCTAGCCTGGCTGATGAGGGGTGTTACCCCGAAACCGGTCCCAGGATGCTTGTTTTCCGGTTCAGGAAAGACCTGGCTTGGCAGCTCAAACTGGACTGTTCCCATGACGCACAGGGTCAAGACTGATTTGCATATAGCTGGGTCTGAACTGAGGTGGCGAAGTGAGCTAAAGAACGATGATGGATTCAACCCAGATCTGTGACTCGGGGTGAGTGTCTGAAAGGTTTCAGCACTCCGTCTATCATCTTCTGGTGTTTGCTTTGCGTATTCCTCCCAGGCAGTATCACCATAGAGGACCTATGGCTTGGCAGGATGGGCCATAGTGACATGAAAAAGGGGCGAAGCTGTCACCTATCACACTTGCACTTCAGAGACACTGCCTCAGCTCACACACAAAGAACTTCACACTAGCCTATTGTGAGCTTCTCCAATTTCAAAGCTAGCACTGGGTATAAAAGTAGGACCGAATTTCAAGATAGGGTTAGTTCCTCCTAGGCCACCAGTGGTCCCCAAGGGTTGACCCAAGTGGCTGGTAGTCCTGTCGCAGGAAGACCCAAAGGTCAGATCTTGGTGCCCTCACACACCTGTTAGAGTATCATGCTTCATCATTGGGCGCTCCTCGTCAGGCTGGCGCTGCAATGCCTGACAGGCCTGGGAGCTCTTTGTCAGAGATCTTTTGGATCTGAGTACGCCGTATGGATGAGTGTAAGGGAGGGGGCTAACTAACAGTGTAGCTACTGGAGTGAGTGAATGGTGGCTAAAATAGACTCTGGTATCCAAAGGACAAGTTTATATGGGGAACAGATACCAGGTCTGGCTAAAAACAGAGGTGCTATCACATGATCTTGAAGTACCAGGATAGCTTCTAATGTGGAATGGTCAACATGTTTCGTGCCTCGGGTGCCCAATGATTGGGCGGCACTTCGTCAGGACCAAAGATAGTGAGGTAACCCCCTGTCTGGGGCTTCAGGTCTCCTCTCTAATAGGGGATGGCCTAGTGAGGGTAACCGGCTTCACCTTTGAATGTATGCCGGTTTCTTGTTCCACCTCAAGAGAGGCAGAATAATGCTCCTTAGGAAGGACCGAGGGTCCCGATCAATATGAAGGACATTTGTTGGTGGTCGGGACTCACTGGTCTCACCTACACTCCTCCATCATCCTGGAACGTAGGACCCTCAGACCAACCCTTCAGGTCACTTCTGGGCCAGTGGAAGACTCAGAAGAAGGACCGCTCTGCTGCTGGAAAGACTGCCCTGCTGCCCTGCTACCTGAGGAAGGAAGACTGAACCTGCTTCTTGAACCCAGAACCACCAGTGTGACTCCAAGGGCTAGCTGACTGGCATCCTATTCTGAGGTACATGGACATAACAGGCTCCAGAGACCTGTCCTGAATCTGCCCATGTGCCCAGACTCAACTGGACCTGCTTGTGCCCTGCTGCTGGCCTCTGCTGGAGTGAGTCCTGATCCCCAAGAGGCGCAGCCAAGGTCCTGGACCCTTGGCTGGCATCAGAGTATACTCCTCCTGACCCGACTGCCGATTCCCTCAGAAACAACGTAGTATGACACAACCCGATGCACCGACATACAGGACCCCTGCATCGCACCACCAACGCAGAGCGAAACAACTCGATGCAGGACCTCGCATCTCAGTTCTTCATCAGAAGAGAAAGAGATGCAATGAGACCAAACGCACTGCATCAAGGACATAGGTTCAATTCCCAGTGGGACTAAACTGGTTGTTGTATCTGACCTGCACTCCATTGCGGTCGGCCCGAACTTTTGATGTTGTCCCGATAACGGGCGACCAGATAACCACAGTTGGCGCTTTGTGCTTTTAGGCACTATACTTACCTTAAAACTTTGAAATTGTATATCTCCGATTCTACCGATTGGATTTTTGTCTTTTTGGTGTCAAATAATTTATTAAATCTTTTTTTGCTAGGGTTGTGTTCCCACTTTATTGCTGTTTGTAGGCTTTATAAATACTTTACATATTGCCTCTGAGTTAAGCTTGACTGCTTTTGTGCCAAGCTATAAGAGGGTTAAGCACAGGTTATTTTGTGACTGTTTGTAGTTCACTCTTTTCCTTATCTGGGTAGGTAATCTAGGCTCAACGAGCTACTCAGAAATATGATGCTGCCCTTCGAAAGTCTTACAGTTGGTGGTACTGCCTAAAACCCTGATATTGATGTCTGGGATGGGTGGCAGGGGCAGTGTGTAGGCAGTCTTTAGCTGGCTTTATGTCATCGGCCTGGACTTGGTCAGGCAGCAGGTCATGGTTGCCCCCATAAGTGACATTTAATTTATAGGCTTGCCAGGGAGAAGCAACAAAATCGTCAAAATGCAGGCAAAAGAGATGCTAATGCCAAAGAAGGCCTCTACAAAAGTCAGATATTGTCAGTATCAAATTTGCTTACTTAGTTGATCAGACAAGCGAGGGGCAGGAGTATAATACATAAGAAAATAAGTTACTTACCTGTGACTACGGTTATCCAGTATCTGTATCTTTCATAGGTTCACATGCCTGCATCATTCCCTGTCGTCTAGATGGGAGTCCCATGGTAAAATATTCAAGCAGTGCTTTAAAAGCTTCATAGGCTATAATGGTCGTAGGCCATCTAAACAGTAGCCTATCTATGTTCTTATTAAAAAAGGACTAAATGTCGGCATCCAGCCAATCGGCTGTTAGCACCCTCTAGAACACTTCCAGCAGAAGCAAGTTCTCTTCAGATTTTCTAAGCACAAGTGGGAAGTAAGAATCCCCAATACTAGAGAGAACTGCCTCCACGGGGAGGAGGGTGTGTTGCATGTGAATCTATGAAAGAAACCAATACTGGATAACCGTAGTTACAGGTAAGTAACTTATTTTCTTATCCAGTATTGGGGTATCTTTCATAGATTCACATGCCTGAATCAGAATAGCAAGCAGTACCCTAAGTAGTACTGTCGTTAGAGGAAGGAGGGAGACATGTAACTCATAACCCCCAAAGCTATTGAAATATAATAGTGACATTTATATTCATAACATGCTACACTGTTAAAGATGTATGTACTGAAACGTTCTAGCAGAATACAATTATAGAACAATTAAGGCTGTGTTTAACCATCAAAGTTATACAAAAGCTTCATATTGGTAACAGAAATAAAGTACAGTTATCCATATATCTATATATGCATATACTTTGAGTAAGATAGCTGAAAAAATGTCCTCTTATATCGAATAAAGAGGCTGACCTTAACTGAAGAGATGACGCAGTACCATTTGGCCCACAGCTGCATCCTCATGCTGCGTAGATTGTAGACAGTAATGTCTTGTAAAAGTGTGGTCATTTTTCCATGTCGCAGCACGGCATAGCTTGTCCAATGTCACGTCAGCAAACAGAACTCCTGATGTAGAAACTGTCCTGGTGGAGTGCGCTTTAGTTCTTGTTGTTAGAGGCTTGTCAGCCTTGTCGTGACAGAATTGGATCGCAGAAGAGACTCACCTGGCAACCGTGGCTTTAGTTACTGCTGTTCCTTGTTTTCCTTGTTCGTAAGCGACCCGTAACTGATATGTTTTCCTTATGTCTTTTGTTTTGTGCAGGTAGAATTTTAAACACCTCTTAATATCCAATCTATGCAAAGCCCATCCTGCGAGCTAGACGGGTTTGGAAAAAAGGATTGCAATATCACTGGTTCGTTGAGGTGAAATTGTGTCGGGACTTTTGGAATAAAAGTCGAGTTTGTTCGCAGAGCTACATAGATCTCAGTGAAATGCAGAAAAGGTTCCTTAATTGTAAAAGCTTGTATTTCGCTAACCCTCCTTGCAGATGTGAGAGCCAGTAAGAGGGCTACCTTCCAGGTGAGAAACTTGAGCTCTGCTTTGTGAATTGGTTCAAACGGCTGTCTCATCAACTCTGCCAGGACAAAATTAAACTTCCATTCCGGAGGTGGCACACGCACCGGGGGAAATGGGCGGAAGAGACCCCTCATGAATTGTTTTATAAGATTAGAAGCACAGAGAGAAGGAACTTGAGGAGACTTCCTTTAACGTGAAATTGCAGCCAGGTGAACCTTAACTGAAGAGAAAGTGAGACCTGATTTCGCCAAAGAGAGAAGATATGGTAAAATCTGCTCCGGAGGCGCTTGAATTGGGTGAAGGTTGTTTTGCTCACACCAGAAACAGGATTGCTTCCATTTTAGGCGGTATGTCTTGATAGTGCTATCCGCTCGGGATTTGGAAATAACTTCCTTGCACTCCTGCGAGATATCTAGATCCCTGAATTGTAAGAACTCAGGAGCCATGCGTGCAAATGAAGAGATTGCGGGTCTCGATGATGCACTTGGCCCTTGTCCCTCGATAACAGAGATGGAGATGGCTGCAGGCGAATGGGCTTCGACTCCGACAGCAGGAGTAGCTCCGGGAACCAGTACTGTCTGGGCTACCGTGGCGCTCTCAGTATCAGACAACATCTTTCCGCTTTCATCTTGGTTAATTCCCTGGGAATTAATGGGAAGGGGGAAAGTGTAAGCATATATCCCCGACCATCGCATTAAAAGGGCATTCCCCCTTGACTCTGGTAAAGGGAATCTGCTGGCATAATACTATCATTTGGCGTTCTCCTTCGTCGCGAAGAGGTCCAATGCTGGTTTTCCCCACCTTCAAAATACCTTGTCAAGTTGGGACTGCTCGAATTCCCACTCGTGACAACTGGTCTGAGTTCTGCTTAACGTGTCTGCCAGAGTATTGTGCAGACCTCTGACATGCTCGGCCTTCAAAGAGATCCCATGCTGTGTCATCCAATCCCATAATTTCTGTGCCTCCTGAGATAACGTAATGGACCTTGTTCCTCCTTGTTTGTTGACGTAGTACATGCTGGTCATATTGTCTGTATGAACCAGCACAGAGGAGCCCGCTATTCTCGGCAAGAAAGCCTGAAGATATAGGAATATGGCTTTGAGTTCCAGACTGTTGATGTGCTGATGCTTCTGCGCAGAGGACCATTTGCCCTGAATTTGTAATTCTTGTAAGTGACCTCCCCAGCCCTCCATGGAGGCGTCCGTTGTCAGTATGAAGTCTGGGATCGTCCGGAGAAATGTCAGGCCTTGTACATGATTTGGTTCATGAAACCACCATTGCAGTGCATTCACCATTCGTCTTGTGATCTGAATTACGTGTTCAAAGGATCCCGAAGCTTGTTGCCATTGCTTTTGTAGTTCCACTTGAAGAGGCCTCATTCTCTGTCTGGCTAGTGGCACCAGATTTATTGATGAAGAACACATCCCCAGGAGCGACTTGTACATTCGCACAGAAACTGACTTTTTTTTTTATATGGTCTTTGAGTTTGCAGACGTATATGTCTTTCATGAGATAGGAACGCTTTGCATTGAATGGTGTCTATGTGCGCTCCCAGAAAGGATATGACTTGAGTGGGACGGAACAAAGATTTCTCTTTGTTTATAGTGAGTCCCAATGTCCTGAACATGTGAAGGCAGGTGCTTGTAGCTCGACTGGCCTCTTGTGTTGTTGGTGCTTTGAGCAGCCAGTTGTCGGGATACGGGAATACTTGCAGCCCTTGAGATTGCAGGGCTGCTGCTACGGGCGCCAGGCACTTGGTGAAAATCCGTGGTCCATTTTTGAGGCCAAATGGAAGTACTTTGAATTGGTAGTGGGTACCAGCCACAATGAATCTTAAGAATTTCCGATGCTTTGGATGGATTGGGATTTGAAAATATGCGTCTTCCATGTCTAGCGAGGTCATGAAATCTCCTTCGTTTAAGCGACCCAGGATTTCGGAAAGCGTTAACATTCTGAACGTCTGTCTCTTGAGAAACCTGTTGAGATTCCTTAGGCACAGAATCAGTCTCCATTCTCGGAATTTCTTTTTTATTAGGAAAAAACAAGATTAAACCATTTCCCCTTTGTGACTTCGGCACCTCCTCTATTGCTTCTTTGGCAAGCATGACCAAAGCTTCTTTTCGCAGTAAGTGAAGACGAGGGGGGGAGGACCTTTGGGTGGAGTAGTTGGAGGGTGCTGGAGGAGTTCTAGAGTGTGACCGTTGGTGACAAGGTCCAACACCCAGAGATCTGTTGTTACTTCGTGCCACTGGTGGACATAGCTGGAAATCTTCGCACCTACAGGCGTTCGCTTGTAGCCTCCCTGGTGAGAGAAACCTGCCATAGACAAATGATGGTAAGATGGAGGATTATAAGATTGTCGATACTGTAATTGGTATGGCTGATACTGTTGAGCCCTCTGGTAACCTCCTTTGTAAGTGGCGAATCCTCGCCTTCTAGCACCTCTGAAAGGTACCCTCCTGTATTGTAGTGTCCCCAACGACTTTGCAGTCTCTGTGTCATTTTTAATTGCCAACAGCGCCTCATCTATGTGCTTTCCAAAGAGGGACTCACTGTCGAAAGCCATATCCAAAACCTTCGTCTGCACCTCAGGTCTAAAAGTGGTTGCTTTCTGCCATCCTTGATGTCGGAGCACAGCAGCTCCCGCCAGTTGTCTAAAGCCAGTATTGGCCACGTAAAGGGCACAGTCAATGGTTTCTGAAGCTGCACGCTCACCTTCTACTAGTATCCTACGTGCCTCTTGTCTCTTATCTTCAGGGATAAGGTCTATTAACCCTGCCATGTCAGACCACATTTGGCTGTCATAGCAGCCGATAATGGCTAGAGCATTTGCTGCCCTAATTGTTACAGCTGCCATAGAAGAAAAACGTTTTCCTAAAATGTCCATCCTACGCCCTTCCTTATCCGGAGGAGCAGTAATCGGGGTAGCAGGGTTTTTAGAGCGTCTTTGTGCAGCCTGAGAAATGACCGAATCTGGCTTGGGATGCCCAATGAGGCAAGATGGAGAGTCCTCCGGAGCCCTGTACTTCTTCTCAACAAAAGGCAGCACCGGTGGTATGGACGTTGGTGTCTTCATTATCCTGATGCCCTCCTGCCATACATGATCTATAATAGGTATGAAGTGTACCATTTTCCTCGTATCTTCCTTAATGTCATATAAGAAACATTCGGTTTGTTTTACTGCAATAGGCAGATGAAACCTGTTGGCTGCCCTATGCATTAGATTGTCAAATCCCCTGATATCTTCTGGAGGAGAGTCTGATGGAAGGTGTGGAGGAGGGGAGGGAGTTGGAATAACGTAGTAATCCCAAGGGTCAAGAGCAGAGGCTGGAACCGGTAGCTCACCCTCCTCTCTATCCTCTGTTCACAGGTGTGCTAGGCGGTTGTGGGGCTGGCGCACCTGTAGGATCTACTTGAGGTACCGGCATGTCTGGCTGTTTCTGTTGTGGCAGAAACCTCTGTTGGTAATCCGACAACATGGCCTGTAGATCTTGTATCAATGATGGTGGCAGATGGGCCATGTCCCTGGGGCGTGGCTCTGGTTGAAAACTATATTGGTAACTGTGACACAGAGCCATATACCCCTGCTGGTAATATTGGGACTCACCATGATAGTCCTCATCCTCCTCATCCTCATCCTCATCATCTTGACACTTTACGTGAAGCTCAGATGGGATGTGAGCCACTCCTTAAAGGCCATCACCGTCATCATCATCTTCATCCTCTTCTACATAACCTTCCAGCAGATGTGACTGAAGCAAGGGCGAAACCTTGCTATACTCTTGCATGGATGGCTGCAGGAACGTCTTGGTTACTCTGATGACTTGAGTAATCCTTGTCGATGGTGGCGTCGACAGTGCAGAAATCATCGGAAAAGAAAATTCCATCGTCGACGGTGTCATCGTCAACGGTATCTGCGTCAATGTCGTCAACGGTGTCATCGTCGACGGACCACTCGTCCACGAGTCGGTCGTCGTCGACGGACCACTCGTCGACGAGTCAGTCGTCGTAGGGATCTTCGCCGATGGCCTCTTAGTCGACAAGGGGTCCTCAACGACAATGGGGTCCTCGTCATCAATTGCAGAGACTCCTGTAGATAGCATAGGACCCTGGATCGCGGTCGTTGTCACTGTTGCCGTCGACGACGGCGTCGTCGATGTAACACAGAATGTCGTTGATGATTTTTTAAGGGTTTTCTTACCCAAAGGATCTGATGAGGAGGCTATAGGACGATCTTCCTTCTTGACTGGCGTAGAAGGCATAGATAATGCTGGCTCAGAGGAGTGTTTAGCAACCTTCTCTTTTTTTGAAGGCTTCTGATGTTTTCTTCCTTCACCTGAGGAACTGTCCTTCGATCTGGCCCTCTTATGGAATGTAGAGGCTCTGGCAAGTCATCATCCGAAGAATGTGACTGGTGTTTAGTGGTCTGAAGCTAAAATAACAACCTTCCCTCTCTGTCCTTGAGGGTTTTATTTGAGAAGGTGCGGCAGATCTTTCATTCTCTCACCTCATGCCTTGGGTAAAGGCAATAAATACACTCCTTATGTGGATCATCCACATGGACGCTTTTCTTGCCACAGGTTTTACATGGGCAGAAAAGGCCTTTTCTGTCTGACATGATGTCAAAATTTGAGAAAGTTTAAGAGAAAACTGAGTAGCACTCAGAGAGACTTTCTTCCACACGACGTGCAGTGAAAATCTGAAGAGAACTTGCTTCTTCTGGGAGTGTTCTAGAGGGTGCTAACAGCTGATTGGCTGGATGCCAACATTTAGTCCTTTTTAAAAAAGGACATAAAGATACTGGATAAAGTAGGTACCCCTATGCACTTTTTCCATCCACCACTTATTTCACTGTAAATAGAAAAGCAATTCATAAAACTTGCACTTCACTGAGCAATGGTCATTACAATGAGGGCAGCAGCGGAACCTGCATGATCTGCTGCTAGCTTGCTCTTCATCTCTCCCCTGCCCATCTCGTTTCCGAAGGATGGACCGCAGCAAGCTGCGAGTATGGCTGCGGTGAAACAGTGTGCATTGGACGGTCTACCCACCAGTGAGAGTGACCTCAAGGTGCGGAAGTGATACAGCGTGTGGTGTCCATGAGTGAGGCACAGCTTATTGCTGGAGCGTTGCAGGAGGTGGGGCTGACTCCTTGGTTGGTTCAATCTGCAGCGGAGGAGGTGGAGCTGCTATGGCCCAGGGAGTACACTGTTTGAGATCGTCGCCCATCGTATAACTCCTCTAATGTAACATCGGGCTAATGCGGGTATTCTGCAGAGTATGAGGAACGACTATCAGCCCTGAGGTCAGAGGCCCTGAGGTGAGTTAACACTGGAAGCAAGGAGTCAGGGTTGGTGGTCACTCCATGCTATTCAAGGCCATCTTTGTTGCTATTTGCTGGGCTGAGAATCAAGTAAAAGACGATGGCCTTCCTGTGGTTTTTCAGTGGATATACAGGCTCGGTTTTGAGTGGCTGAATAATACAATTGTTTAATCAAACAATGAGACAACAACAAAAAATGAGGTGCTCAGGTCCGATTGTCAGTGGCCAAATTGAGAGAAGTGATTTGTTTAAAAACATAGACTCACACAAGGCCGCGTTAATAACTTGAAGCTGTACCACTGCCCAAGAGAACAAACAATTGCCAATGCTGATATACAGATCACACTTTTTTGTCAATGCGCATTGACTTAAAACAATGTCGCCAAACACCTCTTTTTCCGTATGATTTAATCAGGATTTAGTCAAAAGATTCACATATACAAATTAGAAGCACACATTGTTTTTACATTTTCAATAAATAAACCAAACTACTTACTCACAAACCATACCAAATACAGTGTCCAAAGTTTACAAAAATTCTCTCTTATCTCACACACCACACTTCTCCTTCAAACTCTCTACCACTCTAATCAAACAAACATACTCCCACTCAACTCACAATTCAGCAGTCTACCAAACAACCCAACATACAATTATTCAAAGATGAATCTAAACAAAACATAATCATGACGAAAAATAGGCCAAACAGAAATACATCTCAACATTGCACAGAAAATACCAAATTCTAAAAACGTAATTTGTGCACTTGGTTTGAGCCACCACAAGGTCGACGCGTTTCGAACCCCCAAATTCTGGGGTTCTCCTCAGGACCAGAAAGCTTAGTTCCTGTTGCGAGATCGGCCGATCTCTGCTGCACTATGTACAACCAATTCATCCGAATACTATTTTCAGCGATGGTAGGTCCCCCAGACGGGAGCTGTTGTGTCTCAATTATGTAAGGGAGTAACAGGCTACAGTCTTATGAAGGGTTTGACAGGTCGTGAAGGTCCAACTCTATGTGTTAAACGTTTCTCGGTCGAATTGTTCTAGACAAACGAGGCTGATTTTGACGGGAATAATCTTGCCGCCGGGGAGTTTGGCCGTTCTCCTGGCGCCGGGTCGTATCGCCCGGCGCCAGGAGAACAGCAACAGGAACTAAGCTTTCTGGTCCTGAGGAGAACCCCGGAATTTGGGGGTTCGAAACGCGTTGACCTTGTGGTGGCCAAACCAAGTGCACAAATTACGTTTTTAGAATTTGGTATTTTCTGTGCAATGTTGAGATGTATTTCTGTTTGGCCTATTTTTCGTCATGATTATGTTTTGTTTAGATTCATCTTTGAATAATTGTATGTTGGGTTGTTTGGTAGACTGCTGAATTGTGAGTTGAGTGGGAGTATGTTTGTTTGATTAGAGTGGTAGAGAGTTTGAAGGTGAAGTGTGGTGTGTGAGATAAGAGAGAATTTTTGTAAACTTTGGACACTTTGGGGCCGATTCCGATCTCGGCCGGTAGTGCTCCGAATCGGATTCGGATTTACCGGATCCGATTCGGAGCCCTGTTTCCCGACCGAATCGTACGCGGGTCCGGCCGAGCGAGTACGATGCAGGCACCCGCGAAATCTCCGACCGACTCGAACGCAGCTTCAACACGCTCCGACCGACTCGCATGGACACGACTCGCACCGCGCTATGGAGACGTTTCCCGGCCGGGTAAGTACGATGCGCGCCGCGACCACTCCGACCGACTCGCGCCGTCCGGCTCGAAAAAGCTGTCGGAGCCGGACTTTGGGGGTCCGCGTCGGACCCCCCTGTACGCGGAGGCGCGCGAGTCGCACACAGGGGGACCCATGGGTCCCCCCTACCTGTGCATGTACGCCGCGATGCGCATGGACGCGTACACGCTGTAGGGGCGCCCTTGACCGCCTCGCACCCATTGAGTCAATGGGAGCCCGCGTGCGCGTCGTGCGACCGGCTCCCATTGACTTCAATGGGAGTCCGACCGAATCGAGTTCGATGGCATGCGAACGCATCGTACTCGTTCGGTCGGACTGCTAGGGCCCGATTCGGTCGGAATTCTCTCCGGGTCCGGCTCGGTCGGAGTGAATTCCGGCCCGAATCGGAATCGGCCCCTTTGTATTTGGTATGGTTTGTGAGTAAGTAGTTTGGTTTATTTATTGAAAATGTAAAAAAATGTTGTGCTTCTAATTTGTATATGTGAATCTTTTGACTAAATCCTGATGAAATCATACGGAAAAAGAGGTGTTTGGCGACATTGTTTTAAGTCAATGCGCATTGACAAAAAAGTGTGATCTGTATATCAGCATTGGCAATTGTTTGTTCTCTTGGTTAATTCTGGCTCAGCCTTGCTGATTGGAGCCAAAACCCCTTGTTGTTTACTGGTACCACTGCCCAGGCAGAGTGTGATAACTCAGTGGATTTGGATAGTATTTTCTTTAAGGATTCGGATCCTCAAAGCTCTGGGCTGCCTTCAGTGGGGCAGGAGCAAGCCAATATGGATCAGAGGGCTGAAGCGGGCAATCTGCAGTTTTGATGGTCCTAGGGCGGGCATTGGAAGACCAGACTAGTGAGCCAAGACCAAAGGACTATCCACTTTTTGTTAAACAAGTGAAAAACTGCTCACACAAAGCGACTCTACAAACAAGTTCTCCTGTGATAGGACACAATACATAATTCATCAGCCCGGCGTCCACGGTTATACAAGATAGCACGTCCCCTTCCCCAAAGCCAAAGACTCCACCATCGCAGGGTCTCAATTCGGCCACTGAGGTGCCTTGGGCCAAGTGGGAAAGATCTGGAGGTCCTGGGTCAAACTTGGGTTACAAGATATCTTGCAGTGAACGGAGTCAGATCAAGGACTAAGTAGCCTTCAGTGGGAAGAACAATCCAAGCTATTAAAGCTTTTATTGGAGACAATACTGCTCGAAATTCGAGATTTGAAACAAGTACAAACACAAGAGATTGCTGCCCTGCACCAGAGACTGGCAATAATTGAGGAAAGTGTGGCGCAGATGCCAATCAGATTTCAGGAGACAGAACAGAGAATATCAGACCTCGAAGATAAATGTTCATCTCTCAAAAAAGAAATGTAGGGTGTGCAGAAGAAAGTGAGTCATCTCGAGAATAAAATCAAAGATTTGGAGAATTATGCAAGGCAATCAAACCTCTGATTTGTGGGTAACCCAGAGGAAAGTGAGAACCAAGGAAATTTTAAAAACATAACTCAATTGGTCGAATCGTTGATAAAATCCTGCATTCTGCTAGGTTTTTTCAGGTGATCTCTCAATCATGAGGGCTCACAGGTTCCAGAGGAAAGTGTAACTAACTCATAATATGCATGTACTGTTCTTGTTAATTTTGCAATCTATTGCATTAAGAAAAAATTATTATCTGCAGCCATTCAAAAGAAACATTTTGAACCTCGGAGAACTCTCAATTTCGTATTTTCTCTGACATGGCAGCCACAGCGGCACAACACCACAGGGAATTTCAAAGATTTGTGGGATTAATCGAATCAGTGGGCACCCAGACCTCAGTGGCGCAGCAGTCAAAATTAAAAGTTCTTGTGAAGAGACAGTTCCATCTTCTCTCAACTGTGGAAGTGGCGCAAGATTTACTGTTTAAAGTGCGGAGCTAGTTGGGGGTTTGGGACAAGGTAATTTAGTTTCGGGGCCTCCATAAGGTTTTAATCCATCCTATGGCAGTATAGTGAGTAAAGGGGGAGTACTCCCAATAGGGTAGAAGAAGAGCGATGCCAGGTGCAGTAGCATGCCACCAGCTAAAGGGTGTAGGGGGAGTAGAGGGGAAGGTAGGCAATTCCCTCGACAAGGGGATTCACAGGGTGGTGGGTAGTAGGTTCAGGACATGGGAGTCATGGGTGGGTCTCAGGATTTGGGTTTGTGGAGGGGAGCACAAGCAAAAAAAGTAGCAGAGTAGAGGAGAGAGCCAGGAAGACTCAGAGGGAGACAGACAGAATCCGAGCCAAGAAAACAGCGCTAGGGGTGGGTTCAACTTTAGGTAGGCAAGTATTTCAGGAGTCAGGGACTAGGGGCAGGTTTTTGATTATGTCTTTCTTGTTTGCTTTTTTGAATTTTTTTTCATTGGACAATATAAAAAATTATTAAGTTAGTTATGTGTAATGCCAATGGTTCACTGAACAAACGCAAATATGGTGCTATGATGAGTTGGTTGTCTTTGCTTGGGGCAGAAGTGATTTTTTTCCAGGATATACATATTAAGACCAATAAGCCAAATCTAGCCATTTCAAGAAGGTACTCTCATGCATATTTTTCAGCTTCAGGGTCTGCGATGAGGGGTGTGGCGATTTATTTATTGAATAATGTTAAATGCATGTTCTAGATGTGAAAAGGGATGATAAAGGAAGATGGATTTGGCTTAAGGTTTCAGGAATAGGGTCAGTATTGCATTTTGTTATTTATTATGGCCCAATCCCAAATGAAGTAGAATCCTTGAAACAACTGTATAGACTTGCTATGGGGGGCAGAAGGACCTCTAATTTTTGGAGGTGATTTTAATTTTATTCAGGAACTAAAATTGGATACTTTGAATAGGGCAAAGAAGCAGTTAAAACCCACAACAGTGGGGATACTTGTAAACCTTAAACAGGATTTTGCATTAATTGATCCCTGGCGCCTTGATCACCTGCATCACTTGCAGTTTACCTATTTTTTTGCGACAATTAACACTGCTTCACAATTCAATTTTTTTGCTAACACAAACGATTGAAAGGGGAGCAACTGTTCTCTGGATGAATGCTTTTTCAGACCACTCAATAGAATCAGTTGAACTTCATTTGGATACCCAGCCAATAGAAAGAGGTAGATGGCAATTTGCTAAATCCTTATTATTGGATCCGACTTGGTTAGAGGAAACTAGAATTTTTATAAAGGAATTTGTTCAGATTAATTCAAACTCTGCCCCAGATTTTATAGTGTGGGTGGCCTTTAAAGCCACCTTTTGGGGACGGGTGATAGCTTACAAGTCCAATTTATATAAGATACAAGCTAGGAAAATAAAAGAGCTGCAATTTGCGATTGATGTAGCCACAGTTGCTGTTGGTACTTTAGATGCAGTTCCAATCAATGCTTAGGAAAACTAAAAAAAAAAGGATCAGCTCGCTAGAGCAACACAGAATCTTAGAGACTACTTTTTGGCTGAGAAGATCTGTAATCATAGAACATACAATCACAAAATGTATGAAGAAAGCAAGCAGATAGGTGCATTTCTTGCTTGGTCAATTAGGATTGAGAAGAATAGCAACCTTATTAGTGAGATTTTGAATCTAGTTACCCATGCCAAAACAGCAAAGAGTAAGGAGATTGCAGAGATCTTTCTTCAGCATTTTAAGGATCTCTATGAGAGAGTAGACTTTGTTCCTACCTCAAGGCTTGACCAATATTTTAGTCACCTTAATTTGCCCAAATTGATGATGGTACAAATGGACATTCTCTTCGGCAAAATAGCAGTTTCTGAAGTAGAAAAATCACTGAAAGAAATGGCTAATGCAAAAGCTTGTGGGAATGACGGTATTCCAGCTGAAGTATTTAAAGTGTTTGCGAAAGAGTTGCTCCCCTTTTTAACAAATTTATTTAATCAAATTAGGGAGGGAGCTGATGTTCCTAAGTCTTCTAAAGAGTCCATCATTGTTAGCTTCCTTAAGAAGGATAAACCACCTATGAATGTTAACTCTTTTAAACTCTGATTATAAATTATTCACTAAAGTATTGGCAGCACGAAAAACCTCAATCACAGAAGCAATGATTCATTAAGACCAAAATGGCTTTTTACCAAATAGATCTGTAGCCGCGAATACAAGTATTTTTAGTTCAAGCTATCGATTTTTTTCCAGTAATCAAGTCAAAGCGGCTATATTGATGATTGATGCGAAAAGGCTTTTGATTTAGTGAATTGGGAGGCACTATTTTTCATATTGACCAAATCTAGTTTTCCTGGATAATTTTTAAGAAGGCTAAAGAATATATTCCAAAATGCCAAAGCCAGAATTATGGTTAATTCAGAAGAAATAGGCTCTGTGAATATTAAAAGAGGAACTCGTCAGGGTTGCCCAATGTCCCCAATTCTATTTACCTTTTTTATTGGGCCTTTGGCAATGAGGCTCTGTAACAAGGACTCAATTGCCCCGGCACAAGAGGGGATGGCTAAAATTAAACTTTTCGCCGATGATATCATCCTGTACTTAAAAGCCAAACAGGCTAATATTCAAGGAGTTATGAATGAAATTATATATATACCAGTGTGGGGGGCTATAAAATTAATCAGAAACTGAGCTCCTATTGTTTAATGCAACAGCCAGTGATCTTCCTCAAGATCTTCAACATCAGTTTGTTCCTCAGCGCCCAATTCGATACTTGGAAATATTTGTAACGGACAGCTTTATGGAAATATTACAACTTAATTATAGTGTCATGTTTAAAAAAGTAAAAATGTTATTGAATAGATGGACTTTACTTCCATTATCGCCGATTGGCCGGGTGGCTTTAATCAAAATATCCATTTTATGGATGTTTTTATTCCATTTCATGAATGTTCCAATAAAAATTAAGAATTCATATTTTAAAGAAGTAGATTCACTTTTAAAGAAATTTATATGGAATAATAAAGAGTCCCAGAGTGCAGTTCTCAGTCTTACAACTAGATAAAGCACAGGGAGGACTGGTGCTACCCCACATACACTCTTCGTATCAGGCATCATTATTGGACAATATTGTTCGACTTTCTCTAAAAATATAAGTTTTTGACAACTTGCAATTCACTGCTCCACTGTGAAAGCTATGAAACAAAACCTAGAAACATTTCCCTTGCATTTCCATGTGTAAATAGAATTTTTGGGCCAATGAAAGTTTACTAAGCTTTAGAGTAAGCCTTGGAGCAATTGAAAATGTTGTCAGTATTTTGCCAGTGATTTTGATGTATTTATACATCACTCATCACTTTGCCTGAATACACACAAGTGCATTTGATAGGCTGCCCCCACTGGTGGGTCTTGAATGCTTTATACCAAAATGGCCGATGGCAATGGAAGATGCTGCCTCTAAGGCCATGAAGGTGTGGGCTAGCAGCAAGCAAGAGCGAGCAGCAAGCACTCTTTTCTCTCTGTCCTCTGCCAGCGTAATTCTCTCTAGGTATCTTCTTCCCCAGACAGGAGAGCCAACAGCAAGCAACACTAAACTAAGCAACAAACTCAGTAAGCAGGTTTCCATGCACTGCCTTCTACCAACAAGTGGTGCCTGGTCCCTCTGCATGCTTGTCTATCGCTGAGCCTGAGAATATGCGCACAGCAGCTGCTTCCACAAGTGGAGCCAACCTTGCGGGTGATCTTCCTGTCTGCTGACATCCTTTTAAGATCAGTCTTGCAATACTGTTTCTCGACGCTGATGCAAAAAGGTCAGCATTTACATCTCCTTCATCTTGACGGAAAGCCAGAGGTATGAATGGAAAAATTGATGCGAACATTCCAGGCCATGACATTGAAATTGTAGCTCTTCAATTCTTAACTTTCACTACCAACTACCAATTAGCATTTGGCATGCGTTGGATTTGTAAGTAAGTCTGTTACGGGGCTGCTCCTGTTGTTCAAGGATCAGGTTGAGTTTCCTGTCATTCTGGTCCTCTTTAAGACACTATACCTTTTGTCTACAAAGAAAACTGACATGATCGTTGTCAAGGCACAGTGGCTGACTGACTGATATTGATACATTATGTCACAGAGACCAACGAGAAATGGCTTTTGTCTCCTTGGATAGAATAGGTAATCTTGTTCCTCTGTCTTTCCATATATAAAATACTGAAAGTCTGCATGGGTGTGTACCACACGGAGCATTAACACACTGAAATATAAACTAAATTCTACTAGCATCCAGTGGCTGGGTTGGATACACCAACCCAGTTCATCCTGTTCAAAGATTTCAACTTCTGACTTATTCCTTTAAGTCACAATCCTCAAGCAGAGTACACACCTCAAGTCCTCCAGGACCTCAGGGGAGGCACTAGAGACTCACAGGGTGTCAGGCAGAGGTCAACAGCTAGTCCAGTTGCCAGTGGTTAGCTGGTTACTGCCATGAAACGGCCTCTTGTAGCTTGTAGTATACTACTTGTAGCTTCAACAGGAGGTCAGTCTTATGATGTTTGGAATCCACTTCTTTGTCCTGGGTGCAAGAGGGAACAAGACCAGTCCTTTAGGGCTCCTTTCAGGTCACAGACAGCAGGTCCAGTCCTCTTCTTCTTAGCCTTCCCAGGTCCAGGATGCGTTCTGAAATGGGTGCCTGAAATGTGACTCATTTAATGGCAGGCACTAGCTTTTGGGTGGGAATGACTGCCGGGCATGCCCTAATGTGCGAATTTGGGTGTATTATATGATATAGCCGTGGGGCCTCATTGTGGAATACACTCGCAAATCCTGTCATGGGTCCAGTCAGGGTCGTTTGTAAACCTTAAGTTCAACCCTGGGTAGCTGTGACTTCGAACAGCAAGGCTAAACAAAGGAACTAAGTGTAAAGCATTTAACATCACCAAACAACGGAATAAGAAAGTCACACAACAACAATTTATAAAAATAGAGCATATTTTTATGAATGTTTAGAGTCCTTCATCATCAAAATCCACCAGAGGGTTCCAGAGATTCTGATTTTTGAAGAAATAAATACTTTTAAACGCAAACAAGCATTGATCAACATAAACTTTGCAAACTTCTGAATAGTTTGAAACAGTTAGTTTGGTGACTCTGGCCTGACTTGGGTGACTAAATCTGACAGGACGGAGGTCTAGAAGTCCGGTAAGATTCCTTTGAACAGTTACCTGGCCACCAGCCCCTTTTCCAGTCCAGTTCCAACCTTTAGGAAACGACCAAAGACGACAATGGAGTGGTCCTGATGCTGGGGATGCAGGCAGAAAAGATGCTCAATGTTGCTCCTGGAGCTGTGCGGGTGATGGGGGTGAAGTGCGGTTGATCCCTCAGTCCATGGGTGGGGTAAGGTGACTTTGACTATAGCACTTGGGGTCCCATGACGTCCTCTCTGCTACAGTTACAACTGTCACAGCGAATATCCTCCGTGGGGGCTGTTATCGCTCTTGGGTGACAAATCCAGTCTCTGAAAGCTCTCCCAGGCCCGCAGACACGGGTGCAATTTTGGGCTAGCTCAGATTTGTTTCTTGGAGTGCCTGGTGGCAGGCCAGCGGCAATCCCTCAGGAGTGGCTCCTGATTTGTGGGTTTGGGCTTCCTCAGCCTTGATGTTCCTTGTGCTGTTTCAGAGGGCCAGCTGACTGACCCTTGGAGTCACTGCTTCAATCTGGGGCTGGGGATCAACTTTTCCTCAAGCCAGTTGCCACAGGCACAGTCCAAACTCACTAGCTCAAAGTGCAGCAGGTGCAGTCCTTCCGGCGGTACAGCCTCTCTTCATGCAGCTTCAAAGGCAGCAGGACACTCCTCTGTTGGTACTCTCTCCAAATCCAGCTTGTACTGAAGTTCAGGGTGCCAGAGGTGCCAATTATATCCCAGGAAAGTGCCCCGAGATGACAACGCGGTCACTAGCCAATGGGCTAGTAGGCCCCCTCCTCTTTAGTCACAAAATTCCGGTGCTGTGTTGCATTTGGCAATTCCAGAGTGCAATATTCTTGCCACTCTCAAGATGTCTGAACCTGCCCTCGACTGTGAGGAGCTACAAGCCCACAAGAAAACCAGTTTGGGGACAGGTTTTCCCTCTCTGCCCCTGTCTCCAACTTGTCTACAGAAACAAAAGGCATCCTGCTCGGGTGTGTTATCACAGACAGCCTTTCAAAAGCGGTTTCCCCTTTGAAGCTCGCCTTTTGGGCTAACACCCCGACCAGTCTTCCTGGGAGAGGAAGATACACCTCACTCTGTGGAAACTGCCTTTGTTTCTGAGCCTAGGAGCTGTTCACATGTCTCTCCAGGTGGGCAGAAAGGACTAGCTGGGGCACAGAGTGGCAACTTTCTAAGTGTTTCTTAACTTTAAACGTGACATAAATCTTGACTTAGGCATCAGGTCGGATTTAATATTACAATTATCACAATTAATTTGATAATTTACAGTACCCCATTAGGTTGTCCCATTCAGAACTCAGCCAGGCTGGGGTTCCAGCCTGCAACCCTGTGTTAGCCAATGGGGCTTCTAAGTTTCCTCAGCAAAACTGCAACTTTAGGGGTTTTGCTGCTAAGACATATATAAACCTATATGTCTATCTTAACAATATACAGCTCCCTGCCAGAGGGCTCTATAAGCCTTCCTTAGGGGAGACCTTTAATGCTGTTAAGGGATGGGATGGCTTTGCATTTAATGGCAATGGCAAAGTTAAACTTGCAGGGTAAACACTGTCTTTCCAGTCAGCAGTGGCAGGCTGGGAGCCATTTTGTACTTTGTCACACATAGGGTAGCACAAACAGTGCTGCATCCCTAGGTGGACGCTCTTCCTTACATGCCCTGGGTAACCTAGGTGCTATATACTAGGGACCTATAAGTAGGTCAGCACTTGCCAATTGGGGACATCCAATTCAACATACCTTTAGCAATGGGTCAGAACATTGGTAGTGAGGTCTGGACAGCAGCCCTAAGTGCACTCTCAAAGTAAAAAAAACCAGCAGCTAGTAGTCAAAATTAGGACAAAAAGTGGGGTGAAACCTGCAAAAAGCCTGATCATTATCAAGGCACAGTGGCTGACTGTCTGATATTGATACATCATCGATATAACAAATACGAATACACAATCTGAATAAACACTCCTGGGCCAACTCTACCCACTTTGGGCATTTAAAAGTTGTCAAAAGGCTTCAGCCACACTACACTTGGGCCCTGAGGGCTGGCTGTGTGTATGAGAAGTATACTATTATAATCCCAGTGTTTTTCTACAGCTATTACTAAAACCCAGTTCGAGGCAGCCATTGTACCCACAACAAACCCAGAGACAAAACTCTGGTAGCGCAAAAGCAGAGTCCCTCAGCAACCAATAGTGAATCCATAAGAATTATCTTGGCATTGTGTTCTCTACCCTTTCAAGAGTGGCCCAAGTGTTGCATGTGAACCCAGATGACCTGTGAAGCAGGATTAGACACTTAAGCAGGATTTGACACCGTAGTGTCAAAAAGGATGCCCACAGCCCCCATCCTGCATATTCTGTGGAGGACTCATCTCTGCATTCAGGTCAGGCCATTATTTGCTCCTGGGAGGCATTTCACACCTATGCAAGGCTCATTACTGGGGCTGCGAGAAGTGATTTAATGCATATTAGCCTTCAGGGACTTCAGGCAGGGAAAAACGTTATCTTTTCTTAATGTTGAATTGAAATGGAATTTTATTAACTATAAAAAACAATTGTTATATTATTTGTTTAGCTAGGCCCACTCCTGAGATGCAGTATTATGTTTTAATCTGTTCTCTGGATTTCTACATATGACAGATCAGCCAGCCACAGTGAAAATAGCTGTTGGGTGCTATTCACTGTAAGGAGATGTTAACATTAAATTGTTTACCTGTCCTACTTTTAAATACCATGCACCCTGCCTTGTGAGCTGCAAGGCATATATAGGGGTGATGTATTAATATTTAAAAGGGATGTTTTTACCTATCGAAATGGTTTATTTTGACAGGTCAAATTCCAACCATGTTTGCTCTGCCACTGTAGTGGATGGCACAATAGGTGCTGCAGTTCACTAGTGACAATTATTTTCCAGGTCCTGGGTAAACTTTGTACCATATACTAGGGACTTTATAGGCAAGTTAAATATATAAAGATTAGGAATAAGGTAATTTGACCATGTTTAAAGGGGGAACACCAGTGCTTTACCACTGGTTAGCAGCTGTGAAGCGCACGGAGTTCTACAGCCAGCAAAAACAAAAACCATGCAAAAGAAAGTTATTTCCTACATAGGTCCCCCAACAGAAGATGGGGAGAACTACCTACCCCTTTAGGAGTTCTCATCACTAGCAGAAAAACCTGGAAAGTCTATCAACATTGGTGAGGTCAGTCCAAGGGTGGTGTTTCACCATAGAGGCCATAACCTGTAGGGAGATAGACCACCTCAACAGTTGAGGACTTTCACCTCACATTTGCATTATCTGAGAGGCCTGTGGTCAGTCTGAGTCCAGAAATGAGTCCCAAACAGGTATGGTATCAGTTTCTTCAGTGACCAGACAACTGCAAATGCTTTCCTCTCAATTGAACCCCACCTTTGCTTCCTGGGTAGTAGCCGTCTGTTGATAGAGGCTACACGTTAGTCTAGGCCCTTCTCATTAACCTTTGACAGAACTGCCCCAATACCATGGTCTGAAGCATCTCTCTACATTACAGATTCTTTGCTGAAGACAGGATTCTTGAGGATGGTGCTGTACACATGTCCTTCTTTAGTGTGTCAAATGTCTTTGACACAACTCTGTCCAGATCACATTCCTAGGCTGCTTTCTGAAAGTCAGTTGGGCAACAATGGCTCCAAACTGCTTTACTAGCATCTTGTAACACCCAGTGATGCCCAGAGTCTGTGTCTTGGGAGGCTACCAGATCAGGATGATTTGAATCTTAGGTTTCTGAGTTGTAGATGTCCTCCACCAACGTGGTGACCCAAGTACACGACAGAACCTTGGCCTATCAGGCACCTACTGGCCTTGATATTCAGGCCTGCGTACTGCAGGGCCTGAAGCTCTTCCTCCAGGTGGGTCAAGTGGTCTTCCCTTTTGGAGCTGAGGACTGCAATGCTGTCAAGGTAGACAGTGCTGAATTACTCCAGCCAGGACCTGGTTGACCAACCTTGTGGAAATTGAAGGGACATTCTTTAACCCAAAGGGCATTAACCAGAGCTGGAAATGCCCTTCTGGTGGGGAGAACTCTCCTTGGCTCCCTCAGTTAGGGCAATCTGCCCTCTGACTATACCATGATGTTAAGCCAAAGATGTTGGGGAAATTGGCAGCCCTAACCTGTCAATAAGCTCATCAATCCAGGGTATGGGGTGTACATTAGTATTGGTGACTGAATTTAACCCCCTCCCCTGTAGTCCAAACAGAACCACAGTTTGGGGGTGCTTCCAGGTGGGGAAGATTTTGGTACCAACACTACTAGGCTGGACCTGGGACTACTGGAAGGCTTAATCACCCCCTGCTCCAACATCTTGGACACTTCCTTCTTGATGCTGGTTCTCACTTTACCAGTCAACCTGTAATTTTTGTTTTTGACAGGCATGTTCCACTGTGTAAATATCATGGGCACACCAATTGGTGTGCCCTGGGGAAAGTGAGAATAAAGAGGCAAACTGCCCAGCAACTGGAGAAATTTCCTCTGTTGACCTTCTGTCAAAGAGGTTCAGGACTACTCCCTCTACTGACCCATCTTGTTCCTTGTCAAGAAAAAGCTCACTCTCCTCACCACCACCACCAACTATCACCATTAGCACAATGAATTCGGACCTCTCATTAAGTGGCTTACATCTGTTTACATGAAAGGCCAGTAAGGGATTCCTGGATGTTGGTAGGTGAACCAGGTAGTTAACCTCACTTTTCATCTCTTTGACCTCACAGGGCCAGGTTCACCGGCCTGTAGTACATGGGGTTCCATGGACTCAATCACCCACACTTTTTAGACAGGTTGGTATTCGACCAGAGTGACCTTTTGGATGCTTTATCATCTCCTGGCTGGTCTCTAAATTCTCAGTGGTCTCCTTCACTTAGCGCCCCATCTTGGCTCTGAGGGCCAGCATGTAGTAAACAATATCTTGTTAGGGTTTCCTGGGGTCTTTCTCCCACTCTTCTTTTACAAGACTGAGAGGTCCTCTTACAGGTTGTCCAAACAGAAGCACACAGGGCTAGAAGCCCACCCCTTTTTGGGATACTTTCCTATAAGTAAGCAACAGGCATGGTTGCAAGACATCTCATTTAGGTCTTAAGGGCTCAGACATGCCGATAATCATGCCCTTCAAGGTCTTGATGATCTCTCAACAAGTCCATTGGTCTGGGGATGGTATGATGTGGAGAACTTATAGGTAAACCCATACTCATCCCACATCTCCTTTTTGCATGCTGACATGAAGTTGGTCCTTCTGTCAGATACCATCTGCTTAGGAAACCCACGCAGGTAAAGATGCCCATTACCCTTTAGATGTTCTTGCCACCACAGACACAGTCTCTGTTCTCAGGGTACAGGGTGGCATGGTCCACCAACACCAAGATAAACTCCTTCCCTATGTCTGTCTTGGGGTTCAGTGGACAACCAATGTCCACTTCCACCCCGTCAAAGGGGGTTTCCATCATGGGGAAATTCTGGAGGGGAGTCTTGCACTTCCCACCGGACTTGGAACTGGCTTGGCAACTCACACAGATTCTCCAGAACACTTCTGACTCAATCCTAATTTGGGACCAGGTAAAGTGGTTGACCAGGTTGTCAAAAGTTTTCGCCTGTCCGAGATTTCATGCCAAGGGAATCTTGTGAACATGCTCCAGTAGGACTGGGGGACCTTCAACACTCTAATTGCCCTCAGCTTAGGGCCCCTAGGCTCACTGTACAGGAGGCGATTCTCCCAATAGATAAGGTGATCACCAGAGGGGTGCCCTTTTTCTAGGTCTCAGCCTGTTGCCAAAGACTCTTGAGAGTGGGGCACTTCCTCTGCGCCTTCCAGAACTCTGCCTGGGATAGAGCTCATGAGCTTGCCACCCAGCCACCTCAGGCAGGCCTCTCACCCCCAATAGATGCCGGTTCCTCCCCCTCAGAGTTCGACTCCTTTCAAAACTGTGGGAATCTGTGGGGCTGGTTTCCAATGCCCCCTTCCCTCTCTCCTTTGGGCAGGAACCTGGGCCACTGTTTCACACTCCAGGTCCTTCTCACTCCCCTGATGGGCTAACATGGACTGTATGGCTGTTGGGACGGAAAAGACCTCTGCAAGGTAAAGGACTTGTACCCCTACCCTGAGTGCCCAACTGTACCATTGTATGGATCCCTAATGCTGATTTTTGCTGTTATATGCAAACACGGATCATGCATATGTGGCATGAATAGGCCTGTCTCGCAGATTGCGGTCTTGTTAGACTGGGAGGGGCTCCCAAAGCGCTACTCTTATGGTGGTGGAGAGCTACTGCCTTCACCAGGAGTTAAGCAGCACGATCACAGAGGTGGCAGCATATCCTGTAGTGACCAATAGGATTGAACAGGTCCTTTTTAACCTGTGTCACTGGACTATGGCCAACAGGCACACTCACCGTTTTAAAGTTCTGCTGCTGTGTGCTTAACTCACCCTTGGCCTACATCAGTTAAATGAAAAGGCTGCACAGGGCAGGAGTGGTGATTCTGAACTGGTTGTATGTGTGCCTGGGAAGGGTACAGTACAGGAATAGAGCAGTGCTGTGCAGGACATCCATGGTGAGTGAATGTACTGAGTGTATGTATACCTGCGAGGAATACATTGCATGAGAGGTGTAGGGCCTTCCAGTGTGTGCGCAGGGGAAGCGTGTGCTGGTTGTATGTATGCTTGTGAAAAGTACAATACATGAAAGGTTAAGTGTTATGCAATGAATGCATGATGAATTTGTGTACTGGCAGTGTGTGTGTTTGCAAGTAGCACATCATGGCACAACACAGAAAGGCTACAGTACTGAACAGTGCACAGAGTGAATGTGTGTACTGAATATATGTGTGTCTGTGAGGGCAAAATGAATGAAGGTAACAGTACTGTCAAAAGTCAGTCAAAATCACTTTATTCGGTTATTCAAAACCATAAAAGCATGTTTAAAATACTCATTACATAAAAAACCAAATAATACACAGAAACCATCATAGATAAAATACGTATCTAAAAATTCGACAATGAGATATAAAATACATATTATAAAAGGGAGAATCTTGTTACACATTGAAAAAGAAGAGGCCAGCACCTAATAAGAAAAGCATTCTTGCATTATAAAATACATATGGAATGAGGAAGAGACATTTCACAATTAAGAGTTAAATATACATTAAAACATGTAATTAAAATCGAGACCCAGAAACCCACACTTATTATTTCCTTTTTTTCCTTGCTCTGACTGCTGCTACTAAAAAGTTAGCAATATAAAAAATTTCCCAAGGGCTATTCAACATCTGCAGATATGTTAGAGCCGGCCTGAGCTGCAGGAAGCCTTTGTCCTTTAAAATTGGAAAAATAAAACGCTTGCGAATCTGCAAACAGTGGTCGCAGAACATGACAAAGTGCAAAGTATCTTGCCTCGAGAAACTGTCGCAAGAGCAAGGTCCCAAATCCTCTATCTTGCACCAGCCCAAAGGTTCAGCCAGTAAAGTATGTAAAAGGTTAAACCTCAATCTCGTCAAGAGGAAACGGTGTTGGGGCTTGGTGACTATGGTCAAATAAGGCTCCATAAAATAGGAGGTTTTTAATATCTGGTGAGCGCGAACAGTGGGTTTCGATAGTTCTGTGGCCTCTCTTTCTGCGGACGCTAAGCGTAAAAATTAGGTCTTTGCCAACACCAGATCTTTTTTACTTATTATTTCTGGGTTATCAAATACCTCTGGGCGGCCTAGCACCCCTGCTGTGCTTTTCACATATCTCAGCCATGGGATACTACTAGCCCTATCTAGTGCAATACAGTCTCGAATGATTTCTTGGTTTAGCACTAATTCTGGATTACACCAGATCGAAATCCATTTGAGAAAGGGGGACATTTTAATTAAATCAGCCACATAGCCGATGCCCACTTCTTCTTGAATTATATACAAAGGTATGGATTGGGGGGCTGAGAGCAGACTTCTCAAGAATTTATTTTCAACAATTTGGAGCTCTGTACAGTTTTTATAACCCCAAATTGCGGAACCATAGTTCGCAATGGCGATACACTTAGATTTATATATGCTTAGCATAGCCTGCACGGGTTTGGCACCCAGCCTCCGGGCAAAATCGAGTACCGCACTTGTAGATCTAGCCATAGCATTTCTCTTCGCCCTCTTTTGCGGGGCCCATGAGCATCTGTCATCAAATAAAACACCTAAATAAGGGAATGAGGTGACCCTGGTTAATTCATTGCCGTCACAACCAAACGTTTTAAGTTTACTTGGCTTTGCTCACAAACTCATGATGTGTGACTTTAAAACATTTACGTTTAGATGCAGAAAGCCCATGAAATCGGCAAAGGAGGACAACAAGTGCTGGAGCCCCACCGCTGTGCGCGCCAGTAGGGCCGCATCGTCTGCATAAAGCAATGCAGGGATCATTCGATTCCCCGCACGAGGGATATCCTTGGCGGCTCCACACAAAACCGAGTCTAAATTATTAATGTAAAGGGTAAATAGCAAGGGAGCCAAGATACAACCCTGTCTGACTCCTCTTATGATATCTATCTTCTGTGTTAGGTTGCCCTTTTGGTCAAACCTTACTGCTGCCGAGAGATCCCTATGCAGATCAGACAAGAAATACACAATGTTTTTATCCATACCCATGTCTAGCAACAGGTCCCAGAGCTTAGATCTATTTACTCGGTCAAACGCCGAGGATAGGTCCATAAAAGCAAGGTGAAGTGTCCCTTTCCTGGCTACTGTATATTTTCCTATTAAGAGATGGAGGTTAAGGCACTGATCCAGGGTTCCTCTACCTTTCCTGAAGCCGTATTGGAGATTTGACAGCACACCACATTCATTAATCCATCCGGTTAATTTGCTGAGAATCACTCTCCCCAACACCTTAACCGTAAAATCAATCAGTGATATTGGCCTGTAACACCTTGGATCCCCTTTCTCTCCCTTTTTAAAAACCGGGACTATAATTGATGTAGACCATGACATGGGCATTCCCTGTTGGCATACCGTGTTTAAGACATTAGCTATTAGCTTAGCCCATAAAGGAATATCTGCCTTAAAAAGGTCGACCACGACCCCATCTGGGCCTGGAGCTTTATTACAGGTCATTTGGGCTATGGCCGCAGCCACTTCTTGATCTGAAAAGTTCAAACTATGTGCAGCAGTTAAACACGTGGGCCCTGTATTTACCTGTTCAGGCGGGTCACCATAGATATGTTTAAAATGGTTAAACCAGAGCTCTTCTGGGATATTGCACTCAACAATATTACCCTCACGTTCAGAGAAAAAAGGTCTGTTTACGATATCTCAAACTTTTACGCTATTCTTGATCACATCAACAGACAACAGATTGTCCCAGGCTTCTTGTTTGATTTCCGATTTGCGTACGTGCCGTACCTGCATGTATTCTAACCTTGCCGTAGCTATTAAATTTCTGTCCTGAGGTTTTTGTTTCAGGGCACATAATAATTTCTGATGGGAAACTGTGCAGTTGTGATCAAACCACCTCTCTTCCTTGTGAATGCCCTCTTTGTTAGGTAGGGAGAGGGCGCTGGCTACCTGCTTACAAATCCTGTCAAAAGCTGCGGCAATCACCACTCCCCCCTGGGTGCTATCTTGACAAATAGAAAACTCGTTCCCTACAGTGTTTAACAAGTCATTTAAAAAAAGGTCTGGTACCACTTTCGCCCATTTCAATCTGCGACCTTGCTCCCTAGTTTTTATTATAGGGGCTGAGGCCCTATTCTCCACCACATCAGTGGTCTTTATACACCCTTTTAAACTGATATAAATAGGGTTATGGTCACTGTAAAGTGACCATTTTGTGGCATAATCCAAGACAAGGGGAATTAGAGTAGTATTAACAAATATATAGTCAATGGTAGAAAAGAATCCCCTACCCTTAAAGGAGGGGATACCCACGCCGACTTCTGTCGTATTAGGGAGGGCCAACCCAGAGTCAGCTAGCACATCCTCTAAATATCCTCCTTGAGAGGAATGTTCGAAGTGAGTCTCTAGGTTACCTCCTGGTCCAAATTCATCGAAGACCTGACACTTTTTATTACATAGATGAATATTAAAATCACTGAGTAAGATAATTGAAAACTGGGTAACTTGCTTCTCCCTATATAAATCTAAAAAGTGATTTAGGCTGCATAAATGCTCATTTATAGATGTTTTTTCAAACGAGTTATAAAAGTTAAGAACAAGTATTTTCTGTGCATGTGGGGGGTTAAACTCGACCGCTAGACAGTTTGCGGACCCTGTGTCCAGTTTACAATGACTACCCCTCACTTTTAAGGAGATCAATGATAGGAGGCCGCCCCTCGAGCGGCAAACAACTGAAGGTCGCGCAGCCGCCATATAAGTTGTGAACCCGTCCAACCAAAATGCATTTTCAGGCTCCCAGGTTTCTTGAAATCCCAGTATATCATATTCCCTCACCAGGCTAAGCCACACCGGATCATCACACTTGTTCTTAAGGCCAGCTAAATTGAAACTTAAAATATCCAACGTTTCAACCCCTCTTTCTACCACCCTTGTAGTAGGGCTCAAGCTAGAAGTGGTCTGACTCGTGTGGGACTGAGCCGCTGAAGGCATATGACTTAATAGTCAATCATTGGCGTCCAACTGGCTCAAAGGGGAAAATCTATTGGCCAATTCTGGTATGTTCCCCGATGGTCTAAGGCCTGGGGCATTCCAAGATGTTGACAAACTTGTAGATTGTGGGTTTTGATCTGATTAGGCAAGTTATTCTGTCTTAGCAAGCGCGTGGTGCCCTGCCCTATGTGTGGCCTTACTGAGGAATGAGCACGAAAAAATATAGAATTCTTAACTAGGTTTCTCACAGGTGGGCGGTAAAAGAACCCCAGGGGAAGCGCTCTAGTCTCACCTAACCCAAAATTACCAGGTTCTTTAAACAATAGACAGGCTACATTAGCCTGTTTAAAGTTAACAACAACACAATCTCCATCAACCGTCTTCACCCCCTGTCCGACCCACCCCACTCGCCTAGCCATAATGATGTGTGATGCTGCTTTAGCCCCACCATCCAACGACCTTGAGCACCAGAATTTAACTTTATGAATCAGTTCCTCCGGGGTCTTGTTTGTATTGTTTTTCAGAAAAGGGACCCCTACTAACACGGCTGACAGGGGGGTAGCCTCCGGAGGTAAATGGAGCCTGCATTTGTTACCCTGTTCACGTGGGAACTGATTAATCCGCGGTCTACAGGCAGAAGTAGCTAGCGGATTGGGCCCTGTGAGACTAGACTGGGCACCCAGATCTGACTTAACGTTGTTTGTAGCTAAATTATCAGGATCAGATGTGGGGATCCCACAATGATGGACAGTGCGTTGAGCCCCATTGGACGGTCCAGCGTGTGTGAGGCCTAAAGCAGCTTGAGCATCCAGAGCCACCTTACTCGAACTGATGTCCTTAGTCTTGCCATCTTTATGATCCCTCAATTTGCTTAAATGCAAATCTATGGAGGACAATTTAATTAACATATCCTCTAGAGCGTTTTTAATACAATTAGTTAAGTCCTCTTTAAGTGTCCTCAGGAAAGTCGCAAGATGCGTTTGAATGGAGTTTTCCACAATGGTAGCATAATGGGCTTTAGCCCAGGCTTCTGTGCCCAATGGTCCTCTACTCCCCGCCCCACATAGAGAGTCAACAGTATTTGCCCCCGACTTCAAGCCCTTTCTGCGTTTCCTCTTGTTTATAGCCCCCGTCGAGGCTGCAAGTACAACTCCCCCCAACTTTCCGCCAGTGTCTACCACGGGCTCCTTGGGAGTAGACTGAATATCTTGAGGCACCTCAATAGGGGCTTCCTCCTCAGAGTCTAGACCAGTGTTAGCACCATTTAAAGTGGAGCGTACGCTTTCGCTCGGTGTCTCATGCGGGGTATTCTGTAAACTCTTATCCGGTCTAGGACCGCCTCCTAAACCCAACTGCTCCTCCACAACATGGATTTCCTCATTTAACACCCCAACAGCTGTCGTCAGATACGAGATAATAGAAGCGCAGTTTCTGGGAATCTTGGCTTTAACTTTACCCATATCAGAATTAGAGGGTAGTTTTCGCTTACCCATGGCGAGTGGTGAACGAAAGAGGCCTGTCCCAGTCCAGTCTCTGCCAGGCACGGACGGGCCCGCCCTTGGCCCGGGCTTTGCCCGCGCGCATCCCGCGCTGCGGTAGCCCTCTGTGGCTTTTAAAAGCGCCTCCGGGCGCGTGTGAGCAGCATCGGTGCGGCTGGATGCCGCGAAGGAGCCTGGGACGTGTGGTCCTGTCCCGCTCCCCTCCGAATCCCGGCAGAATGGTGGTGCTGGCAACAAAGGTAAGGGCTTCCCGCGCTGCGGTAGCCCTCTGTGGCTTTTAAAAGCGCATCCGGGCGCGTGTGAGCAGCGTTGGTGCGGCTGGTTGCCACGAAGGAGCCTGGGACGTGTGGTCCTGTCCCGCTCCCCTCCGAATCCCGGCAGAATGGTGGTGCTGGCAACAAAGGTAAGGGCTTCCCACACTGCAGTAGCCCTCTGTGTCTTTTAAAAGCGCCTCCAGGCGCGTGTGAGCAGCGTCGGTGCAGCTGGGTGACGCGAAGGAGCCTGGGACGTGTGGTCCTGTCCCTGCTCCCCTCCGAATCCCGGCAGAATGGTGGTGCTGGCAACAAAGGTAAGGGCTTCCCGCACTGCAGTAGCCCTCTGTAACTTTTAAAAGCACCTCCGGGCGCGTGTGAGCAGCGTCGGTGCGGCTGGTTGCAGCGAAGGAGCCTGGGACGTGCGGTCCTGTCCCGCTCCCCTCCGAATCCCGGCAGAATGGTGGTGCTGGCAACAAAGGTAAGGGCTACCCGCGCTGCGGTAGCCCTCTGTGGCTTTTAAAAGCGCCTCCGGGCGCGTGTGAGCAGCGTCGATGCGGCTGGTTGCCGCGAAGGAGCCTGGGACGTGTGGTCCTGTCCCGCTCCCCTCCGACTCCCGGCAGAATGGTGGTGCTGGCAACAAAGGTAAGGGCTGAATAGAGTGTGTGCTGTGTCTATACACTGAGTGCAAGTGTGCCTGCAATGGTACACCAGACGGAGGGCCCTGAGTTCCATGTTGGGTTTCATTTTGGGAAGCCCAGGCCTGCCTGGTAAAGACATGAGGTGTAGGGGAACCCCCAGACAGATTTGTGTATTGCTGCATTCCTGAGAGCTGGCTGGGACACACTGGAGAAGGGGGAGAGAGAGAGAGCAAGACTCCCCCTGTACACTTCAAAAGCTGCTCTTTGATTCAGTGACAGATCACAAGGAAAGGGCCTGGACACATCTCAGAAAGGAGATAGGGCTGATAAAGGAATCACACATAGTAGGACTGGAAGCCCAGGATTAACCTTTTAATGCACATATCACTGTGGCTGACATCCAGGTGTGAACTCTAGTCACTCCCATGGCTTGTTCTGTGGGACTATTAGCTCTGTAGTCTCCCTGCTGTAACAGACACCATTTCAAGAGGAAGAAGTGATACAAATGTACACACGACAAAAGATGCAGAACCCCAACATAAAACTTCAAAGACCCTAAATCACATTTGGTGTCTGGAAATGGACTATAAGAAGGGGAGGTTGAGACCCCAAAATTTGTCATCAGCTAAGCAGCCAGATGTGCTGTGTGAAGAGGGGACGCTCTGCAAGACGTCTGCCTGTGACCAGGACTGCGGGACAAGGCCTGCTAGTATCCCTGCTTGGTGAGAGGACATCACCCAGGGCAACCAAGACCACCTGCTCTGCAGCCTTGAGCAATAGAGCCTGCCTGCTTGCCTAGAACACTGTGACCTGTGTGGAAGAGGAGAGCATTAGCGGGAATGCGGTGCAGTGGAGAGCCCTGCTGAGAGGACTCCTGATGCGAGGCGTGAAGAGACAGCCATGCAATGAATGGGTCGTTGCCCTGTGCAGGATTGAATCGGCGACCCCAGTATGTCAGGAGAAGGCTGTTGTGAACTTAGCTGTGAATTGAGTGCCGTGCGGGGAGCGTGAAGCCCGTATGCCTCATTGTGGTGAACCCGTATGCCAGGAGGGGCCACTGTGGAAGTAGTTGTTTTTTTAATTTTTGTTTAATTTAATCTCTTTATTGCATTTAAACAAGAACAAAGGAGCATCAGATGCGAGCGATACAACAGGATGTCGACACATTACAATAATCATGGCATTACAATGACTGTTGATTAGATAAAATTACTGCAGGTACAAAGTGCAACAGGGCTGCACACCAAGCTTTTATCAACAACGTAGATGATACTTAGAGAATATACACGCAGGTTGGAATCAATCAGAGAGGTCTTGGGTATACATACTGCAGGTGGCCGATCAACTAGAACTCATTCCCCTACTTGCCCTCACAGCGTTGAACCAAGGGCAACTCACACTCTCCAATTTATAGCATAGTAGAGGCTGAATCAAGACAAAAGAATTAAAGCTATACACCACTCGTCGTGCCCCCGGCCTCAGTATTTTTATTGGCCCTATACGTATTGTACAGTGTCCAGAAATTCTTGGGTCTATTGCGGGGAGGAAGGAGATCGCTGAAATGTTCCGTTTGAGTAGAGCAATATATCATGTCAGAAGCCCAGTGGGATAGCATAGGTAGAGGGCCCCTTAACCAGCAAATGGCCACCCGTCGCTTTGCCATGAGCAGTCCCATGTCAACCAGCCTACGCAGCCCCTTAGGCAATGGTTTCGAGAAGCCCATAAGCGCTAGAGCCGGGTCCGGCTGAAGCTCTTGCCCAGTTATAGCTGTCAATTCCAAGAACACCTGTCTACAAAACTCAGCCACTCCCGGGCAGAGCCATGCTAGATGAGCAAAATCTGCTACCTGCTCACTACATTGTGCACAACGCGAGCTCTCACGGAGCCCGTATCAACATAGTCTTTCGGGAGTATAATAGACCCTATTTAGGAACTTAAAGTGAATTAGACGGTGTCTACCATTAAGGGAAACTCGTTTTATGTTTTGGCAGCAATATAACCACATGTCATCGTCTATTTCCGTAGACAGGTCGAGTTGCCAAGCTAAACGGGCTTTAGTGTAGTGGTTTGCTCTAAAAGACATAGCGTGTTTGTAAATCTTAGAGACCATTCCTGTCGTGGCTTGCGTCTTTATGATCAGGGAGAGAGCGGTCACCTCCGGCGGCTCAGTCAGGTCAGTGCCTAGCAGTTGCAATAATGCGTGTCTTGTCCTATGATATTGAAATTTAGTGAGGAGTGAGGGCGCATCAAACCCTTCAGCAATGGAGTCCCAGTCTTTCATTATTCCACCCACAAACAAGTCGCCTATAGTATGGACCCCAATTGAATTAAGCGCGCGGACTACACCACCATCTCTACATGGCAACAACCAGTGGCACCAACCAAGAGGCGCCAAAGGTGAATACAGTAGGGCCCCAGCCTGCAACTTCAGAAGATGGTGGCAGGCGTGATTAGTTGCGTTAATCGAATCTAGAATGCCAGTCCTGCGATCTGTGGGCACGAAGAGTAACATGGGGAGCGGGCTCGGGGCAGCAACCTCCCGCTCAATGCGCAGGTGAGGGATATCAGGTGAGCCGTGTATCCAGAGTTGAGCATGGTCGCATTGCGCAGCTCTGTAATAAAGGTCAAAGTCCAGCGCCCCCAGTCCACCCATGTGGTAAGGTAGGGTAAGAATTTGCCATTTGACTCTCGGCTGTTTGCCCGCCCAAGCTAATTTGACCATCAGTGTTGTAAGTGTTTTGAAGAAGATGCCAGGGAGGACCATCGGAATGTTCGTAAAAAGGAACAGGAATCGAGGGAGAATTACCATTTTCATTATTGAAATCCTACCGAACAGCGTCAACGGTAATCGAATCCAACGCTCTATATCGTCTTCCAGCTTGCTCACCAATACTCCATAATTATCTCTAAAAACCACCTCCGAGTCGGTGTGCACTTGTATTCCAAGATACCTCACTGAGTCTGACGTCCATTGGAGTGGATAGTCCAGGTCAAATTGTAACGTAGACGGCATGAGGGGGAACACGAGGGACTTAGACCAATTAACCTGAAGACCCGAGACTCCCCCAAAAAGCACCACCTCACGTAATACAGAGGAGAGATGGCGTTCGGGCTCACGCACATAGAGTAGCGTGTCATCTGCATAGGCCGAAACTAAGAGATTATATCCTGGGATGCGAATGCCCTTATGCCCATGGTACTCCCGCAACGCGCAAGCTAAGGGCTCCGCGACAAGTGTGTAGAGAATCGGCGAGAGCGGACAGCCCTGTCTCGTGCCCCGCGAGATAAATATCGGTTCCGTTACCAAGTCTCCAATTTTAATACGTGCCGAAGGCGAGCTATAGAGCACTCCTAGCAACTGCAAAAAGACCGGACCTAAGCCCATACGTGTCAGCACCTGCCGCATGAAGGACCATTCAACAGAGTCGAATGCCTTCTCCATATCAAGAAATACCGCTACTGCGCGCGACTCCGGGATAGTGAGTTGCAACGCCCCAAAAACTGTACATAAATTGTAGGTGATATTACGACCCGGGACAAACCCCGCCTGCTCCGGCCCAACTAGGAAGGGTACCAGGGGCACCAGACGGTTGGCTAAAATCTTTGCAAAGATCTTGGTGTCGACGTTGAGGAGGGAAAAGGGACGATATGACGAACATTCCTCAGGGGGTTTACCCGGTTTCAAAATGGCCACAATTACCGCCTCTCTCATTGAGGGCGGCATTGAGCCAGAAACGCACATATCCTCGAATAATGCAGTCAGGTGTGGCAGTAAGAGGTCCAGAAACGCCTTGTAGAATGCCACCGTTAGACCATCTATTCCGGGAGCACTACCGGCTCTCATAGTAGATAACGCAAGGAGTATTTCCTCCCTCTCTATCGGCCGCATCAAAGACTCACGATGTGTGTCAGTCAGCCATGGCAGCTTAATATGAGACAAGTAGTCCAATATTTGAGCATCGGAGCCCGAGCCACGCGAGGAGTACAATGTCGAGTAAAATTGTCTAAACCTCTCTGCGATGGCCTGGTCATCTGTTAGTGCCACTCCCTCCGCAGAGTTCAGAACGGCGACCCCGGAGCAATCACGATGGTTCCGCAATAACTGTGCAAGTACCCTACCTGGTCTTTCGCCCTCACCATAAATACGTGCCGTGGCATATTTGCCAAGGTGCTTAATTTCAGCATCAGCTGTTTCCTGAAACTCTTCCAATTGAGTCTTGAATTCTGTCAACACCCCATCGTCAGCACTGAGTTGCAGCCGTGCTTCTAGCGCAGACAGCGCAGCCTCCAAGTCAGTTAACCTTTTACGCAGCGCCTTGAGAACTCCCGAGTGCTTAGACATCGTGACCCCTCGTATGTAGACTTAAACGCCTCCCACACTACCTGGAAGCTCTCTACCGAGCCAACATTTTTGTCAAAATATGTCTCAATAGCGTCAGCTAGCTCTGACCTGAATACCTCGTCCAGAAGTGAGTAGGGTGGAAACCGCCATGTGTAAGGAGGAATTCTCCTAGAGGGGGTAGCTAAGACAACTAGAATTGGGGAGTGGTCCGAAAACGTGCGGGCAAGCACCTCACAGGTTCGCACCTGATTATACAGCTGTCTGGAGGCTAGCTAGTAGTCAATACGTGTGTGTAGGTCATGGAATGTCGAATAGTGTGTGAATCCCCCTTTATCAGGAAAACGCTGTCTCCATACATCACGTAGGTCTACACGTACCATAGATGCGGCGAGAGTACGAGCCGAAGCAGTGACTCGTCGCGCCGGTCCCCCTGAGCGGTCACAATCCGGGTTCATAACTAAATTGAAATCCCCACCCCATAGCTGCTGCTTATCCCCAAGATCCTGTACTCGACTGAACAAGTTTGTATAGAAGCTTGGGTCATCATAATTAGGCCCATAAACATTAATTACTAATTATTATTTTTTTTTATAGAGTTTTATATAGCGCGAACTAGACCCGAGAAATCAGGTATCAGAGCGCTTTACATGAGCACTAGTTGCGTTACATGAGGACACATTCATTTTTGTTAGGCACGGGGAGATTAAGTGATTTGCCCAGAATCACAGGATGTTGAGCGACGTTGCAGAGACTCGAACCCGGTTCCCCAGCTTAGAGGTTGAGCGCTCTAACCGTAAGGCTACATCCTCTCCACTAATAGATCCAACCCCCTTCCCCTGCAGCTAGATACCACAAATCTGCCATCAACGTCAGTATGTAGGGGCTGCAGTGTGAAGGATGACCTAGGACGCACCCACGTAAGTACTCCCCTGGAGTGCGTAGTGAAGCCAGCGGCATGTATATTCCCTTGCAAACCTCTGCTACGGAGTAGCGAGCTGGAAAGAGGTAGGTGGGTTTCCTGCAAAAGTGCAAGATCAATCTCATGTCTGTTCAGGTATGCCAAAACTTTCCGTAGTTTCCTGTGGTCATTAAGACCACGAACATTCCATGTGAGTGCACGAAGAGTGCTCTGTGTATCAACCCTGCGAGGAGTGTGATCAGCCGCGAGAGACCCCGTCGCATCAATACTACAAGTATCAGCCATAAATTGCCGGCATGTGCATCGTTCCTGTGTAATGTGTGTAGTGTCTACCAGCAGTGTTGCGCATCTTCAGGCACCTTTCAATCCTACCCCCCACCCACGCTAGGCCAACCCCAACCAAGCCTAGACGATTAACTGACCAACAGACCTCCTGCGTAGCATCATAGGATAACAACCAATATAGCAATGTCAATAGAACACAGGAAGGACCCATCCCTCCCACCCTCCCAAAACAATACCCCCATAGTGTAAAACACACGTGGGCAGAGGTGGCACGCTTCCGAAACATAAACTGAAAGAAACCACAATGGTTTCCGCCCCTCATACCGCCCATAAATTGAGAACTCCTGAGGCAAAAATTATACAATAGAACACCCCCCCCCGAGAACATATTAGAAGACTCATCATGGCCCAAGAGAAGCATAATCTGGCGAACTAACTCTCCCGCATCACATCACAGCTCCCATCATCCTGGACAGTAACAGTATCATGTATAAAAAGCATGCACAAACAGCACTTCAGTAAACCCGTCTCAAATACCTTGTAATCTCCCGCCCCCAACCCCAGCCCCAGCAACAATCATCTTATCTGCCTGGATCAGAGACGCCCCATCAGTCCTGCTCTTCCAGATCTCCTCCCGCCGCCTCGTCCAGCAGAGACCGAGGCGGGCTCCGTCGATTGTCCCTCGCCCAGTCTTTCATGGCCCTCTGGAGGGCCTTCGGGTCTGTAAAAATATGTGACTGTCCCTGGCGATTAATCCGTAGTCTGGCGGGGTAGAGCATTGCGTAGTCAATATTGTGTTCTCGTAGCTGCTTCTTCAAGGGGGCAAATTGTCGACGCGCTTCTTGGACCTTGAAAGTGAAGTCTGGGTATAATGATATAGTAGAGCCCTCAAATTGAAGTGGGTGTTTGTCCCTGGCCGCTCGAAGAGCAGAGTCTCTGTCACTGTAGTTGAGGAGCTTCGCGATGATGGGTCTTGGTGGTGCCCCAGGCACCGGACGCGGACCCAACGAGCGGTGTGCCCGCTCGACAACGAACATGGACGAAAAGATCTCCTGCCCAAGGAGTGAAACTAATAACTTTTCTATGAACTGTTCCATGTTTCCAGTTGGAGTGGACTCCGGAAGGCCCATGATCCTAAGGTTGCTCCGCCTCGAGCGCGCCTCCAAGTCCTCCGTCTTGTCCTGTAGGACCTGGAGAACTTTCCCCAGCTGCTTGTGACCCACATCTTCGACCTCTGTGGTACGGCGTTCTACCATGTCCAATCGCTGTGCATGCTTGTCCAGCCGTTCAGACATTCTGTCCATGCGATAGGAGAGAGAGTCAATCTTAGAGCCCAGCACTGAGAGGCTACCCTGCAAGCCCTTCTCCATCGCCGTCAGCATAGTGCGGATGTCTCCCGCCGGCTCCACCTGGGGCAAATCCTGTGCGTTTTCATCTTCCTCTACGACCGCCTCGCGACCCTTGGTTCTCTTCTGGTCGAAGGTGATCTTCGGCTGCGTTCTATCGACTTTACCCATGTTTGGTGTCCCTCTTCACTCCGGAAAAGGTCAGGGCACCGTGACACAATCCGGGGCAGACGTGGCAGAGCAGCTCCTCACCAGCAGCGGCCTACTTGAAGAGGAGGAGACACGCCGTCTGCGATCTGAGCCGATCGTATGCCAGAAGGGGGATAGAGGCAAGCGGGACAGTAGCCGTGGACCGCAGTCCACCAACGGAGCAGCCCCGAACCGGACCCGCTCCCAGCACGTCCCAGGAGGGAGATATCAGGCGACCCACCACGTAGCGGCAGCAGGGGGGATCACGGGCTCCTCCTCACCCTGCAGACCAGCCCAATAATCCAGCAGATGCAGCCTCACGCACTCAGCTCCATAATCAGGCAGCAGCGAGGGCAAAGCAAGGTGCTGGCAGGTAAAATGGCGGACGCGCACCTCCCTCAGCTTGGGCCCCGGATCGCACCCAGCATTCAATCCGACCCCGGGAACGTCGCGGATCAATATTGCCGTCGCAGGCACAATCCCCCCGGGGCTCGCAGCGGCCATCAGGCTCCAGCAGGACTCACAAGCCAACTCCCTCGCTGGCCCAGCAGTAATGACGGTGTGAAGCAGGGCGCGGGCCGGCAGGCACCTCCGATGCAGCGCGCTCAAAATACCTCACCAGTGATCAGCAGGGGTATTCAGCAGAAGGCAGAACATCAAGGGCGAGGGTCCGAACCTCGTCGGGCGGGGGGAGGGACGTAACTCCGCGCCAGCCACTGAGCGCCGAACAGAGTCCCAACAACGTGAGCAGGAGAGCGGCCTCGGCGGTTACCACAGCCCGGGGATTCAGGCCCAGTCTCCGGCTCCGCAGCAGGCCAGATCGCGCTCCGCCGTCCAGCGTCATACGGAAACCGGAGTAGCAGCAATCAACTCCCCACCGGCTCCGGTCACCGAACCCGGTCCTGCAAGGCCTGCTTAACGCCTCAGGAAGCTAATAATGGTCGGATAGTGTGGCGGTGTATGGGAGCTGCGCGCTCAAGCGGCCATCTTGGTCACGAGCAAGCTCCGCCCCCCCTGTGGAAGTAGTTGTTGCCAATAAAATGCCAAGACCTGTGCGGGCCTCAGCGGTGACCCCGTATACCAAGAGGCATACCTCCGTATGCCAAGAGGGGCTGACATGGTATAGGTGGCTGCACAGTAAAGACTGACGCCTTGCCTGCGGGCACCCGGGCAACCTGTATACTTCAGACACCACCACTTCAGTACACTTCTGGACCTATGGACAGTGGCGGCCACCATGGATCGCGGGTCGCACGGGGGGAGGGGTAATGCATATAAAACATTTTTTTTAAAATAAACTTACCTTTGTGCCGGGTCCCGCGTCTCTGCTCCTTCTCTCCTTGTGGAACTCGAGGAACAGGAAGCAGGCCCCACTGACCAATCACAATGCTACAATGCAGCATTGTGGTTGTTTTTGAGCATCCTGGTTCAACGCTCAACCAGGGAATGGGGGCCTGGGCTTGTTCTTCACGCAGGCTGTAATGCAGCCTGCATGAAGAACGGGGTAAGTGAGCATGACTGGTTTGGGCGGACTGAGAGGGCCGACCAAACAGTCATTGCGCACTTAGGAGTGGGCAAACCAATCCTCACCTGCCCTGCTCCGAGAGCAGAGCAGCCCCGTCCACCCACCTGCAAAGCAGCACAAAGCATGAAAATGATAATAACTTATTTATTATGATTTTATGTTTCTTCTTCGCACTGCTTAAAAGCAGTGGGGCAACACCCCACCGCCATAGCGGAGGAGCCGTCACTGCCTATGGATACTCTGCCAAGAAGAAGGACTGTTGTGCTGCTGAAAGACTGCCACTCTGCTGGACTCCTGCTTTGCTGTACTGATCTGCTGCCCTCTTACATGGGTGAAAAGGTCTGGACCTGCATCACTTGACCCCAGAATCCAGAGTGACTCCAAGGGCTAGTTGTCTGGTCTCTTGATCTGACGTCTCAGGGACATAACAGGCTTTTAACCCCTGCACCTGGACTCTGCCATCAGTGAGTAAACCCTGCCAAGTGGTGCCACACCAGTCCTGGACCCTTGGAAGTGGTCCTGAACATGCTTGTCAGCGGAACAGACGTATCTTCTCTGCTGAGTGACGCATCCCGAGCAGAACCCAAGCATCTCCTTGCCTGCGCGGCGTATCCCGGAGCAGAACTGACGCATTGCCACTGGTACGTGGATTGGACCGGTCGCAAAAAACTGGCATCGCTGCTGCCACCTGCATCTTGGGACCGACACATTGACTTCAGAACCGCCGCTGCGCAATGCTTTTACCGGCACAAGCTCCTCGCATTCCCTCACTGAAACTTCGCATAGCAGCTTCACCACTCATTGGAATTGATGCATCACCTCTGCTGCACCTCACATTCTCGACACAAGTCTTTGCATCGCAAGCCCCGTCAACAGGATCCTCGACGTCTACGCAACAGAATCTTGCATTGCAGCCTCATTGCATCTCGGAACCAATGCATTGCCTCTGCTGCGCGATGCCAGTCAGTCAAACATTCTTTATTCGGTTAATTAAAACCATAAAAGACACACAATACTAAAAATACGATACAATAAACATACAAAATATCAGAAATATTACAAAATGCTTCCAATGTATCAATTAAATTACCTTAAAAAGATATAACAAGTTAAAATTGAAAGAATCCAATTCATATTATCTACAGTATTAAAGCTGGATCATACCCATCAGACATCAGCTTATCACAAGACCCGGAGCCAGTGCAAACCGTCTCCTTCTGATTCCACAGGCACCTTAAAAAAAGCTGGCTGCATAGAAGCATATCAAGGCTCTCTACAGCATCTGGAGGTAGAGTAGGGCCGGTCTTTCTTGCAAGAAACATTTCCCTCTTAACAGAGGTAATATAAATTGTTGTCTTAACAGACAATAGTGATCACAAAACATAACAAAATGCATGGTATCTTGCAATGAAAAATTGTCAGAACTCTCCTGCGGATCCATAAGCAACCAATGCAGAAGTTTTAACCTGAATCACATTAATAGAAAACGATGAGGGATTGTGACCACAGCTTAACATGGCTCTGTTGAGGAGCAAGATTTTAGTAAAATATATGCCCGTACTGAAGGTTTACAGAGCTCTCTAGCTTCTCTGTCAGAATACGCAACAAAGAGGAAATGTGTCTTATCCCAGTCCAAATCTTTCTTTGTGATCCTTTCTGGGGACCCATATAGCTCAGGATGACCATGCTTCCCTGCTATGGACTTGATGTAACTAAGCCATGGAATACTATTGCCCTTCTACAGTAACAAACAATCTTTTATGATTATATGATTCAGTTCCAGGTCTGGGTTATTCCAGATCCTGATCCACCTTAAGAGTGGCGTATGTGCCAACAGGTCTGAGATATACCAAACAACTGAGTTCTTCATGAACTATAAAGGAGGCTCTGGATTGTGGTAATGATAACAAGCTTCTTAAGAATTTATTTTCTACTATCTCTAGATCCATGGATTATTTATAACCCCAGATATCACTCCCATAGCTCGTGATTGAAATACATTTTAGTTCATAAACTTTCACAATCGCCAGTCCAGGTTTAGCCCCCAATCTGCTGGCAAAATCTAATACCGCCACTATAGCTCTGGACATTATGTTCCTTTTAGCTCTCCTTAGCAGAACCCAGGAACCCCTTTTATCGAAGAGGAGCTCCAAATAGGAGAAGGTGGATACCCTGGTGACTTCTGTACTTTCCCCAAAACATTTCCACTGACCATGACCATGGTATGAGATTTTGTGTAGTTGGGACTCAGGTCTAAAGTGCTCATAAAGCCTATACAATAGTTGAGGAGTTGCTGAAGCCTCACTGTCATTCTTGCTAACAGTACGGCGTTGTCTGCATATAAAAGTGCGGGGATTAACTGGGTCCCAACCTGGGGGATGTCTTTACATGTTGGACCTACAGTTGGGCCCAGATTATTAATATATAATATAAATAAGAGTGGGGTTAAAATACAGCCTTGTCTTACCCCCCTGTGTACTCTTATAGGTGAAGACAGACTACCGGTCTGGTTATACCTCATGACTGCCAAGAGGTCTAATGGAGTTCATGCAGGAAATTTAAGATGTTACAACCACTTCCATATTGATAAGCAGAAGCCAAAGTTTAGATCTATTAACTCGATCAAAGACAGATGTTAAATCCATAAAGAATGCCCCACTTGGCTACTGTATATTTTCTGATGACCAGTTGTAATTTCAGGCATTGATTTAACATACCTTTCCCTGGGCTGAACCCATATTGTAGGTTGGATATTACATTATTTTGCTCCAACCAAGAGGATAATCTGGAGAGAATCACTCTGCCCATAAACTTGACGGAATCTATGAAGGATATTGGTCTATAACATCGGGGATCAGATCTTGCACTTTTCTTAGAGATCAGGATAATTATAGACCTAGACCAGAAGGATGGTAAACCTTTACTGCAGGCACCGTTTAGAACATGAATAAAAATTTTAGCCCAAGTTATAGGGTTTGTCTTGTATGGATCAGCTGTGGCCCCGTCAGGGCCAGGCGCCTTATCCTTCGACATAATTAGGATGGCCTCTAATACTTCCTTCTCAATGAAGGTCAGAGCAAAATCACCCCTAGATAATAGCTGGGGGTTGTTAGGGGATTCCACTGATGGACTTTCATATATCCCCTGGAAATGCACCACCCATATATCTGGTGTTTTAGTACAATCTACGACGCTGTTAGCTATCCCACTAGAAAACGGACGATTGACGATTTCCCAGAATCTGGCAATATTTTTTTTAATTTTAGTCTCTAGTAGTTGATCCCAAGCTTCCTCTTTAATTTTTTTTACGGGCTTCTAAAGCCTGCTTGTATTTCTTCCTCCACATAGTTATCACACCCTGATCCCTAGGGATTCGTTTCAGAGTTCTTAATAGGTTTTGGTGAGCTTTAGAGCAATTATGGTCGAACCACCTCTTTCCCCCAAGTTTGGATCTGCCCACCACTCTCATAAGGTTGGTAGGGACCTGCATAAAGAGTCTGTTAAATGCCTCAACAAGAGTTTTTTATTCGTACAGTCCTCTACGTATGGCCCAATTTAGCATAGTGGTTATCTAAAAAAAAGAATCCAAGGGGACCTTGCTCCATTTCAGTCTATAGGCCTGGTCCTCAGGTAAAATAGGAGTGTTCCTAGGTCCTACTATGGAACTAGCCACTTAACATGTGCTCTATTCCAAGGTTAATAATAAGGGGTTGTGATCACTAAACTAGTTCCATTTGACCTCAAAATCTTGAACCAACTGCACCAGTAAAGCTGACATAAATATATATTCAATGGAAGAGTTAGAACATCTACCAGTAAATGTAGGAATATCCTCAGCCTCTCTGGATTGCACACTACGTATCAAGTGAAAATCTGTAATGATGTCATCAAGCAGGTTCCCTTGGCTAGGGTGCTCAAAATGGTCTATAACAGGGTCCCCTGAGCAAAAATCTTAAAATATATGACACACTGGTTGGCATAAATGAATGTTAGAATCTCCCATTAGAATCACAGGATAAGGTGAGTCATGTCTTTCCACATATGACTCCAGGAAGGACTTTAAAACCAACAAATGATCAGTGGATTTAGCCTGCACGTTTAAATTCTAACTGGACGACCAATAAATTACTAGAGCCTGTTTCCATCTGCATAGAATTACACAGAATATTTAGGGAAACCAGGGTGAGTAAAGCACTCTTCGCTCTGCCCAAGTAAGAAGGTAGGGCAGCAGAAAAGTAAGAAATGAACCCGTCCATATAAAAAGAATTTTCTCTATCCCATGTTTGTTGTAGGCCCACAATGTGCAGTTCTGTTAAAATATTGAGCCACCTCTCATTATCCCTTTTAATACTCAGCCCTGCAATATTCCAGCTTACCAGCTTCAAATGAGGACCTTGGATGAATACTGGTTTAACAGAATGACAAACCCTTTTGGGCGCAATCCTGTCCCTCGGCTGCATGGGGCTCGTGGGTACAGGAATCAGTCAGTCACTATTATCTAAGGAGCTCAAGAGCTGAAATCTATTCGACAGCTGAATAGGGGCTACCTGTTCCCCTCTAACCGGATCTCTTTGCCACCTTGATGGTTTTCTGGTGTTCTTCGCGCGGTATGAGCCCTTTGCAGCAACTTACGAGTCCATCCTCCGAGATTTGAGGTGAGTATCAGGCAATGTCCAATGCAGCACCAGCAGATCACCTCCAGCGGCACGAGGGCAGCCGTGTGCAGTTATGCAGAAGAGCGTCGGGTGCCCAATACAAGTTGAGTGGGATTGGTCTGCGTGAACAGAGGCTGCAGTGTTGGACTGGGCGACCAGTCGGACTGAACCAACAGGGGGGCTCAGATCTCATGATGCTTGGGGACTGGGAGACACCTTAGGTCCTCTTCTCCGCGCCTTAGGGGCGATGGGTGCAGACATGTCCTTAGGCGCTGGGTTTTCGTCACCGGGAGTGGTTGTGGTAGATGGGGCCTGCAAACAAATGTTGCAGGCGGCGTCGGAGAGTCCACAGCGGGTAGTCCTAAGGTGGGCTTTGAGTCTAGAGGGTCTGGGGACCACATTGGCACAGTTGGTCAACTTCAGCTCGGGCTAGGCAGCCAGATGCATTGGTGCTTCCCGGTGTTAGGTTTTCACGGTCTTGGAGCCTCACAGCTCAGTCTTTGGTACCTTCAAGATGCAGGTAAACAGCTCCACTGTTCCACTGGAGTTCCTGTGTCTTTTGAGAAGTGCTGGCAGTCCTCCCAAGCTTTTGGAGGATGAGACGACTTTGGAGTAATTGTTGAGAACAGGCCAGCAGGGCTGGAGCGAAGTCAGTTGCTTCTTCTGCCGTTCTGCCATTCTTAATTTTGCAGCTCTTTGGCCCTTCTTCTTCTTTTGGTCAGCGGGATCTGATTCTCTGGTGTCCCTTCAGGGTCTTTAGGGGAGTGCAGGGTAGCAGCCAATGGGCTACCTACCCTTGGGGTCACTACGCACCCTACATGACTACTTCCTGGGAGAGACTGCCTCAGAATTCCTGATTTTGCCAACACCAAAATGGCTAAATTTGAAAGTCACCTCCACTTAAAGTAGCTCACCATAGGGGTGGCACTAGCCTGACGTTGGACATGCCTATTGGACTATCTAATTTTCCCACCAGTGCAGGTGCCAAATGGCTCTGTGAAGGGGAGTTGGCTTCTTATCTGGGAAGAGAAACCAGATTTGCATACCAAAGGTGGTAGGTACTTGGAAGCTCCCTACCTACCTAGGAATGCTAATCTGCAGGTCATCCTGTGGGAGGAGGTGTACCATACACATACACCCTGCCCGAGCAGGCTTGGATTATGGCCTCCGGAGAGCAAAGCCCCTCAACCTTGGGGGTCAGAAACTCGTCTCTGGTGACAGGCTGGCAAAAACCAGTCAGTCAGCACACCAGTGGCTGGCAGTTTTTAAGGGGGCACCTCTAAGGTGCCCTCTGTGTGCATGTATCACTAAATCCGACATTGGCATCAGTGTGGGTTTCGTAATGCGAGATGTTTGATACTAAACATCCCTATTTTCAGTGAAGCCATCATGTAGCTGGGAAACTCGCTTTCACCAGTGTCCAGCACATGCTTTTAAAATGACTTCCCTGATCACTTGTACTGGCAGTAATGGAACTGACCAGCACAAGGGCATACCAGCTCATGCAGGTATGCCTGTGGCAGTAATGGAACTGACCAGCACAAGGGTATACCAGCTTGTGCAGTTATGCCCTCACATGTAGTATGGTGCACCCTGCCTTCGGGAGGTAAGGCCTGAGATAGAGGTGACTTACTTATACTGCATGCAGTATCTGCAGGCATGGCACAGAGGCTGGGTGCCATGTCGTGTTTTCACTTTTGCCTGCACCAATACGCACAGCCTGCAGTGGTAGTGTGCATGAGCTTGGTGAGGGGGTCCTTAGGGTGCAACAATTCATGCTGCTGTCCTGAGGGGCCCTCTTTAGAACATCAGACCCTAGTTACCAGGGGTACCATTTACTAGGGACTTTCGTAGGGTACTAAAGGTATTGCCAATTAGGGGAAACATTTGTACAGTTTTGGGAAACAGATCTGGCACTGGGGGCCTGGTTAGCAGGAACCCAGTTCACTTCCAGTCGAAATCACATCAAATACCAGGCAAAAAGTAGGGGGGGTCACCAACTTGAAAAGGGCATTTTCCTACAGAGGGGCTTAAAGATGTGGTGTCCATTAATCCAGCATTATGCGGGGGAACCCCGAAACAAGAACCAAATTATTCTCCTAGTTGGTGACCAAGTACGTCAAATGAGTTCTAGGCCTTGACCTAGGGCATTTCTACTTCTTTTTCTTGGCTGGAGAGACCCGTTCAAAAGATAGAGACCCAGGTGTCACATCAGACTCAACTAAAGTGGGCCCCCTTATGTCAGTCTCAATTATAGATGATGCTCTCTGCTCGAAAGCATAAATTACTTCTGCCGTGTCCGCAGAATGTCCCCTCTTTTTCTGTAGTGCATGTCTCTGTGGATGGGTCCGCCCCTAATCCTAGTTTTTCCTCTATACTTTGTATCTCTTCATTCTGCACCCCTACTGCCAATGTGAAATAAGAAATAATGAATGGACACTTATGTGGGACCTTAGGATCAGCTGGGCCATTATTGCAAGTAGATTTCCGATTGCCCATAATTGATGCTGAATTGAAGGGGAAGAAGGGGTGGCCCAGCCCAGCTTCTGTCAAGCGCTAACAGGCACAGGACGGGTCCGGGCTTTGCCTTGGTGCTGCCCACACGAACCGCATTGCTGGAGTGAGCACTGCACTATATAGGGCTACCAGGTGACAGTGCTCCCCCCGATGTGGTTGGCGCCCCCTGGCGCAAGTTCTCCTGGGACCTGGAGTCCGCAACGATAGTGCGGCAAAAGACACGGTCCCATGTTGCGGGAGTGAGTGCGGCGCTATATAGCACTCCCAAGTGACATCGCTCTTCCCCCCGATGTGGTTGGCGCTACTGGCATAAGTTCTCCTGTAACCTGGAGTCCCCAACAATAGTGCGGCAAAACACACAATGCATCTTCGACGCGGATCCACAAAATCCTCCACAACCAGGATTTGAGGTACTTTGTTCAGCGGGCATAACTGGGTACCTGTGGATGGCCCATGCTCCATCGCGGTTGGCCTGAACTTGTGACTGTCCCGGTCCGGCACGACCAGATATCCCTGATAGCACTTCATGGTTTTTGGTGCTGTTTTTCACTATAAACTTTAAAAATCAATATCTTTGGTTCTACTAATTGGTTTTTGTCCGTTTTGGTCTTGTTTTATGTATTAACATCAGATCTATTTCTCTATCCTGGTGTGGGATCTTTTTGAGTGGTGTTTTCACTGTTTTACTGTTCGAAGTGTTGAACAAATACTTTACACATTGCCTCTAAGTTAAGCCTGACTTCTCTGTGCCAAGCTACCAGGGGGTTGAAAACAGGTTAATTTAGGATTTGTCTGCCTCTTACCGTCACTAGGATTGTGGTTGCTGCTTGACCAGGGCTCATACTCAAGTCAACTAACAACCTAATTTCTAAAATTAGTGTCAGCAGTGGGATAAGGACTTGTGTTAATGCAGAGCCCTACAGTGATTTGGTGTACAATAGCATCCATACATAATATCAATTTGAATTTTAAATTCTCATAGATACGCATTTTTGATTTTTCAAAATCATGTCTCTGTTTGTCAGATCTGAAACTACACCTGCAAGGATGGAATCTAAGCTGACTAACATGGAACCCAGCTCAAGGACTTGTGAAAGGAGTTTGAACTTCCTGCCAAGAGCACCACCAGGAAGGTGGAGTTGCGCTGAGGGCCTGAGCAGAACTCATAGCTGGTGAGACCACAGGAGAGGATCAATCAGTCAGGGGAATTGTAAGCGCACTACTCACCCGTGAGGGTCTCAAAGCGCTGGGGTGGGGGGGGGGAGCAGCTCCGTTCAGTCGAAGAGCCAGGTCTTGAGTGTCTTCTTGAAGATGTTCAGGGAGGGGGCGCATCTGATGTCGATCGGGAGCTCGTTCCAGGTCTTGGCCGTGATGTAGGAGAAGGCTCTTCCACCTGTTCTGGCTCTGCGGATGCGAGGGGTTTCGGCGAGGGCGAGGTTGGCAGATCAGAGGTTTCTTTTGGGTAGGTGGAAGGAGACTCTTTCGTTGAGATATTGGGGTCCGGTGTTGTGGAGGCATTTGTAGGCGTGAGTGAGTATCTTGAAAGTGACTCTCTTCTCAACGGGGAGCCAGTGGAGATTTCGCAGGTGTTGGGTGATGTTTTCTTGTTGAGGGATGCCGAGTATGAGTCTGGCTGCAGTGTTCTGTATGGTCTGGAGCTTGCGGAGGACAGACTTGTTGATCCCGGCGTAGAGGGCGTTTCCGTAGTTGAGTCTGCTGGTTATGAGTGCGTGAGTGACAGACTTTCTTGATTCGGGGGATCCATTTGAAGGTCTTTCGGAGGATGCAGAGGGTGTTGAAGCAGCTGGAGGCGACGGCGTTTACCTGTCGGGTCATGGAGAGGGAGGAGTCGAGTACGATGCCGAGGTTCCGGGCGTGGTCGGTGGGAGGGCTGCCGAGTGCGGTGGGCCACCAGGTGTTGTCCCATGCAGATGGGGAGAGTCTGAGGACGAGGACCTCTGTCTTCTCTGAGTTGACCTTCAGGCTGCTGCTGCTCATTCAGGATGCGATGTCCTTAATTCCTTCCTGGAAGTTGAGTCTGGTGTTTGTGGGGTCCTCGGTGAGGGAGAGGATGAGCTGAGTGTCGTCTGCGTAGGATACTATGCTAAGTCTGTGATGCCTGACGATGGCGGCGAGGGGGGCCATGTAGATATTGAAGAGCGTGGGGCTGAGCGACGATCCTTGGGGTACTCCGCAGTTGATTTCCGTGGGTTCGGAGAGGAAGGGAGGTAGTCTGATTCTTTGGGTTCTTCCGATGAGGAATGAGCAGATCCAGTTGAGGGCCGTTCCTTGTATGCCGGCGTCGTGGAGTCTGGCAGTGAGTGTGCGGTGGGAGACGATGTCAAAGGCTGCAGAGAGGTCTACTAGGGTCAGGGCCGCGGTGTGGCCTTGGTCGAGGAGGGTGCGGATGTCATCTGTGGCAACGAGAAGAGAGGTCTCGGTGCTGTGGTTGCTGCGGAATCCGGATTGGGAGGGGTCGAGGATGGAGATTTCTTCGATTAATTTTGTTAGTTGTGCATCGACGGTCTTCTCGGTGACTTTGGCCACGAAAGGGAGGAGAGAAATGGGCCGGTAGTTCTTGAGGTCCGTGGGATCAGCTGAGGGCTTCTTGAGCAGGGGTCTGACTTCTGCGTGTTTCCAGTCATCGGGAAAAAGGCCGATCTTGAAGGTGGAGTTGATGGTGCGCCGTAGTTCAGGGGCGATGGTGGTGGCGGCTCTGTGGAGGATGTGCGGTGGGTAGGAGTCCATGGGGGCCCCTGAGTAGATGCCTTTCATGGTCGAAACGGTGTCTTCGGTCGTGATTGGGGTCCAGGATGAGATGGTGGGCTGGCTGGCGTTGCTGGAGAGGGAAGTGGTTTCGGAGTCGGGTGTCTGGTTGTTGAAGTTGTCGTAGAGGCTCTTGATTTTCAGATGGAAGTAGGATCCAAGCTTGTTGCAGAGGTCCTGGGAAGGGGTGATGCCCTTAGTTTCGCTGGTGGGCTTGGTGAATTCCTGGATGACGCTGAAGAGCTCCTTGGAGTTGGTGGTGTTAACGAGGATCTTGTTATGCATGAAGGTCTTTTTGGTGGATCTGATGCGTTGGTGATATTCCGTCATGGCGTTCTTGTAGGTGGTGCGGTCTCCAGGCGTTTTGCTGTTTCTCCAGTTCTTCTCGAGGCGTCTGCAGGTGCATCTGGATTCTTGGAGGTCGGCGGTAAACGAGGTGGCCTTCCTGGGGCGCTGTCTGTCGGGGCAACATAGGGGTGCGAGCTTGTCTGCGCAGTTGGAGATCCATCTGTAGAGTACTTTGGCAGCGTGGTTGGCGTCAGTCGAGGTGGTGGGGGCATCGTGGTTGAGGGTGGAGTTGAGTTGCTCCTCAGTGACTTTGCTCCAGTTCCTACGTGGAGGGCGTGGTGCGGGTTTGGGCGGCGTGGGGTTGTCGACATGGAAGTGAACGCAGTGGTGGTCCGTCCATGGGGGTTGCGTGGTGTGGCAGAAGTGGACGTTGAGGAGGAGAGGATGAGGAGATGGAGGAGCCATATGTAGTGGAAAGGGACGACTTGACCTCTGGAATGGAACCCCCTGCCAGGGCAGGGAGCTGTGTCTCTCACCATGAACTATCCCCAGAAGAACCGGCAGAGAGGGGAGGAAATTGAAGCTGTAAATGGCCAAATTGAAAATGGAGGAGAAAAAGACTGAAAGAGCCTTGGAAGAAAAGAAGATTTTCTGGTTCATGAACTGAGTCTGAAAGAGCTGGATATCCAAGCCAGGCAGGCAGATTCCAGCAGTGATGGTGGCAGCATACCCCCAGTGTCTGAGGGAGACAAAAGAGTTTGCATTCCCAAGAATTTGGTATTGAGTCATTTGGTGTGAGACGACATACACAAATGGTTTTCTGCCTATGAGGTAGCCATGAGGGTCCACAAGGTCCCAGAACAGCATTGGGGGGAGGTCTTTGGCAACGAGTGCCTACTGTGGGGCAATATTATATATATATATATATATATATATATATATATATATATATATATATATATATATATATATATATATATATATACGAGATTGAAGAATTCCTCCAATTCTTACAAAATACTCAAAGTGAAAAAAGGAATTGTTTCTTACCTGCAACTCCTTTTCTCTCATAGGGGAATTTACTCCATTATAGTCATAAGCGCTGAATAGTCCCGCCCACGTGCAGGGACCCCGGAAGAGTTGTTATGCATACATATATCTACTTAAGTGGAGATTTTTACCTTTCTTCAGGCAGGCCTGCAAAGACACTTAAGAGAGAGAGAGGGACAGATTATGCAGCCTATTTACCTAGGCTGCAGTGACCAGATTCTTCATCTTGAAGAGAAAAAAGGGGCCAGAACATAGCATTTTTAAGATCATTTTAGTGCAAAACAGTATAAATATCCCTCACAAACCCTTTTTTATGATAGAGATGAAGGGAGCAGGACAGAGAAGCCTCATAGGCTGTCAATATATGTCTAAAAAAGTCACTGTGCCTTTAAGAATCCAGACACCACCAGTATCCCATCATGCACAGCAGGTGGCAGTTACTTCAGTTCATTTTGAAGGCTTATGTTAAAAGATATGGAATAAGGGAATACCTCTGTTCAGTCCACCGGGGAGGAGGGAGGGACACTTATGACTATAATGGAAATTCCCCTACGAGAGAAAAGGAGTTACAGGTAAGAAATACTTCCTTCTCTTGCAGGGGATTTCCATTTATAGTCATAAGCCCATCCCCAAATAACGCAGTGGAGTAGACATAGGATAATGTAGATAAGTTAAGCAAAGAGATTTCTGAGGGAAGCCTGCCCTACTTGAGCGTCTTCTAGCATTATAATCTAGACAGTAGTGTTTGGTATATGTATATACTGATTTCCAGGTAGCTGCTTTACATATCTCTGGAATGGGAATATTGAGCAATAAAGCAGCAGTTGGTGCCTTCCCCCTAGTGGAGTGTGCCTTAGGTTTAGCTGGAAGACTCTTGTTAGCTTTTTGGTAGCATAATAAAATGAAAGATACTATCCATCGCAAAATGGATTGTTTGGAAGTAGCTAGCCCTGTATGGACTGGATCATGGTTGATAAATAGTTGGTCTGAAAGGCAGATGGCCTTTGTTTTATCTAAATAAAATTTCAGAACTCTTCTTACATCCAGGGATTGAAGGGTTCTTTCTGCTGGAGCAGAGGGATTCTGAAAGAAAGTAGGCAGAGAGATTGTCTGGTTGACATGGATGTCCGATACCACTTTAGGAAGGAACTTTGAGTGAGTTCTCATAATCACTTTGCTCGAATCGAATACAGTATATTGTTCATGAGAACAGAGAGCTTGGATCTAACTAACCCTGCAGGCCGATGTTATCGCCACCAAGAAAGTCGTTTTCGAAGACAAGTGTTGGAGAGATGACCTGTGTATGGGTTTGAATGGATCCTGCATAAGGCGTGAAAGGACTACATTAAGCTCCCATGGTGGGGAAGGACGTCTGATGGGAGAAAAAACCTTCTTTAAGCCCTCTAGGAAATCCTTGATGACGGGGATTCTGAAAAAAGAGGTTTGTGAAGGACATTTCCTGTCGGCAATAAGAGCTGCCAGGTGAACTTTTATCGAAGAGAATTGTGAACCAGATTTTGCCAAATGGAGTAAGTATGGAAGAATAACATCTTCCTGGCAAGTGGTAGGGTCCTTGTTTTTGGATAAATACCATATGCAGAATCTCTTCCATTTGAAGGCGTATGCGGAACGTGTAGAAGGCTGCTTAGCTTCTTTGAGAATATCCATGCATTCCTGAGGCAGATTTAAATGTCCATATTGCACTAGCTCAGGAGCCATGCTGCCAAATTCAAAGAGGAGAGTTTGGGATGAACTATCTGGCCTCCGAACTTCGTCAGCAGATCTGGTCTGCATGGCAGCCTCAGATGTGGCTGGATAGACCGGTGAAGGAGGTCCGTGAACCACCATTGACATGGCCACTCCGGAGCTATGAGGATCATCTTTGTTGAGGACTGAGGTAACTTGATAAGAACTACTGGGATCAGGGGAATCGGCAGAAAAGCGTAGAGAAATCTGCCGGACCAGTCGATCCATAAGGCATTTACCAGAGTTCCCGTCTGGACGAACTGCGGTGCGCAGCTTTGGCATTTGCTGTTTTTTGCGGTGGCAAACAAGTCGATGACCGGAGTTCCCTATCGTTGAAAAATGTCTTATATGACGTCGTCGTTTATGACACACTCGTGGTTTTCTTGCAGGAGTCTGCTGAGTGAGTCTGCTTGTGCATTTTGGACACCTGGCAGGTGTGTCGCTGTGATCGTACGGCCCCTGGCTAGAAGCCATTTCCAGATAGTCTGGGACTCGTGACACAAGGGCCTGGACCTTGCCCCTCCCTGCTTGTTGAGGTACTATGTGGTTGTGGTGTTGTCCATCGAACTAGCAGGGAGCGGGAGGTGAACGATGGATAAAAAGCTTTCAACGTCAGTTGGACTGCACGGAGCTTGAGGAGATTGATATGGTACGTTGATTCCTTCTCCAACCACTTTCCTTGGACCTCGAGGTGATCCATGTGGGCTCCCCAACCCAGCAGTGAAGTATCCGTGACTATGGCCTGAGGCAGAATCTCCTGATGAAATGGCGTGCCTTGGAGGAGATTGGTTGGAGAACACCATTTGAGGGACAGATACGCATGAAGGCACAGCTGTATCCTGTCTTCCCAGTTGTCAGTTCGTCCTACTGGTCTTCAAGACATTCCTGTAGAGGCCTCATGTGGAGATGGGCATTCAGTGTGAGATAGATGCAGGAAGCCATTGATCCAGGAGGGGAGGATACTGTTCTTACTGTTGGATGGGAAGCTTTCACGATAAGCGTTTCTCCTCCGAAGGAAACACTTTTGCCCTTACAGTGTCAATGGAGGCTCCCAGATAATGTAAGGTTTGCACTGGGATAGAGATGGACTTGCTGTGATTGATTGCAAGTCCAGTTGTAATGAAGCTGAGCTTCCTGAGGCGTGGACACCTTGATTAGCCATTTGTCTAGGTATGGGTAGACAAATATCTTGCATCTCCGGAGATGGGCAGCCACCACTGCCATGCACTTGGAGAATGTTCTGGGTGCTGGTTTCAGACCAAATGGGAGGACTTGGTATTGGTAATGGTCCTGTCCCACTACGAACCTCAAGAACCTGCAATGCTTTCTGGCGATTGGAATGTAAAAGTACGCGTCTTGTATGTCGACAGAACACAGCCAATCCCCCTGGTGCAATTGGGGGTAAATTTGGTGTAACTCCAGCATCCAGAACTTTTCTTGCCGAATCCACTTGTTGGCTGTTTTGAAGTCAAGAATGGGTCTGAATTTGTTTCTTTCTTCTTGACAAGAAAGTACCTGGAATAAATGCCTGTTCCTCGTTGTTGGAGAGGAACCGATTCTGTAAAAGAATGTTGACCTCCGCTCGTAACAGTGGGAGTTGGTAGTTGGTTGGGTTCGGAGGTATGGTCGGTTGAGGACTGATGAACCGCAGACAAAATCCATTGCGAACAATATTCAGCACCCAGGCATCTTGCGGTATGTTTTGCCACTCCGCCAGGTAATGACGTATGCTTCCCCCCACTGGAGTGGGGAACAGAACAGGTGGAAGTAATAATTCAGGGCTTCGATCCGGAAGGCTGTTTGCCCCCTATAGCAGACTGTTGGGTAGACCTCCCTCTAGGCTGCCGTTGTTGGTAAGACTGATAGGGATGCTGATGCTGTTGCTGTTGCTGTGCACTGCTTTGCTGGCGGCCCTGATACCACTGAGAGGACTGGCCTCTCTAGGAAAAGAAGCGGCGTTGGTATGGCCAGAAAATCTTCTCTGCTCCCTGGGTCTCTCTAGCCCAACTGCCTTGAGAGTTTCCATTTCTGCCTTCATCCTTGCCATTTCTTCATCGGCATGAGCCCCAAAAAGAGTTGTTCCAGAAAAAGACAGATTCAAAATTCTCTCTTGTGACTCTGACTTGAGGGATGTTAGGCGAAGCTATGAGTGTCATCGTAGAGCTACTCCATGGCAGTATTCTTGAGCAGCTAATAAGGAGGAGTCTGCTGCAGCACTGATCACTTGATTTGAGACCAATAAACCCTTGTTTAGGATCTCCATGAAGTCTTCCCTTTTGACCCTAGGGAGATGTTCAACAAATTGGTTCATGGATTCCTACAGTGCCCTGTCGTATCTGCCTACTAAGGCAGCGGCGCTGGCTGCTTTAATGGAAGTTGCTGCCATGCCGCACATTTCTGACCCACAGAGTTCAACTACCGACTCTCCTTATCTGGAGGAACAATAGAAGAGGGGGTAGCGGCATGCTGTTTCTTTGCCGCCACGACGATCACAGAGTCTGGTGTAGGATCTTTTCGGAGGAAAGCTGGATCTTGCTCCGGAGGGCGATATTTTTTGTGGAGCCTGGAAGGTGCTGTCTAAACAGAGGCTGGTGTTAGAAAAAGCTTAATAGCCGGTTCAAGGAGACCTGGCACTAGCGGTAACATGGGTCTAGTTACCGATCTCTGTTGCAGGGTCTCGAAAATGACCGATGTCGTTGGTGTTGTAGTTGACAAAGGAATATTAAGTTTCGTCACTCATCTCACAAGGACTTCTTGGAATGTGGTTCATCCACCGGTGAAATACATGGAGGTGGAGAGTCCGACAATGCTGGTGAATAATGTCCAGTAGAAGTGGAGGAACTTGTCCGAGAGCATTAGCGATGATGACGATGATAGGGGCACCTAAAAGAAGCCGAAGTGTACCGGGAGCTACGATGAAGGCAGCTAGAATGGTGCTGTGATCTAGACCGTGATCTCCACGGTGTAACTGGTGCCTGTGATGGAGGCGGTGGCGGAGGAGGTGGCTGAGGTGGTGGCAGAGGTAGAGGCGGAGGAGGAGAAGGTGGTGGAGAAGGTGTATGAAGACCTGAAGATGGAGAATACGTTCTCGAGTACTCAGAGCTGGTGAGGAATAAACGTGTCTTCTCTTTTTTCTAGCGTCCTGTAGCCTGGACGACGTCGAAAGAGTTCTCGACATCAATGAACCTCAATGCCGACCTACTTGTCGACGGTGTACGCCGACGGCGCCTTGACGTCAGAGTATGCCTTGACGTCGATCTTTGGCGGTGCCTCGGCGTAGATCTTTGGCAGTGCCTTGACGCCGACCTCGACGTCGAGCGGGGTCTGCGGGTCGACGAAGTAATGGAAAACCTCGATATACCTGGCCTCGATGCTGATCTTCGGCGCTTGCTCGACATCGTACCTTGAATAGACGGTGAACAGGTCAGTGCCGTACCTCTCTTCGACGTAAATGTCTTCAACGTCGACTGGGACCAATGACGTTTATGTGCTGTTTTCTTCTTGGCGCGTCCACCAGAGGCTGATAACAGAGGCCTGGTAGAGGTCTGTCCCTCACCATGCCCTGAGGTCCCACCTTCAGATTGAGACCGTAGTCTTCTTTGCTCCTCTGTTCCATGAAGGCAAATCTTATCACAGTCTCTTAGGGTGCATCTAGAAAAGTTTGTGCAGTGCTGGCAAGACTCAGGAACATGGTATTTTGGAAGGCAGATTATACACACTTCGTGTGGATCTGTTTTGGCTTTTTTCTCCCACAGGCTAGGCACTTGTCAAAAAGAGATGGCATTTTTCTGACACATTGCCAGTAATTCCTGACAGGAAAACACAAAAAAGGCAGGGAGAGACAAAAGGCATCGAGTGAAACTGTTTGCAGTCAAATTCAGTCAAGAATTTTGAAGAAATTTTGGTTGAGCTCAATGCTCCAGGGTCCTGTCAGAAGGAGCCTTCAAAAAGAACTGAAGTAACTGCCACCTGCAATGCATGATGGGATACTGGTGGAGTCTGGATTCTTAAAGGCACAGTGACGTTTTTAGACATATAATGGCGGCCTATGAGGCTACTCTGTCCTGCTCCCTTCATCTCTAACATAAAAAAGGGTTTGTGAGGGATATTTATACTGTTTTGTACTAAAATTATCTTAAAATTGCTATGTTCTGGCCCCTTTTTTCTCTTCAAGATGAAGAATCTGGCCATTGTAGACTAGGTAAATAGGCTGCATACTCTGTCTCTCTCTCTAAAGTGTCTTTGCAGGCCTTCCTGAAGAAAGGCGAAAATCTACACTTAAGAAGATATATGTATATATAACAACTGCTCTGAGGCGGGGCTATTCAGCGCTTATGACAATAAATGGAAATCCCCTACGAGAGAAGCCTATTTGCTTTCGTGGGATTTCTATGGAATACATTGACATTCTTTAACATTGTGCATGTGAATATGCCCTTCATAAAATGCTACAATTATTGCGATTACTTTGGGGAACATTGTGTAATGCATATTGGACTGAACAATATTGCTATGCAATATTTTATGATCTTTTAGAATCTATTTTAACAATTATTTTTTCTTATACTGTATGTTGTATTTTATGCAGTGTCTTGAATTAGCTGCACAAAAAATTGGATGATGATGAATATTTCACTTAACCTCAGAAACCTTTAACGTTTCAATGACAAGGACCCACTACAAGAGCCAGAATTCACTAAGATGGGATGCGCAAAATCAATTTCCAGGAAGACAAGTGCACATCATCTACAAGGTCTTAGCAATAGACAAATCAAGATACCTTAATTTAAACTATAGAAACTGTGCAACCTGCCTTGAAGTCATTCATTTGCAGCTCTTCAAGGTACTGCAGCATCTGCTGGGCTTCCTGTTCCCTCTGCTCTTCCAGGAGGATCCGAAGTTCTTCGTTTTCTCCCATTTGATTGATTATATGCATTTTTCCTCTTAAAAATAGAAGAGCATACAAATAAATTTCAGCGATTGCAGCACACTGGGGGCACCCTAAAGGTCTGCCTGAAAGGCATAAGATTATTACATTAAATGTAATTAGTTATAATTTATTTTTTATATAAAACTAAATGGTTAACTATGACAGTAGTCAAGTAGTCACAGATCAGTGTACACTTACACTTATAATAGTATACAGGCAATGACACACATGGATTTAAGATACATAATTTCTAGTCTAAAACCCAAACACATGGGAATAAAACTGGATACACTTATGAAACACATTTTAGGCCTAGCTTGAATAGTGCAGCTTTCTACCAGAGCTTTTGGCACTGCACTTCTAAAAATATACATACATTGGGTTGCATAGGTGTATTTCTCTCGGGGTGAGAGTTTGGTTTATAAAAGCAAACACACAGATGTGCAGAGAATTTTCTCCCTGCCTTTCCGATTCATTCTTTTGTTTACCATACTTGGGACTGCCATGCCTCACATGGTAGTTCTCTGCAGGGAAATGCAGTAATGGATTTATTTATTTATAAAGTTTTGTATAGCGGGAACAAGACCCAGGCGGGTATCAGAGCGCTTCACAATATAGATGGGTAGGAAATAATAGTGGGAAAGAACCAACGTTACTTATAAATGCAAATACGAGCAGGTTCCAAGAGGGTATCAGAGTACATCACATTAAGAGTAAGACATATACCGTACTGGGAGAAAAACATACATTACTTAAAAGTGCATAACCGACGAGGCTGGGATTAAAAGGTGAACACCAAACTAATAAACAATCCGGGGACAGTGAGTAGGGAGTGGAGCCATGGCCAATTAAGGCAAGAACTTGTTCATTAGGAAAATCTGTGGTTTCAGAAGTAGTGAACTTGCACTTCGTGACGATCTACCCCTTCCAGCTAGTTCAAGCTTTTGAGCCAAATAAAATGGGGTCTTGAAATGGAGGGCTTTGTGAGTCAAGCAGGCAATCTTTAGCTGAATTCTTGCTTCGTAAGGCAACCAGTTTTAGGACTGGGGATATGTGAGCGTTTATTTTTGTACCACTAATCAATCTGGCTGCGGCATTCAAGGAAGCTCTTAGTGGGGTCAAGGTATATTTGGGAAGGCCACAGAGCGTCGCACTCCCGTAGTCTAGCCTAGGCAGTACGAGAGCTTGAACCACCTGCTTGAAGTCATCTTGTGGAAGGAATGGTTTGAGATTCCCGAGTATACTCAACTGGTGTTTTGCGCTCTTGCTTATATTGCTAATATGATTCTGCATATTCAAGTGCATGTCCAGTGTGATTCCAAGGGATTTAGCAGATTCAATAATGTGGGGGCAGCAGTTGAAGGCTGTGAGGTGTTTCAACCAGAGGTCGATCTTGGGGGTGTGATTAGGAGGCGAGATGAGAAGGTATTCTGTTTTGGAGGTGTTGAGCAAGAGGTGATTCTCAGTTAGCCAGTTTTGAGTATTCGTCAGGGTAGTGTTGAGTGAAGTGAAGTGAAGTCTTCAGGGGAGGTGATTTTCAGGTAGAGTTGAGTGTCGTCCGCATACATATGAAAAAGAATGTTCGCGGAATTTAGTGCATTTGCTAACGGTTCCAAGAATAAATTGAAAAGGATGGGTGATAAGGCAGACCCTTGTGGAACCCCCATGGATACTGCAGCGGGCTGGGATAGGGAATGATTCACCTTGACTCTTTGAGATCTGTTGTGGAGGAAGGAAGTAAGCCATTGCAATACCGGTCCTGAAAGGCCCATCCTGTATTCTAGAATGGATAAGAGGTTGTCGTGGTTGAGTGTCAAACGCGGAAGAAAGGTCGAGGAGGATCAGGAGGCAGGATTCTTTTTGGTCTAGCATTTTTAAAATGTCATCCAAAATGTGAGTGAGAGCAGATTCCGTGCTGTGACCTCTCCGAAATCCAGACTGATGTTGATCCAGAAGTTGGAAATTCTCTATGTGTAAGCAAAGTTGCGATAATACACATTTTTCTAGTAGTTTAGCCAGAGTGGGGATGTTGGAAATAGGGCGGAAGTTATTAAGATCAGATATGTCGGCATTAGGTTTTATTAGGGTGGGGGATACCTGACCAGCTTTTAAGCAGTTGGGGATCCTGCCTTGTGACAGTGAAGCGTTGACAATCTTTGTCCAAAGGGGGATGATGGCGTCTCTGATTTCTTTGAAGATGGGCGGAGGTAGTGGGTCGCTGAAGTGGTTAGATGGGTTGATCATAAGAAGAATGTTGTAAATGTCCCTTTCGCTGAAAGGAGTAAAGGTATTCCAAGTGGCATTGTTCTTGGTGCTAAGTCTAAAGGGATCGAGCCTCTCATGGTTGGCAAATGGAGAAGCAATCCCGTAGGATGGAAGAAGTGCCCTTTTAGAATCCAGGTCACTACTGATGATTTTTGTTTTCTCAATCAAGAAGGCAGCCAAATCGTCGCATGATGGAAGGCCGTCACCAGGGTCATTGCGGTAGGGTGCTTTGACCGATTGTTGTTTAACAATTTCAAAAAGTTTCTTGGGTCGGTTTTTGGCTTGATTAAGTTGGGTTCTGAAGAAATCAGCCTTTGCATTCTTGATTTTTTTATTGTAGGAGCTCCTAACCAATATAAGGTTAATTAAATGATCTGTGGAGGGTTTGGATCTCCAAGATCTTTCAGCTGCCCTTAAGTTGCGGCATTCCGAGTTTAGGTTGTCGATGAACCAAGGTTTGGAGATTTTGACTGAAGCATTTTTTGCTGTAGCAGAGCTAGGGAGTCCAGGATACTAGAGATAGTGGAATTGTAGAAATCGGTGAGTACCTGAACGTCTGTCGTATCAGCTTGGGAAGGCAAGGCATGCTTACAGCGGGTTGCTAGATCTTGGGTGTTGATATTCCTGGGGTCCCTTTTCCATTGCTTCATTTTCTTAGGTGGAACTCTTCTCAAGGACACCTTCCTCTTGATAAAGAAGAAGATGCTGTAATAGTCAGACCAATCACATGGGCTAATGGAATCCACTGTGGTGGTGTTTCCTTTTGATATGATAAGGTCCAGAATTTCTCCCTTGTTATGAGTTGGCCTGTCACAGAATTGAGTCAGCTCATGATCAAATAGGAAGGATTTTAAGCAGTTTACCGCTTGATCATTAGGGTTGGACCAGTGAAGGTTGAAATCTCCCAGGAAGATTTGGGACACTGAGGTGTCGTTATTGGATGAGATAATTTCCATTAAATGTTCAATGAAGGAAAGATTGTCTCCAGGGGGGTGATAGAAGGTGTGTAGTTTGCATACAGTATGGATGTTTCCACTGTGGAGCCATCAGTAGCTCTGCCAGTGGAAACCCCACAGGCACCCTACCGCTAAATGGGGTGGGAGAGGGACAACAATGCTGTACAATACGGCATCCACTCTTTTTAGTAGATGCCCCACAACAGTCAACCTCTAAAGGAGGCTTTAATAAAAAATAAAACTATTCAAATACATGAGTCAAGTGAGATTAAACAACAAATGTTAAGAATAAACAAGCTTCATATTTGTGGGGGATTCCTTAAACTTGGTGCAACCTTGCTATTATACCGCCTGAATTAAAAAGATGTTTTGAGTTTGAATCCTTTTGAGCACAGTTGCTTTCACACCAATTCTTTTGAAGCACCAAAATTAGTAATTTGTATGATGTATAATTTTGAGGTTAATTAGATTTGACATTTCCAAAAACTTCACTTCAACTAGCTGAGCCCACAAATTGCTTCATCTATGTTTCAGAATTATTTAGCCCAAGAGACGCGCGAGCGCGCAATACAAAATGGCCGCCTCCCGGTGAGCTCCAGCGCGTTTTCGCCCGTTTTTCTTTTAAAACGACGAAATTTTGTCAGAATGTTATCTACAAAGAGGTCGCTGTATTGTTGAAGCCGGTACCTGTGCTGTGGAGTTGGTTTCCACGATTTTCAGACGACGAGAGTGGTGTTTTTCCTCTTCAGGCTCCTTCTCCCAGCTCTGCCTTCAGGTACTGTCAGGCTTGTCTGTCAAGGGGGCGGAGTGAACTCTCAAGAAAGGGCCTGGCTTGGGCCTAGCCACTCCCACAGACCATTTTAGCTGCTGCACCAGTCATTTTAAGGATTTCTTCACAAGTATCGCTTTATTGTCTTACAAAGCTTATATTTATTTACAAATTTACTCCTTTTTACAACAACATGGATAATAAAAATTCTCTTCATAATAAAAGGAGACAGCAGGTTTCACCTCCGCCAATTAAATCGAAAGTGGTAGAGTCAACTGAACCTTCCTTATCTTTAATTCTGGAAGAAATTCAGGCTCTTCGTGCTAATACAGATACAATTGCGTCAGAGATTAAAAACGTGCACAAAGAAATGGCTTGTTTATCAATGAAAATCTCTGATAACTCAATTAAAATACAAGATAATAAGGTTAAAATAGACGCTTTCACCCCACTTGTGGCGAAAATATCACCTATGTCTGCACTACTTTTAGATATGGAAAATCGCAATAGACAATATAATCTACGCATTTTCAATCTACCAGAAGATGTTGAGGGTGCCAGCTGCAGATTATATTTGGAAACTCTGATTCCTGGCCTCTTAAAAATCAATTTTCCAGAAAAATTTGAAATTGATAAAGCTCACAGGATTCCCTCACATCGCAACCCTCAACACACAAAACCTCGACAAATGATCTTTAAAGTTCTCCGTCACCACCATCTGGTTTTGATCAGGAAAGCAGCACGAGAAATCCCTTCATTGATGGTCAATGGGAATAAAATATTTATTCATCAAGATTTTGCCAAGGAGACTGTTTCATTACGCAAGGAATTCACTGCTCTTCGTCCTCAACTAAGAAGTTTTGGTTTCAAATATGGTCTTTTTGATCCTTCAACAATGCGTATTTGGAAAGATAATTTCTCGAAATCCTTTCATCGTCCTGAAGAATTAAAACAGTTTTTGGATCAACAATCACAGCATCCAATGGATACTCATGACTTTGCTACTTGATTATTGCCAGTTATGTATTTTCTGACAAATTGATAAGTTATCTTGCATTGGGCTCCAACGGTTCCGGTCATGCTTGTAGAGCGTGTGTGCGTTTCATTCTTGATATTAATGTATTCGGTTTGTCGTTTTTTCCATGTTTTATTTTGTTCCTTCCTTTTTACTTGTTCTAGAGCTACTATTTTCTCATACTCTTTCCTTATTCTTGGCTTTCCTCCTCTTGACCTTTTTTCTCTCTCTTTTTCATTATGGCTAATGTTCACAATATTAAAGTAGTCTCATTAAATGTTAAGGGTTTACGTCATCCAGTTAAACGTGCAAACATTTTAGATTATTTAGGTAGTTGCAAAGCAGATATTTGTTTTATTCAGGAGACTCATATAGACGACAAAATCTTAGATTATATGAAGAAAAAGTGGGTTGAAACTATTGTCTCCTCTCCTACTAATGGCAAAAAGAATGGTGTGGCTATTTTTTTTGCAAAAAAATTACATTGCCAAATTTTGAGTAAAACTTCCGATGCTGACGGGAGATATGTAATAGTTAAAATTAAAGTTCATGATTCAGTCATATTTTTAATTAATGTTTATGGCCCTACAGCGGATGATCCTGTTTTTTGGTCTAATCTTACTACTGAGGTTTTAAAATTGGGTAAAGTTCCGTTAATTGTTGGAGGTGATTTTAATGTTATATCTGATCCTTTACTAGATAGATTATCTTGCACTAAATTTCACCCTCCTAAGGTTTTTCATGCTTTTAAATCATTTATTCAAACCACTAAGTTAGTTGATATTTGGCGCCTACACTTCCCTACGGAAAAAAGTTTTACATTTTTTTCAAACCCACATAATTCTCATTCTAGGATTGATTATTTATTAGTCTCCAAGCAATTAATTCAATCAGTAATTACTCCTAAGATTGGTAACATTGATATTTCAGATCATGCTATGATTTCTTTTGTTTTGATTTTAAATTCAACTTTTACAAAACAATCTAGATGGCGAATGAATACTGATATTGTTCTTAATGAACATAATCAACCAAAGCTCTTAACTGCCATTCAAGATTATTTCCTACTCAACCCTGAAGGTTCCACTTATATGGTTAATAGATGGGATGCTTTTAAGGCTTACATTAGAGGTGTAACTATTTCTATTATGGCTCACGAAAATAAATCCTTTAATGCAAATATTAAAAGCGTAGAAAAACAAATTGCGAAATTTGAGAGACTTTTTATTACGTCTAATGATCTTCAATATAGAGTTAAACTACAAAAGCTTAGGTATGAGTTTAACTCAATCCTTAGCAAAAGAGCTGGCATTCAGATTTCTAATTCTAAAACCAAATTTCGTTTTAATGCCAACAGATCTGGAAGACTTTTAGCTAATTATTTACGTATAAAAAAAGATAAAACTCAAATAAATTCAATTCATGGCCCTAATGGCAAAATTGCTTTATCTCACAAGGATATCGTTAATGAATTTTTGGATTTTTATTCTAATTTATATAACAAGCCCGATTTTCATGATGCCCCTTTAATTGATTCCTTTTTAACTACATGCGGATTACCCAAGATTTCACAATCTGATAAAATTGGACTGGACTCACCCATTACTACAGATGAAATTTTATCAGCCATAAAATCTCTTTAAAAAAATAAGTCTCCTGGTCCCGATGGCATTCCCGGCTGAATTTTACAAAGAATTTCAGTTACAACTTTTGCCTTTTTTATTTAAACTTTTTACCTTTTTTGGTTCTTCAGGAATTACTTCAGGTTCTTTTACTGAGGCTTTAATTGTTGTGCTTCCCAAACCGGATAAGGACACCACTCTTGTGTCAAATTATCGTCCTATATCTTTAATTAATCAAGATTGTAAATTATATGCTAAAATACTTGCTTCTAGATTAGCCCCTGTATTGGATTCTATTATACACCCAGATCAATCTGGTTTTATGAAGAATAGATATTCTGCAAACAATACAAGAACTTTGCTACATGTTATTGAACAAGGTTCCACTTTAACTTTACCTTCAGGAATTTTAGCTTTAGACGCTGAGAAAGCTTTTGATAAAATTCATTGGCAATTCTTATTTCATACTTTAATGTCATTTAATTTTGGTGACACATTTATCCGCATGATTTCTGCTCTATATTTTGCTCCTACGGCTCGTTTATTTATCAATGGCCAAGTTTCGAATCAATTTTCCCTTTTTAGAGGTACAAGACAAGGTTGCCCCCTTTCCCCGCTGTTGTTTCTTATTGGTATTGAACCTTTTCTTACTTCTATAAGAAAATGTGATGATATTAAAGGAATCAATATTAAGGATGTTATTATCAAAACCTTAGCTTATGCTGATGATGTGCTTTTATTTATTAGTGATCCTATATCCTCATTTCCTTCCTTATTAGAGATTATTGCAAAATATTCCACAGTTTCTGGATATAAATTAAATACTAACAAAACTGTATTTTTTCCCTTAAACATTTATTGTACTCCTGATATGATACCTATGACTGATATTATTTGGCAAAAGGATAAATTGAAATATCTTGGTATTTTATTCTCTTCCTCTATAAAATCAACAATAACGTTGAACTGTGGCTTTATTTTAAATTATATTTAAGATAAAACGTCCAAATGGTCTTCACTACATCTTTCATGGTGGGGTAGAATGGATTCTATTAAAAATGACTATTGCTCCTAAAATCTTCTACACCCTTGCCATGATCCCTACTCAATTTTCATTAAAGTTTTATAAAGATATTGATAGAATTCTTTCCAAATTTCTATAGAACAGCAAGTCACCTTGTATTAGTTATAAAAAATTAAAAATACCTAAATGTAATGCTGGGTTTGGACTACCTGACTTTTTTCTTTATCATAAAGCCTTTATCTTAAAACAAAGTTCCATATGGTTTATAATTTTAAATAATCCTCCTATTTGGCTTCATATTGAGAAATCAATAGCAAATCCATTTCCACTACCCACTTTGTTAACCATGTCTAATAAATCATCATTTTTTCACAAATCCGTTATCCTTAAATCCACTAAAATGATTTTTAATGATTTAGATTCAATTTTTCTATTTCCCATGTTTATTACTGAAGACTTATCACTATGGCATAGCAATGTCATTAAATTGAATAGAAATATCAGTTTCTGGTATACATGGATTAATGCTGGTATTTTTTATCTTAAAGATGTCTATTCCAACAATGCTTTCATATCATTTGAGGCTTTGCGAACAAGATTTAGTTTACCTCACTCTGATTTTACCAAATATGAATATTTGTGTAATTCGATTTTAGATTCTTTTCCTCATGTTATTCCTTCTAATGTTAAAGTTGATTTATCAATTTATATTCAAACTGTCTCCACTTCATCTCATGGTGTTTCTATTTTATATAAAAAATTATCTAATTCTCTAGGAAATAACATAAATATGATTTCAGTATTTTGGAATAATGAACTTTCACTTTCGTTGTCCATTGATACATGGAAAGATATTTGGCTTAGTAGTATTTCTGGCTGGTTACCTGTTTCGCTTTTTCAAACTAACTCTTATATTTTATTCAATTGTTTATGGACTCCACTACGTTTATTTCACGCTAAACTTCTTCAATCCGCAACTTGTTGGCATTGTAAATTACATCCTGGTACGTTAAAGCATATGCTTTTTGAATGTCCTTTAGTTTTTAAGTTTTGGACTGATGTTTGGGATATTATCAAAAAGATATTAAATATCCATGACGATGTTTCTTACAGTATGTTAATATGCAAATCTGCTGTTCTTTCGCATAATTTAACTGATTTAGAAGGTAAACTTTTTAATTTCCTCATTTCAGCTGCTTTAAAATCCATCCATTACATTCTGTTGGAAAGATGTTTCGTTATTATCAGTGCATGCTTGGTGGTCATGGGTTATTTTTACAAGAAGAGGAGCTCAATTGTCCTTGACTGGGCTTAATCATAACTCTAACTCTTTTCACTCTTTTTGGATACCTGTTGATGTATATCCATCTTCTTAATTGTATATTTATAGCTAGTTTGTCTTTTTATTGATAGTACAATACATTAATTTGTTTGCTATAGTAGCTCTATTTATGGTTAATGCAATGGCGTTTATAGCTGGTTCCTTCCCCTCCTCTCCCCTTTTTATTTTTTCAAATGAATATTTATATTTTCTTACCTACTGTAATTCATTTGATGTTCTGGTAAACTTCTTATTGGGATTAGGTATTTTCGCTTAATAATATTTTTTCTGTATTGTCTATGTTTATTGTTTAATATGAAAATTCAATAAAATATTCTGAACATAAAAAAAAAGAATTATTTAGCCCAATTAATATTGTGGGTTTATACAAGAGGCTTGAAAACAGCTGCTTGAAGACCGATGTTCAGCTTACCGAATCAGCTCATCTCTCCTCTTTTCTTCAATTTCCTCCTGCAATTTGATTGCCTTCTGTCTTTCCACTTCCATCATCTGATCCAAGCGTCTCTCTTCTGCATCCATCTCCTTCTCAATCAGGCTCTTCTCCAGTACCTGGGCATCACGGATGGCATGACACTTGGCATTCAGTGTCATCTGTGAGAACACAAATATGGAAGTCACACAGAAGAGCAGCAGAAAGCAGAAACGAAAGATAAGGTCAAGGAGAGAATGAGGGACTCTGTATTGTCAAATCTCCAAATGCTATGCTTTTTTACTGTTTCAAGTAGACAAATAAATATCAGATATCAGACAACGATTGCTGAAAAATATCAAATAGCCACTATGGGTCTCACAACGAGTGCACAATATGCATTTAACTGCTGGTACCGCACATATTGCAATTATGACTTTTGAGATTAATATCTGCTGGTCAAATCTGCCAATATTTATCATAGAAAATGTGCTCAGTGTCTACTGGAACATGGAGATTTTTGGTTTGGTAATCCCCAACCTTAGCATATTATTCCCGAAACTTGTAATATCTGAAAGGACATCATTGATGACAACACTGTACATGGTTGGGGCGCGAGTTAAGGTACTTTAAGTACAAGTTTCAGTTACTTTAGATAACTATAACTGGTGAATTTCAGTAGTTTTGCTTGTTTAAAACGATATGTTTTAAGTGACATTTTCACCTACCTCTAACGTCCATTTAACCTTTGGGTTTTGTTTCTTTATAGCTATATATATCTTCTAAGTACCTAGATGTGATTAAGAATAGCAAAAATATACTTACCTTCACATATTTACATTCACAATATAGTAATCCTAAGTAAATACATGTTTTCAGTTACAAAAATTCCAGAAAGAGGACCTTTTCCGACACTGTTTTATTTCCATTTTTGTGGATGATTCAGAGCATAATGGAAGTCTGTGCAAAAATGGCAGGCCATCAGAGCTCACATGTCTTTGGATCATGGATAACCTAGGGAATGACAAAGGGAAGCCATCTATTCAGAATTGTATTTGAAAGGATACTTTGCTGTACTGACCTTTCATTATCCCAACTCTGTTGCAAAATGATCAGGGGTTTGAGAGCATGGGTAGCTTTCCAAAAGGGGTCACTTCTTGTGTTCCAGGGTGTATGCTTTTCCAAATATCAGAAGATTCAAATTATAGTCTCACATCAACACTAGAAAGATGATACAGTAATTGTATGGCAAAATAATAAGTTGTGAGCTTTTTAGAAACATCAGAAGGTTTGGTGAAAGACTAATTTGTACTAAGAAATAGTTACACATGATAGGAGTGGCTTTCAGAATAGCCTAAATTCTAAACTCAGAGCTGATCTGCTCTGTAATGAGATATTAGTGACATCCTAAAACTGTGAGCATGGTGTTAGGTGCTGTAAGAAAATGTCAAACCAGGATTCTATGTTAGGACCGGAGACGAGGATTATGCTGTACTTTCTCCACTTTTTATTACAGCAGCCATTTTAACAAATAACAAAAGACTTAATTTCCCTTAAACCCTGGGAAAAAGTCAACAGTTAAACAATGTCCAAAGTATGGGCCCCTTCGTAGTCCTTCATCCCTATTGCTGCCTCCTCTTTCTTCTCTGCTCCAGCAGCCGAGATAAGTGCCCCTGGGCCACTTCTCTATTGTTTATTGTATTGGTAATCCATTTACTGGGGGAAAGGCTCCTTTTTTCTTGAAAATGCGGCTGCAGGAACGCTTGTCGCTCTTCTGCGGCCAGTTTTTCTCTTGACAGTGTGATTCGGCTCTTGGGGCTAGCAGTGGTGTGGTACTCCGACCACTAGAGGGCGGCGTGTGGTGAACACGCTCAGGGCGCCTCGTCTCCCGAGCCGGCGCGCTAATTCCCCTGAGGCGATCTGCTAATTTCAATGCGGACAGCCTGGAGCTCCATGTAATTAGAGCTTCGCCGCACACACCTGGAACACTACGTCCCTCTTCGGGGTCTGCATTAATAATTAGCACATAGCGCAGGTGGAAGGCTGGTGGAAAAACACTGGGCCACTGGCCCAGGCATCAGTGCAACCCCTGAAAACACGTGGGTGAGACGGGTGTCCTGCAGGTTCTTGCCCTATTATTGGCCCCTTGGGCAATATGCATTTTGCTGGGAGAGCCTCCTTGTTATAATACCCTCTAACTTGCCTGGTGAGCCCAGACGACCACAAACGTACATTGGGTGATCCTTAACAGTCACTGTCCAGTATGAGTGATGTTAAAGAGACCTATATGGAGGAGGACAGTATGACCTACCTCCTAGTTGATGATCATTTCTGCAAAGTTATGGATGCCTCTATCTTAAAAGCAGTTCAACAGGCGGTGGCTCCCTTGGAGCAGAAATTGTGACAGTATGCCGAGCACTGCTTTAAACCCCTCCCTGAGAGGGAATGTACCTTCGGGCTCATGCTCCCGCTACCTCCTGGGATGCCTGACCAGTATGCGCCGCTCCCCAAATGCAAAAAGGATTCCAACGCTGGAGTCGATCTGGACGCTTTCGATAGATTGAAGCGGCCTTCCTGGACCAGCCTCAGATCCCTTGCACCAGACTTCCCTGTGCCCAGGCCATCTGGGCTGCAAAATACCAGTGTAGCTCATTTTTCTCTCCCGCCCTGCCCCCCTCCAGGGACTAACTGTCACTCTGGCACCGATGCGGAGCAGGACACAGGGGTCCCGTCCATGGCGCCCCTCGCCCAGCCAACCTAGTGATGACACGCCCACAGGTGATGCCCCTCAGGAGACCTCTGACATGCTGGACCCTGAACAACTTCTTCACCCCCGCTCAGCGGAATGAGCCCCAGTGGATAAAGTCACGACCTACGTCGCGGGCAGGCTGCACAAGCCACTTGATAAAGTGTTCTGTAACCACCTTCGGGCAAAGTGCCCTTGCCCGTTCTTAGAAGATAAAGTGGCACTGACCCCAGAAATAGATGAGCGCATGGCCACCTTTCAGGGAAAATACATCCACAACCAATAAAAAGGTAATGATAGATCCTGGCAGGCTTGTCAGGACAAGCTTATAGATATCTTCGGCCTATTTACCCATATTCTAGACATGGAGGAAGACGAAAAAGAGTTTGGGACCCTGACCTCTCCAGAAGTGCTGTCCGGGTGAGCCAAGAGGGCCATTATCTTTTTGGGGAATGCGAACAGCGCTATCTCAACCGAGAGTCACTGTTCGATCCTCATTAAGTTAGACCCCAAACTGAGGGACCTTGCCACCTAGGAAGCTGGCCCCATTACCAGGATGGATTGTTTGGCGACCTGTTCATTGTTGAACTGGGTAAATCTGTGGTAACTTTCAATTCACTGGACAAGGCCCAGGCGTCCATCAAATGCATCTTTGCGCCCCAGGTTTTCACCGGGGCTGGCCAATGCAGGGGACACTTGGCCGGGCGCTCACATCCTCCAGCCCCCGGCAGAGGCTACAGCAATAGAAGTGAACAGTGCTAGGATGCCTCACAGTTCGGAAACCTCTACCCCACCTCAGGTCATCCAAGACATCGGGGTTCAAGAGGCGGCCACAGAGGCAGTGGCAACCAAGCCTCCGCTCAAGGTGAGTATTCATCTTTTCCCACAACAGCGCCTGGGTGCAGGCTACACCAGTTTGTTCACAATTGAGTGATTGGGAGGCCATACCTCAGATTCTTGGGTACTCCAGACTGTGCAAGGTTTCTGTATAGAGTTCTATGGCTCTCCTACTCAAAAGGAACCTCCTATCCAGCTGGTCCTCTCGGTGGCAGGCTTTCGATTTGATAGATGCAGCCGTGCAGACATCCTTTCACCCTGTGGGTTTCACCAGCAATTTCTTCCTAGTGGAGTAGAGGGATGGCGGCCAACGGCCGGTCATCAACTTGAAAGAAGTCAATGAGTGGCTGGTTTATCCTCACTTCAAGATGGTGGGTATCCACCTGCTGAGGGATCTCCTTCAACCGAAAACTTAATGGTGCGTCTCGACCTCAAGGATGCTTACTTAACCATCGCCAATTCCTCCAATTGCAATGGTAGGGGCAGACCTTCAAATTCACCACTCTTCCCTTCGGTCTATCATCAGCCCTGTGGTGATTTACCAAAGTAATGCACCTGGTGGTGGAATTTCTCAGAGCTCTGGGCGTTCGCATCATCGTCTATTTAGACGACATTCTCTTGATGGATCAGTGCCCCCATAATATTTCTGTGCAACTTCAGATGGCAGTCACCCTATTGGAGTCTCTAGGTTTCATCATCAATCAAAAGAAGTTGGTCCTTACTCCCACTCAGACTTTGGTGTTCCTGGGCTTCGTGGTGGACTCGATACGAGCCACACTCAGCCTCACTTCTAGAATGGTGAACAAAATCAGGCACAAACTGGACTGGATAGTGGCCAAATCATCCACCTCCCTATGGTAGATCTCAAGGGCGGTGGGACTACGGTCATGTCATCGTCAATCAAGGTCATTTTTCCGGGGCCCCTTCATTATTGAGCTCTGCAGAGCCTCAAGGTTTTTCATCTCTGGAGAGGGCTAACACACTCTCAGGTGGCCTCGTTATCTGAGGAAACCAAGGAGGAGATACAGTGCTGCTTTGCCCACATGGAGGCGTGGAATGGATGGGTAATATTTGTCTCTCTCCCGGACCTAGTCATAGATTCAGACGCCAGCAGCAGGGGCTGGGGCGCGCAGAGTGGGGAATTCCCCACCGGAGGAAGATGGTCCTCTAACGAAAACTCCCTACACATCAATTGCCTCGAACTGTTAGTAGGCTCTTTTGTGGTCAGGTGTTGGGCCAAAGACCAAGTGTAATGCTGCGTCCTTCTCAAAATGGACAGTGTAGCGGCGGTGCGCTACATCAACCATCCTGGGGGTACGCGATTCAAGACCCTCTCAGACCTGTCCAGAAATTTCTGGGACTACTGCCTGGTGAACCAGACCTCGGTGACGGCGGAACACCTCCCGGGAAAATCCAACCAAGTGGCCAATTGGCACTCCCGTCACCTGAAGGACAAGAGCCTCTGGCAGTTGCGCCAATCATTTTTTTGGGCCCTTCAGGCCAAATGGGGCCTATTCTCGGTGTACCTATTCACATCTCGCCTGGATCACCATCTCCCCAGGTACATCAGTTGGTGACCAGACTCCGAAGTAGTGGCCATGGATGCTTTTCTCCAGGACTGGCACCTGGAACAGGGGTACGCTTTTCTCCCATTCGCTATGCGCCTCTGGCCCCAGGAATGGAGAGAAAAGGAGGAAATGGTGCTAGTGACCGCGATGTGAGATCACAAGTCTGGTATCCAGTTCTTCTGGAACTTTCTTGGGATTTTCCAACCCCTTTTTCTGGATCTCCTCCGAGACCCAGAGAGGAATTGCCATCAACTAGTACTGGAAGGGTCTCTCCTTCTCATGGCATGGAGGATTATACGGAACGCTGGAAAGTCCCAGGGCTTTCAAACCAATCTGCGTCCCTACTCTCTAAGGCATGGGCAGACAGCACCATCAAACGACATAGACCGGCATGGGCTCGATGGTTGGGCTGGTGTCACAAACGACACCTGGATCTAGTGGGGGCAGACATTGTCCATATCTCGGAATTTTCTCACTTCTTTGTCCTCGGAGGGTCTGGCCTATAGATCCATCAACACCTTCAGGTCGGCAATATTGGCGGGTCACATTACAGTGGGGGATCAACCGGTAGGGGAGCACCTCTTAGTGAGGAAGCTTCTGCGGGCCATCCGATTCTCCCTTCTACCAGAGCTTAGGTATTAGACGCTATGGGACATCAGTAAGGTCTTCAAGCTTTTCTTGTTTTGGCAGTCCAACAAATATCTTTCAAGGAAGGAGATTTCAGCCATCCTATTATGCCTGATTTCATGTTAAAGGGTTTCGGTTGTCAGAGCATTGGACATTACGGGTAGAGTATTAACCCCAGGTTGGAATACTTTCCTTATTTCACGTCGTAATTTTTTTTATTCTTGTGTGTTTTTTACCCTTCCTTTCCAGATTCCCCAAAGTTGTGTGTAGTGCAGTGTATAAAGAGCTATGAGACAACGACAGCAGTGGATATTCCCCATGGTGAGAGGCAACTGTTAGTGCACTCAGGACAGAAAGTCGTATAAAGTGGTCTCCTCGCCTACCATTGCTAGATGGGTTTGATGAGCTATGCAAGAGGCTGGCATTGATATTAAGGTATTTGGCACTCATTCTGTTAGGGGAGAAACGGATCCAAAGGGGCATTCTCTCTCGGAGCTCGCCTGGAAGACATACTTAATGCAGCAGACTGGTCTTCAAATTCAACTTTTAAGAGGCTTTACTTTAAACCAGTCCCCAGTATTGCATCGCTGGTTATGAAGAAGCTTTAAACCAGCATAATCGTTGACTCCAGTCCTGACATAGATTGAAAAATTTCCTAGCTATCATAATGAAAAGTTTCAATTCTATTAAAGACATGGAGGCAAGGATTAGACCACCCATTACCACATAAAACTAAACCCCCCTGGGACTGGGACAATTTTCGTAAAAGTGAGTATAGTTGGGTATTTAATTTGGTAGCATATGTTCCTATGTGATGTCTACGCAATGTGGTGATGTCAATTCAGGATATTTTGTAACCCACTTCTGGAGTCACAGGTGTGGGATTTTCATTTACATATGTTTATTCACTTTCTTCAGGTTCCGATGGGTCGAAATCAAGGGGTCCCTAACTGTGTTGACTGGACATTGTTTTACTGTTGACTTTTTCCCAGGGTTTATGGGAAATGAAGTCTTTTGTTATTTGTTAACATGGCTACTGTAATAAAAAGTGGAGAAAGGGGGGGCGCAGCCTAGCTGGCAATGGCGTAGGATGAAAGCTCCTGGCTCTCTGGTCCAATCTCAATGCCATTCACTTCACCGGGGCCGGGTTAACTGCCGGGAAATCAAGGCGAAAGACACACAATTGATGGACGGAATGCAGAACAAATCAAAACATTCACCTCCAGTCAAGAGATCTGGGTTAAATCCATCATTCTTTTGCTCACCATGCCACCCCAGTTTAGACCTGGCCACATGCAAATCAGTCTTGACCCTGTGCCTCATGGGAACAGTCCAGCCCGAACTGCCAAGCCAGGTCCTCCCTGGACCGGAAACAAGCATCCTAGGACCGGTTTCGGGGCTTCACCCCTCTTCAGCCAGGATAGCTTGATTTCAGTGGCACAGTGAGCCCAGGACCCACGTCTGGGCATACCTGGCGCACTTACGGCGAGAAAGCAAAAGACACACAATTGATGGACGGAATGCAGAACAAATCAAAACATTCACCCCCAGTCAAGAGATCTGGGTTAAATCCATCATTCTTTTGCTCACCATGCCAACCCAGTTTAGACCTGGCCATATGCAAATCAGTCTTGACCCTGTGCCTCATGGGAACAGTCCAGCCTGAACTGCCAAGCCAGGTCCTCCCTGGACCGGAAACAAGCATCCTAGGACCGGTTTCGAGGTTTCACCCTCTTCAGCCAGGATAGCTTGATTCCAGTGGCACAGTGAGCCCAGGACCCACGTCTGGGCATACCTGGCGCACTTAGGGCAAGAAAGCAAAAGACACACAATTGATGGACGGAATGCAGAACAAATCAAAACATTCACCCCCAGTCAAGAGATCTGGGTTAAATCCATCATTCTTTTGCTCACCATGCCACCCCAGTTTAGACCTGGCCATATGCAAATCAGTCTTGACCCTGTGCCTATTGGGAACAGTCCAGCCCGAACTGCCAAGCCAGGTCCTCCCTGGACCGGAAACAAGCATCCTAGGACCGGTTTCGGGGTTTCACCCCTCTTCAGCCAGGATAGCTTGATTCCAGTGGCACAGTGAGCCCAGGACCCACATCTGGGCATACCTGGCGCACTTAGGGCGAGAAAGCAAAAGACACACAATTGATGGACGGAATGCAGAAAAACAATGGATTTAGGCCCAGATCTCTGTACTGGGGTGAATGTATGACATTGTTCTGCATTCTGTCCATCAATTGTTGTTTTTGCATTTGTCACCCCGAGTGGGACGGGTATGCCCAGACGTGGGTCCCGTGCTCTCCATGCCACTGGAGTCAAGCTATCCTGGCTGAAGAGGGGTGAAACCCCGAAACCGGTCCTAGGATGTTTGTTTCCAGTCCAGGGAGGACCTGGCCTGGCAGTTCGGGCTGGACTGTTCCCATTGGACACAGGGTCAAGACTGATTTGCATATGGCTGGGTTCAAACTGCAATGGCATGGTGAGCAAAAAAACGATGGATTTAGGCCCAGATCTCTGTACTGGGGTGAATGTATGACATTGTTCTGCATTCTGTCCATCAATTGTTGTTTTCGGGAAATCAAGGCGAGGCATTCCTGCACCCCCCCACGTGTGAGAGAGGGATTAAGTGGGGCTCTCTATGCCGGCCCCGGCCTGAATGAGGGGGTCCTGATCAGCGGCCTCACTATCTTGGCGCCGCCATCTTGAGGGGGCTGGGTTACACTACGGCAACGGCAGTGGGGCAGCCTGGCGCTCTCCAGGGAACGCTGCCAGAATCCGTGCCTCAACAGCAGGCCCTGCCAGCCTGACAAGACGGCCTGGTACTGTCAAGGTGCCCATATCACGGCACTCTGACGCCCACGACCCCTGCAGTCTTGAAAAGTTCAGAGAGACTGGCAACACGGGGGAGCGACGACCTGCATGGCCCAGCGGTGGACTCTCATGAGCTGGGCCACTTCATGAGGAGACGGCCTTTGAAGCTGCCGCAGCTCCCTGCTTGCAGAGGCCCCCCATCCAGCCTGAGATGTCTGTGCATTACCTTAAGAGCACAGAGGTACAGTGCAGCAGTTACTAAGTGGACCTGTCCTCCCTTCGACTCCGAGGCCCCTGGAGGACACAGCAGAGGCCTCTGGGGCCAAACCAGAGGTGAGACACCTTGCAATAGCGCACCCCCGGTCTCCTAATACTCTGTCTCCGTAGGCAGGTGTGGTTAGCGCATTGGGCCCCTGACTCATCATGGGCCAATGTGAGGCGGTAATATCTAACAGCCTGGGGCGCTCCTAACGCAGATGAATGGGCAGACCTGCATGGTGACTGCGAGCGCCCCTGCACCCACTAAGCGCTGTACTTCTCAGCTGGCACACGTGCCCACCGAGCCTCCTAGGGGCAGGGGCGGGAGCAAGCATTCTTCCCCTTCATAACGGCCAGCCCTGAACTGCACCTTTGTACACCCGGTGCCGTGTGGGGGCCCAGTTAACATCCACCACTCGGGCTGTGCTGCTGGAAGGGGGTGCGTGGGTACTGCAGCGAGAAGTTAGGGAGACTAGGACCTGGCGCCTCATGGCTTTCTTATGGGCCCTCAGGCACGCACACTTGACCAGGACTCTAGTCCTACAAATATCTCCTGGCAATCCTCCCTGTCCGGTCCAACCAGGTGAAGATACATACAAGGTGTTGCATTGGAGGTGTATTTCCAGGCACCCAGAGCTGACTCCTGCCTATCGACTGCCAGCAGCCAATGCGGACTGCCTACCTCTCCTGTACCCAAGTCCCGGCACCCATTAATCACTGCTGCTGGCTTGGAGCCTGCGTAGACCCGGTGGAGGTCACGATCACGGGAGGGGACAGGGATGAGAAGTGGCAAACGGACCCAGTTCCCCTCTGCCACATGTCAGCCCCTTGAACATCATGCCACGCCCCAAATCCCTCAAGGACACACCAGTAACCACCCTGTGGGGAAAACTCCTGCCTGCAGAACCACACGAGAAGGATAACACACAGGCAGGGTCACTAGGGAACCAGTCTCCAGTACCTATCTACCAAGATTACATGGACCATTTTCTCCAAGTATTTCGCTTGGAGATAGGGTCAATCAAAAGGGACCTCAAGACCTGCATCAAAGACCTCAGGAGGGAGGTCTCCAAGATAGGAGGATGAGGGGACTATCTAGAGTGCACTGTGGACGCCAGGTCAAAGGACCAGAAAATGTTATGGAGGAGAGTGATGACTCTTGAAGAACAGCACATCAAACTACAAACTAAACAAGAGGACTCAGAATACAGAAGTTGACAAAGCAATATACGTATCAGAGGAGTCGTTCGTAGGGCAGAGGGCAGCGGCACCATGATGTTTATGGCAGAGCTCTTACAAGCCATTCAGGGGGTTGACGACTCCCCCTCGTCTGTCCTCAATAGGTTACATCAGGTGGCCTCATCCCCTGGGCGCTCAGACTCCATCCCTGACATCTTGACACGCGTCCCCTTTTTCACCGAAAAAGAGGCTATCCTCAACGCTGCCAGGAGCAAAGTTGACTAGGTGTTTTGGGGACATACAATCTACTTGTACCATGACCTATCTCCTGTCATACAATGCCGCTGGTGGGATTTCAAACCGGTAACAGAAAAAATACGAGAAATGGAAATCTGCTATCAATGGGGACACTCCTTCATGCTCCTCTTCACTTGGGAGGGCAAAAGGCACTCCCTCCACTCTCTGGCAGAACCAAAGCAGCGGTTGGGCCTGGACATTGACTCTCGGGACAGGGATCATTCAATGACCCGAGGGGTCCTAGGGAGCGACTGAAGCAGGTATGGGCAACGGTACGCTCCCACAGCATGGACAAGAGACGTGCTGAAACCTCATCTCAGGAGACGAAACGCAATTGTATCCAATACCTTCACAACATGGGCAAAGACACATCCCCAGCACCCTCTACAGCAGGTTACCTGTAGCGGAGGGGACTCTTATATGCCCGCCCTCTCGTATCCTCAGCCACAGGTGTTGACGGCTTGCCTGGCCCATGCCTTTGGATGGATGGGGCTGTGAGGGACCGGAGAAGCGAACTCCTCTAACATCTCACAACGGAACTGGAACATTGCCTAATGGTCAACCCCACCGCTGCACAACCCAGGAGGGTAACTCCTTCAGCGAGATGCGGAAAGTGGATGAAACTGTTGGGATCTGTTGGTCCATGTTATTGAAATGGTTTTATCTCCCTTTTTACAACACAGGTCAATCACTGCCACCAAGAGACGCATCACTGAAACACAAGTAGTTTTACACATTTCCTCAACAATGGGAAGTAACTGCATACCACCCAAGCTTTGCTATTGATCTCCAGGGGTTACACCAAATTGGGGAGTGGCCACTTACCCACACGTTTAGGACCCATTTGGAATAGAGGGGTGATTGCCCGGTCCCGCACTCCTGGTAACACTGACCTCCCATTGCTGAGAGAGCCAAGCTGCCCCACGGTCCTACACCTCCCTAATCCCTGACCAAGATGGAGGACATCAAATTACTCTCTCTTAATGTTTGTGGCTTAAACTCTCTGACCAAACGTATATATATATATATATATATTTATATTTATTTCAGACTCTACCCGCCCCAATCCCACAGGATGTCATTATGGAATTGCAACGCGATATATGCGCTTTTATTTGGAATGGGAAACAACACCAAATCTCCAACGCTCTTATGATGCAACTCAGGGACAAAGAGGGTCTTGCGTTCTCCTTGAATATTGCTGGGCTGCCCATCTGCATTTCATATCCAAGTGGTTGGTGAGGGAAAGCGAGAAGCACTCGTTCCATATAAGCAGGGTGGTTGTAGACCCAAATATACTAGGCCAAGCTGCGCATACCTCGCCACCTTTACCAAAACAGTGCTGGACATATGGAACAAATTGGCAAAAGGACTGACCACCTTCCTCTCCCCTAACACACCAATCTCACACAATCCAGACTTTACTCGGGCCTTGCCTGCTTGCTCCCTTCAGGTATGGACTGCAAGTGACTGTAGAACGCTATGTGACCTCCATCAAAACCTTCAAGCAGTGCAAAAAAGAATATAACATTCCTAAGATAGCCAGACTACAATACTTCCAGCTACGACAATGGGCACTACACCCCTCAGTGTACCCAGAAGCAGTGCGACCCTTCAATCCCTTTGAGAAGCTTGTTAGAGCATACGATGACTCATAAAGGGTCATCTCCAATGCCTACTATACACTCCAACACTCCGCACCTACACCTACCAGACCACATGGCAGTCAACCACCACAGAAGGCATATCACCTAAGCAATGGGACACACTGTGGCGTGACATACCTTAAACATATTGCAGATTCACCCTCAGGAAAATTATATATAAGTAAATGTTCCAATGGTATTACACACCTACATGCCTCTCCGTTATCTGTCCTGGCACATCCTCTCTGTGCTGGGAATGTAAAATAGACCAAGGAGACTTCTGTCACATATGGTGGTCCTGCACCTCATCGCTACCTTCTGAAAGGAGGTGTTAAGTCATATTAAAGTCACTGCGGGGTACCCCCTCCATCCCTCCTATACTAAGATCGCCCTGGGGATTCAACCTCTATACTTGAAAGCGATGACCCATGCTGATTGGACACTTTTAGCTTCATGCTCAAGGCAGACAGACAACTTGTAGCCCTAGTATGGAAGAAGACCACTCTCCCCTCTGCGGCACAATGGTTCTCTCGCCTATGGATCTTCTGGCGATAGAACAGCTTACCACAACCTTAATGAAACCAGAATTCAAACTCCAATCTGTGTGGCACCCCTGATATAGTACCTAAACCAAATAGAATTTACCTGCTTTAATCTACCGAAACTGAGAGCGCTTTAGCTATTTTGCTGACCCCCCCCTCGATGGCGCCTTGATTAACCGATTGGCACAGCATTGCTGTGTAGTAGGGAGAGCTCATGTTGTCCCCTGCTGTCTCAATGACGATGCAACACCTAGGCACACTACCGGCCTTGACCTGGACCCCATTACCCGTGTTCTTGTTGTACCTTTGTTTTTGTGTATTCTCTTACAATAACTATCCGAATGGTGACCTGATATGTCATAAATGATCTGATGTTATGCTTTGTTAAGAATGAGTAACAATACATCTCAACCGCTTTGGTACCTATCAATCTGCAAACTAATCTGCACTCTGTAAACTTCATCTCTGTTGTTATGCTGTAACGAAACAGTCACCTATTGAAGTTCTGTTTTGAAAAACAAAAAACATTAATAAAGAGATTTTGCTTAAAAAAGTGGAGAAAATGCAGCATAATCCACCCCTCCATGTCCTTAATAGAACTGAAACTTTCTGTTAAGATAGGGAAAATAAAATTGTGCAGATCTTAATCAAGCAACCCTCTCAAGGGAGCCAAGGTTCAATAACAAGACGATGTGGAAAAACCACCAACTTAAATGGCAGACGAGTTGAGAGAGCAAGAATAAAGTCAGAGACTAGCCACCATTGCCAGTCAAGGGTGTAAGAGAATGAACTAATATTCAGAAGTCATTAAGATACACTAAGATGTTGGACATTGTGCAATAACTGAGTCTCAAAGTAGACAGCATGATATGCTAAGTGTGAACAGACAGATAAGTGCTGAGAGTTAATCCCAAGGATTCAACACTTGAAAAAGTAGTAATCAAGTTGCCGCCAATGCCCAGCCCAGCAAGCCACGGTTCTTCAGGTTAAGTAACAATAGTAAGAACGTTTTAATGAATTCCTCCATTGACAGATTAAGCTCATGAAAAAAAAACCCACACATGTCTGATTCTAAGGGAGGCCCACCTCATTAAGTTTCTTGATTTCATCCTCTTGCTCCATCCGCATGTTGTTGGCCCGCTCCAAAAGGTACTGTGCTCTCCGCTGGGCCTCCTCCTCCAATTCATTCAAGTTTTCATTTTTTTTCCGTAGCATCTCCTTTTCCTTCATAGCATTTTTGCGCTCGTTTACGCCATCCTAAAAACAGAATTTTACAAAGAAAGAGTCTCATAATAGGAATGGAAACCCATCTTGATTTCCAGCATTGGTTTTGGTCTGTGGTCCCTTCTTATTTTCTCGCGATTCATTTTCATATACATAATCAATGTAATACTCTCTTGTGTTCTTGGGACAATGTGGCCTATGCTGCTATCGAAACAGAGTAATACTGCTTTTTTTATGATCAGATCTTCCTTCTCCAAGAGATATAAGCATTGGAAATTAATGGGACTACTATAATCTAACATTCATTTTTTAAACTTCCAAAATATGGCAAAATGGATTAAAATCCATGATTTGTGGGTTGCACGCGTAAGTCTGAAGCAGGATTATAAACATACATTGACGGATTGGAACAGAAATATGCCTGGGAACCAGAATAAAAGTGGCTCCATTAGTGAATTAGACAGCTAAAAAATGGCCCTGTCGGCAAACTGGGCAGTTTTTAACTTGTAAAGACATGCTGTATAGGTGTTTTGTTCAGTGTGGGAGACTGCATGGATCTGAGCTTTCTGCAGGCAATGTTTGTCGTAATATCAGGGAAGGAAATGTTACTTGTAATCCTAGTTCTGCATCGTACGTATTCTCACTTAAGTCATGAACATAGTATAGTCCTGCCTACGTGTAGGGCCCTCAGAACACTTCTTTATATATATTCTCTACTAACATTGGCGGCAGCCACATTACTAATAAAACAGTCTGATGAGATCTCCATAAATCAGTGACAGTCCAGCTTAAAATAAATGCTATCTCCAGAAAAGGACAGCAATATAATTATGATACTAAAGGGGAAAGACTTGTGGCATCCAGCACCTGGGGGCAAACCCAGGACTACAGAGACCAGCATCTCCGTGTTGGGAGAGGTGCCGCCGGATTATTTGCCCCGTCTAGGGTGACCAACTGTCGTTGGTGCAAATTCAGGACGGTGAGTGTAAAAATTCAGGACAAAGGGTCAAAATTCAGGACAAAAATTCAGGACAGAAGGTAAAACTTCAGGACAAAACTTCAGGACAAAAGGTAAGTTTTACAGACACATCAGAGGAGGTCGCGCAATAGTATAAAAGTAAGCCCATCTATATCCAAACATATTCATCCATTTGCAAACCTATCCATCATGTATCCTTCCATCCATCATTTCACTCATCCATCCCTCCATCCACCCTTTCACTTATCCATCCATCCACCCTTTCACCCTATCCATCTGTACACTCATCCATCCACTCTTCCACCCATCCATCCATTCACTCATCCATCCAGCCATTTACCCTTTCACCCATCCAGCCATCCTTTCACTTACTCATCCATCCACCCAGTCACTCATCCTTCCACCCATTCACCCTTTCAGTCATCCATCCATCCTCCCTTTCTCTCTCCATCGACCCTTTCACTTAGCCATTTTTCCTTCCTTCCATCCACCCATCCATCTACTCATCCACTCATGAATCCATCCATTGACGCTATCACTCATTCATCCTTTCTCTCATCCATCTACCCTTTCACTCCTTCACTCATCTATCCATCCTTTTGTCCATGTACCCTCCCTTTCACTCACTCATCCATCCTTACATCCACCCTTTCACTTATCAATTAATCAATCCATCATTTCACTCATCCACCCTTTCACTCATCCATCCATCCTTTCACGCATCCATCCACGCTTTTACCCATCCATCTACCCTTCCACCCATACATCCATCTATTTACCTTTTCTCTCATTCATCCATCCTTCCATTCACTCATCCATCCATCCTCTCTCATTATCCATTCATTCAACCTTTCATTCATCCATTCACCCTTTCACTAATCCATCCATCCATCCCTTCACTTACTCACTCGCCCACCTTTCCGTATTAATTATGAGCTAAGCCTTTGTCTGCAGAGTTGCAGACAGAAGAGGCCCATGGAGAAATTCACCCTTGCTGTAGTTCCTAAAGCAAGGGGTGGGGTGGGGGTAGGGTTCACTATGCCCCTGCACATAGGCAATCTGAAAAAGTGGAAGTCATGCATGATGCACAGTGCCAGGACGTGAGGTGACTGTGACATAGTGTTGTTTCCAGGGCTTTAAGTGGGATGAAGAAACTGGGGGGTCTCTCCAAAGGGGGCGTTTGATGTAATTAAGGGTGTGGCTTAAAACACCTAAGCTAAAAATCTCTGCGTAGTGTAGTGTAACGCCCGACTGGTATTTTGCCTCTTCTGTCATTGTACCAGATATATAACACAACAAGTAACGTTACACCTGTAACAAGCCAGAACTATTGGCTTTGTCAATGGTTGTTAGTTGCATAAAATAAAGAAGCAGCAACCATGGCTTCGTTGAATATAATATTGAAAATGCATCACTTCTAAAATGAGACTGTGAAAGAACTCCGCCCTTTCTTTTTAACTTCTTTCACCAGCTTCTTTTCTTGAATTGGATTCTCATGTAGAAGCATGGCGTGTTAACACATTTCTTCCATTTGACATCCTGCCCTGCCCTAGACAGAGGCTGGGGGAGGCCACCCCATGCTGTAACAGCCCAGACTGGCCCATTGTCATTCTGTATGTGGCAATCATCAGCCCCACACAGAATGACAATGGGCGGGAGTGGGCTGCTCTTGTGCTCAGAGGAGTGCGAGGGGGCCCCATCAGGGCGCTGAGGCTTCTGGTAGGGGAACAGCGCTGCTCCCCAATGCCCAAAATTACGGACAAAAAGGCGTCCGTAAAAGGGATCCTCACGGACAACGGACGTGAGGTCCAAATTACGGACGGTCCGTGAAATTTACGGACGGTTGGTCACCCTAGCCCCGTCCCCGCTTGCTGCTTCAGCGCATAAAAGCGTATTTCACCACCCGCGGCTCGGGATGCACGAGGACGGAGCCCGGGCCAAGACTGGGCCTGGCTGAGCCCGGCTGAGCCAGCTCTCTTTGGCCTTCCGTTCTGCAGGTACTTTTCTGTTGTACTGTTCGTCTGGTATCGTACTTAATCTCGCCCTGTTACTCGACTCTTTAAGTGAGGCATATTAAGTGTGCTTTATAATTATAGAGCCAGCTATGAGCAAGAGGAAAGCACCTGGAGTACTGTTAACTCCCCCCCCCACCCCCCCAATGAAATGCACCTCTATAGACTGGATGCTGGAGAGGGCAGTGGGGGTTTTTAGTACTGAAATAGCCCTCACTGAGAGACGGTTGTCCCTTAGCTTCCGTGTTTTGCCAGCACCCCTTGGCGATGATGATATTCTTTCGAATTCTCTACACAGCTCTTCTCACAGCCACCCTGCTGCTTGCGCAGTTCCAGCCCCATAGGGGCTCCTTCAGTGGTGGCTAAATCAGTTCTGCTGGTGGCAGTTGGACGTAAGGTGTGAGAAGTTGGCCTGGTATATGCTGTTCACTAGTTAAAGTGGACACCTTGCACCAGTACAATTCGACTCTTATGGTAGGTAGGTTTAAGACAACCTTTATAGAAAGCTATCCTAGTGGTAGCTGTGGGGAGCAGCCTTCAGGCTAAGTCTTGGAGGAATGTAAAGCAGCTTGTTTTACCACACAATCTCTTGAATCACCAAATGAAAAGACACCACACAGGTATATATATCAAATATATATGTATTTATTACTAAACAACTCTCTACTAATCTCTTTATGAGATTAGAAGTCAGAAACATATGCACAAATCAACGTTTCACAATAAATTAAGCACAATATGGCTGGGGCCCTAGGGGCGTACCAGACCATATACTAAAAAAGAGACTTAAGAACAACGACTTGCAAAGGGACAAGGCCTAGGGCCTTCAGAAGTGTTGGGGCCTCACGAAACCACCCAAGGTAGGTAAGTAAAGGACCCACGGGGGACGCGTGCAGTGCGTGAACACAGGCGCGGATCGCCGTAGACTTCAATGGGGCAAGTCGCGGTTGGAAATTAAGAGTTTAAGGGCACTTCGGGAGTAGCTACAAGCAAGTCACTTATAGGGTAAGTAGTTCTAGGGCCAACACCCACAGGAGCACCGTAGTGCTGGAGTTACCTCACCCAGGGAAGCCGGGTGCATAGGTGTCCTTTGGTGTCGGGTCGCGGCGTCGTTTTCAATGGGAGCCAATGAAGACTTGCTGCTTGTGAGGCCAGAAGAAGTGTCCGGTGGAATCCAAGCCTGGATTCGGAAGAAGGAAGACCTGAAAGCAGAGGGGACAGTGTTCAAAGTCACTGGGCAGTGACCCGGGGCAAGGAAGATGAATGCCCACCGTCGTCGACAGATTCAGGTCGTTCACGGGTGTCTTGACTCTTCAGCCACGAGGTCCAGGAGGCGTCGAGGACAACCAGGAGCTGGATTCAGTGTATCCCACAAAGTTTGCAGCTGACTGCGGTGTCGGCAACCCGATTGGAGCCAACAAGCCTTGGTAGCAGCAATTCTTGTGGAAAGCGTAAAAAGTCAATGGTGCAGACCAGCAAGGTCTGGGGAGCTCACCCAGCGAAGGTAAGTCAGGGCAGGCCTGGAGCAACCAGGGGAGCTCTTTGGTTCTGTAGAAATGTCTTCAGGAGACCCAAAAGCCGGCTGGCAAGGGATTGCAAAGACGCCTCAGGAGGATTCCTTCAACAGGGGCCCACGGTCACTCGGGATGGGGTAGGCCTCTGATCTTCGGAGGAATTCTTGCTAGAGGCTGGGACCACACGTGGTCTAAAGCACAAGTTCGTAGAACGTCATGAAGGGGTTGCACTCAACAATAGTGCATGGTACCCAGGAACTGCGGTTCCTCGTCACTCGTGGGGTCCACTGGCCTCAGCTTCGCTGGGGACTCACGATGGTCTTGGAAAAGTCAGGAAATCCTTGTCTTGGGCTGCAGGGACCTCGGGCTCCGGCGGGAGCGGCGTAGTTTGCGACCGTCGTTTCAGTTTTTGGTGCCTGCCAAGCAGGGGAGTCACTCCTTGACTCCAAGGGAGATTCTTCAGTCTTCCAGAGGTAGTGGAACATCGAAGGTCCAGGATTCTTCTTCAGAGCGTCGTCCAGGGATATCTAGTTTGCAATGACAAGGGTTCCCTACCTTATACTAAAAAGGAAGGGAGGGACTAGCTCTATGACCCCACCTATGGGAGGGTCAGGGGAGTGGGTGGCTACACCCACTTCCCTTTGTCCAGTTTCACGCCAGAGCAGGGGTAGGTAGCCCCTGAGCTGGTTTGAACTGGCATATGCACAGAGGAGCCTTCTGCTCCCCCAGTGCAGGACTTCAAAGCACTCGAGGAATGCACCCACCCAGCCCCAATACACTAAACCCTGTCTGGAAGGTGGTCACACCCTCCTGTGACAGGATACCTATTGTTGGGCTTCCTCCACTGCGAGTTTCGGTCATCAGCAGGAGGGCAGCCCAGTGTCTGTGACTGGTGGCATCCATTTTGTGATGCCAGGGCTCTTCAGGATTCTACCGCGTTTCCACAGTAGGTACATGTCTATCCCTCTAGAAGGGTGGAATGCTACCCCCGCCACCAGAACTGGCGGGGGTGTAGTATTCCAAGATGTTTGACACCAAACACGACATGTTTCCGTGCAGCCATCCCAAAGTTAGCATTTACAGCGGGGTTATAATGCGCTTAAGAGTATATGGTCAGGCTGCACTACAAACAGCATCAGAGAAGGGTCTACGAATGCTGCAGAGGGGCTCTGCTCATGCAGGGGCACCCTCTCACATAGGAACCAAGCACTCTGCCTTCAGGATTGATAAGGCCTGCCATAGGAGTGACTTATAGGTTTATATGTGTGTATCTATGTAGTGATATAGGTAGCCTATATCACAGTAAGGGGTGCATGCACCACCTTACCCAGGCTGCAGTAGCAGACCTGTGGTGTCAGATTTAGTCTGCTTCCCAGGGGTGGCATAATACATGCTTCAGCCCCTGGTAGGCCTGTGAAGTACCTATGCCCTTGGTACCTAAGGTACCATATACTAGGGACTCATAAGGCACCACAGTATCCAATCATTAGTGCACCTAGAGTGCACTCCAAGTCATTTAGAGAGAACAGAGAGGCTGGGGCCCTGATTGGCAGGGTCCCAGCCAGACTATAGCCAGAAACCAGGGTAAACATCAGAAAAAAAGTGGGGGCAACATAAGAGGCAGATCCTACTCTCCTACACAAGGAGAAAAAACCTATGCGGTGGCCCGTTGGCAAATTGACTGATCCACTCAGACAACTGGCAGTGCCGGCTCATGGTGTTCCATTTCCCAATTACTCCATGGCAGATAAATCTACACCTTGGTCGAAACCCTGTGGCATTGAGTGCCTTTTGACTGATTGCTTTTCTACTTTCAAGGCCCTTTTATGGGATGAACTCTCACTCTTATTTGAACATTTGAGACTCATTGAATCCCAACTTGAATCATCCTTGTTACGTTGTTCCTTTCAAGCACGTGACCCTTCTATTGAATCAAGCAACATGCCAGGCACCGTTGCTCTAGCCGCATGCCCAAAGCCTCCGAGTGAACATCCCTCTTTGTCAGCTGAGGGGGCTACATCTTCTGCTACCCCTTTAACGCAAGGGCCAAGTTATTGACGGCTGTCCATTTGGCAAGGGTACCTGAGGTCAAGGAAACTATTTTGATCTAGCATCAGACTATTTTAAATCTCCCTCCAGCCATTTGCCCGCATGTCATTGTCTTAATTGGTGTCCACCATTACGGAAGAACCATGAGGAGTCCTTTAAGGAGTTGCGAAATAAAGTATTAGACTGGTTAGCGATAAATAGGGCTTTCCCTTTTGTTCTCTCTGAGGAGATTTTGTTTGTTCAAAGGATCGGCTGGATCGGCCCTGGTCCTATCATTGTTAAAGGAGACTGTGTCATTATTAATTTTAAGTGACCGCCAGTTTCTCAGGCTATACTGGGTAGGAATAAGAGTGTGTGCGGTCCTGGTTTTTATAGTCCCCGTCGATTGGTTTCTTTTAAAAGCCTCCCTTTTTAGGTCTCACATAGGCAGCGCTTGCGCTGTCTCTTTGAGACATGCTGTATTCAGGTATGGACTTGAAGCTCCGTCTATTTTCCACCCATTTTTTTAATTGGCTCCTGTTACTATCCTTTCTAAATCGTTGCTTTTAATTCGTTAATAGGCTTAGTAGTCCCTCCTTAGTACCGCCTTTTCTACTTTTGTAACTTCCCATGAGGACTGGCTCTTTTTTAGGTCTTGCATAGGCAGCACTTGCGCTGTCTCTTTGGGACATGCTGTATTCAGGTATGGACTTGTAGCTCCGTCTATTTTCCACCCATTTTTTTAATAGGTTCCTGTTACTATCCTTTCTAAATGGTTGCTTTTAATTTGTCAATAGGCTTAGCAGTCCCTCCTTAGTACCGTCTTTTCTACTTTTGTAACCTAATATGAGGACTGGCCCATTTACTTATATCATTAATCGGCAGTTTTTATTAACAGTTTGTGAGGACTATTTACTTAATTAACCCCTTCGCTGCTAGGCCTCCCCCCCCCCCAAACCCCTCCCCCCGGGCTAAGCCTTTTTTTTTTATATTTGGGGTAGTTTGTGCTTAGGCCCCTGTAACTTTTTGACCACATAAGGTATCCATGCCAAATTTGCGTCCTTTTCTTCCAACATCATGGGGATTTTTAAGGTACCAAGGGTCTGTTGATTCCCCTGGAGGGGACCCAGAAATTAGCCAAAATACAGCTACATTTTGGGTTTTTGGGGAAAAAAGTGCTGCAGATGAAAGCGTCTGTTTTTTTCCCTGCAAAAGGTATCAACAAAGGGTTTGTTGTGCTGAAATCACCATCTTCCCAGCTTTCGGGGACTGATAGACTTTTGTCAGAGAACCAACATTTTTTACACAGTTTTGGTATTTTACTGGGACATAGCCTATTTTTGCTATTTTTTGTTCTTTCAACCTCCTTCCAGTTAGTGGTAGAAATGGGTATGAAAGCAACAATGGATCCTGGAAAGCTATACACTTCAGAAAAGTAGATAACATTCTGAATTCAGCAAGGGGTCATTTGTGTAGATCCTTCAAGGTTTTATTATAGGGACTATCAGTTGAAAATAAGAACAATTGAAAATGAGTTGAAAAAAACAGCCATTTGTGCCAACATTTTCACCTGTAACTTCTTCTAAGTATGACAGATTTTTTAAAGCAATATATCGTTACATTTAATGGACCCCTCTGATTGTGGGGATATATAGGACTTGTAGGTTCACCAAGAACCCGACGAACCCAGAAACAATAACTGAGCAGCGTCTTGCAATGGTTTTTTATTGTGTACCGGGTATATAGCAATTCATTTGGAAAAATATAAACAGGGAAAAATCGGTATGAAAGACACCTATGTATTTCTGAAATGGGAACAAGATATGGAGTTTAGAAACAGTAGCTATTTGCACATCTCGGAAATTGTGGGTACCCATACTAGCATGTGAATTATAGGACATTTTTCAAAGTAACTTCTTTATTACACATTGTCTTACATTTGGAAGGCAGAAATGCATCAAAACTCAATAGGTAATAACAGCTGCTCTAAAATTCTGTGTTCCCCTAAGTCTCCCGATAAAAACTGTACTTCACTTGTGTGGGTAGGCCTAGTGCCCGCGACAGGAAATGGCCCAAAACGCAACGTGGACACTCCACATTTTTACAGTGAAAACAGACCCTTTTTTTTCAAAGTGCCTAGCTGTGGATTTTGAACCCTAGCTCTGCCGGCACCTAGGGAAACCTAGCAAACCTATACATTTTTGAAAACTAGACACCCAGGGGAATCCAGGATGGGGTGGCTTGTCTGGCTCTCACCAGGTTCTAATACCCAGAATCCCTTGCAAACCTCAAACTTTGTAAAAAAAAAACCACATTTTCCTCACATTTCTGTGATGGAAAATTCTGGAATCTGCGTGGATCCACAAAATTCCACCCACCTCACATTCCCCAAAGTCTTCTGAGAAAAATGGTACCTCACTTGTATGGGTAGGCCTAGTACCCGCGACAGGAAACAGCCCAAAATGCAACGTGGACACACCACATTTTTACAGTAAAAACTGACCCCTTTTTTGCAAAGTGCCTAGCTGTAGATTTTGAACCCTAGCTCTGCCGGCACTTAGGGAAACCTAGAAAACCTATACATTTTTTAAAAATAGACACCCAGAGGAATCCAGGAATGGGGTGCCTTGTCCCGCTCTCACTAGGTTCTGTTACCCAGAATCCCTTGCATACCTCAAACTATGTAAAAAAAAATATTTTCCTCATATTTCTGTGATGGAAAGTTCTGGAATCTGCGTGGATCCACAAAATTCCACCCACCCCGCATTCCCTAAAGTCTTCTGAGAAAAATGGTTCCTCACTTGTGTGGGTAGGCCTAGTGCCTGCGACGGGAAATGGCCCAAAACGCAACATGGACACACCACATTTTTACAGTGAAAACTGACCCCTTTTTTGCAAAGTGCCTAGCTGTAAATTTTGAACCCTAGCTCTGCCGGCACCTAGGGAAACCTAGCTAACCTATACATTTTTTAAAACTAGACACACAGGGGAATCCTGGATGGGGTGACTTGTCTGGTCTCACCAGGTTCTGTTACCCAGAATCCCTTGCAAACCTCAAACTTTGTAAAAAAAAACACATTTTCCTCACATTTCTGTGATGGAAAGTTCTGAAATCTGTGTGGATCCACAAAATTCCACCCACCCCGCATTCCACAAAGTATTCTGAGAAAAATGGTACCTCACTTGTGTGGGTAGGCCTAGTCCCCGCGACAGGAAACGGCCCAAAACGCAACGTGGACACACCACATTTTTACAGTGAAAACTGACCCCTTTTTTGCAAAGTGCCTAGCTGTAGATTTTGAACCCTAGCTCTGCCGGCACCTAGGGACACCTACCAAACCTATACATTTTTTTAAACTAGACACCCAGGTAAATCCAGGAGGGGGTGACTTGTCTGGCTCTCACCAGGTTCTGTTACCCAGAATCCCTTGCAAACCTCAAACTTTGTAAAAGAAAACACATTTTCCTCACATTTCTGTGATGGAAAGTTCTAGAATCTGCGTGGATCCACAAAATTCCACCCACCCCGCATTCCCCAAAGTCTTCCGAGAAAAATGGTACCTCACTTGTGTGAGTAGGCATAGTGCCAGCGACAGGCAAGGGCCCTAAACGTATTGTGGAGACTTCAAAATTACATATCATAAAACGACCTGGTTTTGCAGGGGGGCACCTGGGTTTTGGCCCCGGGCTCAGCGGCCATCTAGGGAAATCTACCAAACCCACACATTTCTGAAAACTAGACACCCTGGGGAGTCCAGTGAGGTATGGCTTGCATGGCTCCCCCAACGTTTCCCTCCCAGAATCCCCTGCAAACCTCAGATTTTGCTGAAATTTTTTAATTTTTCTCAAATTTTTGTGTGAGAATGTTGTAGGATCACCGGGCTGACTCAAATTTCCAACCACCCAGCACTTCCCCAGGTCTCCCGATAAAGATGGTACCTCACTTGTGTGGGTGGGTCAAGTACCCGCAACAGGCAAGGGCCCTAAAAGTATTGTGGAGACTTTAAAATTACCTTTCATAAGTAGACCTGGTTTTGCAGGGGGGGGCACCTGGGTGTTTGGCCCCGGGCTCGTGGCCATCTAAGGAAACCTACCGAACCCACACATTTTGAAAACTAGACAACCTGGGGAGTCCAGTGAGGTATGGCTTGCGGGGATCCCCCAACATTTTCCTACCCAGAATCCCCTGCAAACCTCAGATTTAGCTGAAAAAACACTTTTCCCACACATTTTTGTGTGGGATCACCGTGCCGGCACAAATGTCCTACCACCTAACGTTCCCCTTGGTCTCCCGAGTAAAACAATACCTCACTTGTGTGGCTGTCCAATGCAGAATCAGCTAAAAACGTATTTTAAAAAAAATCTAGCGCTTAGAATATGCAGTGCTATACCCTTAATCCCTATGTTTTTGCCCCTTCCCAGTCACAGGCCTTTAGCCCACCCACACAAGTGAGGTATCAATTTACTCGGGAGAACAAGGGGAATGCTGGGTGGTAGGACGTTTGTGCCGGCACGGTGATCCTGCACAAAAATGTGTGGAAAAAGTGATTTTTTTTCAGCTAAATTTGAGGTTTGCAGGGGATTCTGGGTAGGAAAACGTTGGGGGATCCACGCAAGCCATACCTCACTGGATTCCCCAGAATGTCTAGTTTTCAGAAATGTGTGGGTTTGGTAGGTTTCCCTAGATGGCCCTGAACCCGGGCCAAAAACCCAGGTGCCCCCCCAGCAAAACCAGGTCGTTTTATGATAGGTCATTTTGAAGTCTCCACAATACGTTTAGGGCCCTTGCCTGTCGCGGGTACTTGACCCACCTACACTACTGAGGAACCATTTTTATCGGGAGACCTGGGGGAACGCTGGGTGGTAGGAAATTTCTGTCAGCCCGGTGATCCTACAACTTTCCCACACAACAATTTGGGGAAAATTTGATTTTTTCAGGAAAATTTGAGGTTTGCAGGGGATTCGGTGTGGGTAAATGTTGGGGGATCCACGCAAGCCATACCTCCCTGGACTCCACCGGGTCTCTAGTTTTCAGAAATTTGTGGGTTTGGTAGGTTTCCTTAGATGGCCGCCGGGGCCAAAATCCCAGGTGACGTTCTTGCAAAACCAGATTGTTTTGTGATAGGTTATTTTGATGTCTCCACAATATGTTTTGGGCCCTTGCCTGTCGCGGATACTTGGCCCACCCACACGAGTGAGGTACCATTTTTATCGGGAGACCTGGGGGAACGCTGGGTGGAAGGAAATTTGTGTCAGTCCAGTGATCCCACAACTTTTCCACACAGAAATTTGAGAAAAATTTGATTTTTTCATCAAAATTTGAAATTTGAGGTTTGCAGGGGATTCTGGGTAGGAAAACTTTGGGAGGTACACGCAAGCCATACCTCCCTGGACTCCCCCGGGTGTCTAGTTTTCAGAAATATGTGGGTTTGGGAGGTTTCCCCAGATGGCTGCCGACCCCGGGACCAAAAACACAGAAAACGACCTGGTTTTGCAAGGGGGGCACCTGCGTTTTTGATCCCACGCTCGGCGGCCATCTGGGGAAATCTACCAAACCCAGACATTTCTGAAAACTAGACACCCGGGGGAGTTCAGGGAGGTATGGCTTGCGTGGATCCCAAAATGTTTTCCTACCCAGAATCCCCTTCAAACCTCACATTTAGCTAAAAAAATCAAATTTTCCCTACATTGTTGGGTGGGATCACCACGCCGGCACAAATGTCCTACCACCTAGCATTCCGCTTGGTCTCCCAATAAAAATGATACCTCACTTGTGTGCGTGTCCAATGCAGAATCGCATAAAAACGTATTTTTTTTAAAAAGAAATTGCACTTAGAGTTTGCGATGCTATACCCTCAATCCCTATGTTTTGGCCTTTCCCAGTCGCAGGCACTTGGCCCACCCACACAAGTGCAGTATCATTTTACTCGGTAGACTGAGGGGAACGCTGAGTGGTAGGACATTTGTGCCGGCGTGGTGATTCCAGCCAGAAATGTGAGGAAAATGTGATTTTTTTAGCTAAATTTGAGGTTTGCAGGGGATTCTGGGTAGGAAAACATTTGGGGATCCATGCAAGCCATACCTCCCTGAACTCCCCTGGGTGTTTAGTTTTCAGAAATGTCTGGGTTTGATAGGTTTTCCTAGATGGCCGCCAACCGCGGTGCCAATAACGCAGGTGCCCCCCTTGCAAAACCAGGTCGTTTTCTGATAGATAGGGGGCATCTGCGTTTTTGGTCCCGGGATCGGCAGCCATCTAGGAAAACCTACCAAACCCACACATTTCTGAAAACTAGACACCCGGGGAAGTCCAGGGAGGTGTGACTTGCATGGACCCCCTACGTTTTCCTACCCAGAATCCCCTGCAAACCTCAAATTTTGATTAAAAAAATCAGATTTTTCCCAAATTTCTGTGTGGAAAAGTTGTGGGATCACCTGGCTGACACAAATTTTCTTCCACCCAGCGTTCCCCCAGGTCTTCCAATGAAAATTGTACCTCACTCGTGTGGGTGGGCTAAGTACCCGCAACAGGATAGGGCCCAAAACGTATTGTGGAGCGTCAAAATTACCTATCACAAAAGGACCTGTTTTGCAATGGGGTCACCTGTGTTTTTGGCACCAGGCTCGGCGGCCAGCTGGGGAAACCTACCAAACCCACACATTTCTGAAAACTAGACACACTGGGGAGTCCAGGGAGGTATGGCTTGCATGGATCCCCCAACGTTTCCCTACCCAGAATCCCCTGCAAACCTCAAATTTAGCTGAAATAAATCTGGACAGCCCCACCCCTGAATTTTGAGAAAAATGTATCCCTGGTGTCTAGTGGGCTTTCAGACCCCCGAGGGGGTAGATAAGGAGCTATTGCCCCCATCTGCCTCTCAGGGGGGCAGAAAGAGTGTGGAAATTACATTTTTGGGGTGGGAGCATTTGCATGCCCATTCTGGGCAGCCCCCACCCCTACGTATAAAAAAAATATTCTCTGGTGCCTAGTGGGCTTTCTGCCCCCGGGGGGGCAGATAAGGGGCTATTGCCCCCAAATGCCTCCTGCGGGGGGGCAGAAAGACTGTGGCATTTTGTTTGGGGGGTGGGGGCATCGGCATGCCCATTCGGGGCCGCCCCACCCCGAACTTTGAAAAAAAAAATCCCTGGTGCCTAGTGGGCTTTCTGCCCCCCGGGGGCAGATAAGGGGCTATTGCCCCCATCTGCCTCCCAGGGGGGCAGAAAGACTGTGACAATTGTTTTTTGGGGTGGGGCATTTGCATGCCCATTCTGGGCAGCCCCCACCCCTACATATAAAAAAATAATAATAATCCCTGGTGCCTAGTGGGTTTTCTGCCCCCCCGGGGGGCAGATCAGGTGCTACTGCCCCGTCTGCCTCCTGTGGGGGGCAGAAAGAAGGTGGCATTTTTTTGGAGGGGGTGGGGGCATTGGCATGCCCATTTGGGGCAGCCCCCTCCCCGAACTTTGGAAAAAAAAATCCCTGGTGCCTAGTGGGGTTTCTGCCTCCCCCGGGGGCAGATCAGGGGCTATTGCCCCATCTGCCTCCTGGGGGGGCAGAACGTTTTTTGCCTTTTTTTGGGAGGCAGGGTGGGGGCATTGGCATACCCATTCTGGGCAGCCTCCACCCCTGGCCTATAAAAAAAAATCCCTGGCGTCTAGGGTGCTACTGCCCCCATCTGCCCCCCTGGGGGGGCAAAAAGGCTATCTGGGGCAAAATTAAATGGGGGGAGCAAAGGCCCTTCCTTGCCAAAGGGGCCGCTCCCCCCTCCCTGGTGGTTAGTGGGTGGATCCCTCCTGGGGTGATCTTCAAGCAGGGATCCACTAGGGAGTGGTACCATTGGAAAGGGGCGATAATTCCCTTTCCAACGATACCTCTCCCATGTGTTTCGGTGCTCGGGGGCAGAGACTGCCCCACAAGCATCAAAACTGTGAAACTGGAACTAAGTTTCAGTTTCGTTGTAATGAGGACAGTGCGCCATGCGTGCTATCGTTGTTACAAGGAAAACCAAAAACAGGCCTCGGGAGGTTGGGAAAGCTCTTCCCCACCTCCCAAGGCAAAAAAGGAAAAGGGAAATACCTCTGCTGTTTACAGCAGAGGGACTTTTTGCAAGTGTGCTCATGACGGAATGGTTCCGTTATGAGCATGGAATGGGTTAATGTGTTTGTTTGTTTAGTTTCAGAAGCACGCACGATATGATGTTTGTGTTTTACAAACCAACCTTGTTTATTTTTAGTTGTTGTATACTGCACAATGTGTCTTGCTTTTGTAATCTGTGACGCTGCAGAGGAGGTAATATTTTTATTTAGAAATTCTTTATTTGTAAAATTGTTGGAATTTTACCAAGTGAAAAGCATTTGTGTTATATTTTTTTTAATTTGTTATTCTACATGATGTTTTTATTGTCCGAGCTGTGTAACATGCTGTTTGCTAAATTAAAACGTATTTCTGTTGTAGTTTATATACATATATTTTCTTTACTTCGCGTGATGTTGTTTTAGGGCATGCTGTGTACTGGAAGCGTTATGTAATATGCTGTTTGTGTTTATAACAAGCATAAGTGAAAGTCATGTGTGTTATACTTAGTATTCATGTTCCGTAATATTGCTTTTTTCGCAGTTCACATGATCACAGGTCATGTGAGGTCATAAGCAGTGCTTTGCGGGGGCACAAGTTATAGTTAGCTGAGCTAACTATAAGTGCTGAATTTCACTGGTTTTGTACGAGTGAAACTTGAGCCTAACTATACCCGTCCCAGTAACCTTTGGTTTTTCAATATATATATATATATATATATATATATATATATATATATATATATATATATATATATATATTATCTACTGGCGGTCGCCAGTAGATAGTTATAGTTAGGACCTAGTTTCCATAGGAAAAACGTTTTTTCTTTTCCCAATAACTTTAGCGCCGGATGACGAATCTTCGCGAAATTTTCAAAACTAGTGGGGTGCTCCGGTCAGCTCCTATCCTGAAAGTTTCGGGGTAATTCATCAAGCGGGGGCCGAGAAAAAAGGGGGGTCCCAAAACGTGTTTTCTCCATGTTAATTCCCATAGGAAACTTTAGCCACGGCTACAGCCCGAACTGCTGAACGGAATTACATCAAATTTGGCAAAAAGGTAGTGCTTGGTTCAGAAAGCGCCCTTTTTTTTAAATGGTGTAAATCCGTTCAGTAGTTGCAGAGAAAATAAAAAAATAGAGGTAAAAAAAACAATTTCCCATAGGAAACTTTAGACACGGTTACAGCCAAAACTGCTGAACGGAATTACACCAAATTTGGCAAAAAGGTAATGCTTGGTTCAGAAAGCGCCCTTTTTTTAAATGGTGTAAATCCGTTCAGTAGTTCCTGAGAAATTAAAAAAATAAAAGTTTCGATATCTATGGCCGCGGTGGATCCGCGCCACCCTCCCGATCACGAGCTTCATGCTGATTGGCTGTCAACACTCCAAACCAGGAAGTGTTGGCAGCCATCTTATGTCTCGGTAGAACCGAGGCACAAGAAAAGAGAAAAACTAAGGCGCAAAACAAGAAAAGGGGGCAGGGTAGAAACATCCTGACCCCCCAGGCCTGCTCAGGGGGTCCCACAAGGACCCCCAGGGCCCAAACAAGCATTTTTTTAAAAAAAATCGGACGAATTTGCGCTGCGTGCGCGAATCCAGCCGCAAAAATAAAAAAAAAACGAATCGCAGGCTTCCGCGCTTCGTTATTATTTAGCCCCCGGGTGGGCCAAGTTCCGGGGGCATGCAAAAATGTAATAGCGGGGGCCCAGGGAGGCCCCCGCAGCTCCGGGGACCGCCACCCCCGGGCCTTTCCATAAATATTTGCGGGTGGCTCATGGCCCCCCGCAGCCCCGGGGACCGCCACCCCCGGGGCTTTGATTAATAATTTTGCGGGGGGCACATGGCCCCCCCCGCTGCCCCTGGGACCGCCACCCCCCGGGGCTCTGATTTGTTTAAAAATATCTGTGTGGGGGGGCTCGAGCCCCCCACACGCCCCGGGGACTGCCACCTCCCTGGGGCACTAATTATTCAAATTTGGGGGGTCCGTGACGGACCCCCGAGCCCCGGGGACCACCACCTCCCCGGGGCTGTGCATGTGATGGGAGGGAACCGCGCTGCCCCCCTCCTGGAGCCTGTGATGGCCCTGGGGACCGCCACCCCCCAGGGCCGGATCCTGCAGTGTCCCGGGTGCCCACCCCGGGACACTGCCTGCTACTAATGACAGGGCGGGAGCCGCGCGGCTCCCGCCCTGTCATTGCAAACTGCTTTGCTTCATTGAAGCGAGAGCAGGGAAACCTGCTCTCGCTTCAATGAGGCATAGCAGATTGCTTTTCCACAAGGGGAGCTGCATGTTAGCAGCTCCCCATGTGGAAAAGCAATGCCAGCTCCCGCAGGGACCGTGGGGGCACTGGGGCTCCCCCCACGGTCCCCAAAGGAGAGGGCCAGCCCCGGGGGATGGGGTCCCCGGGGCTAGAAGTGGCCCGGGAGGGGGGCCACGCGGCCCCCCTCCCCCAACAAAAATAATAAATAAAGGCGGGCCCCGGGGGATGGGGTCCCCGGGGCCAATAGAGGCCTTAGGAGGGGGGGCCATGCAGCCCCCCCTTCCTATAAAAAACAAGATGTTTGGCCATGCCCTGGGGTCCCCAGGGCCGGAATTGGCCATGGGAGGGGGGCACACGCGGCCCCCTCCCATTTACATTTTTTTTTTTTTTAAAAGGGGGCCAGGCCTAGGGGGATGGGGTCCCCAGGGCCCACAAAATAGGAAAGGAAGGGGGGCCACACAGCCCCCCTTCTTTAAAAAAACAACAACAACAAAAACACCGGCATCTGCCGAGGCCCCGCCCCCTCCCAGCAACACTCTGCAAACGCGCCCTGTGGCGCGTTTTAAGTTGGGAAATTAATTCCCCTTGAATACTGGGGGTCCCTGGGGGCCAACTAGCCCACCAGGTACCTCCAGTAAGCACCACAGGGCTGCGTTGCAGAGAGGTGGTCCAGGCCATGCCCCTTTTTACACCTCTCTGCAACGCAGCTCTGTGGCGCTTACTGGAGGGACCTGGTGGGCTAGTTGGCCCCCAGGGACCCTCAGGATTCAAGGGGACTTAATCTCCCAACTTAAAACGGCCACAGGGCTTGTTTGCACACATGTCACCTCAGGCCCCCCCTCCCTTCACCACTGTGCAAACGCGCCCCGTAGGGCATTTTAAGAGGTAGTTTTAATCCCCCTGCCCTATTATATAATAGGGCCTTACAGAGGAGGTCATGCTAATCACAGGGGTACCCCAACGCATAGTGTTCCCTAGTGTATGTAGGTGTTTTCACTGTATTCTAAGTGACTTTTAGCATAGCTCTGGCTCTAGGCCTGGTTAGTCAGAGTCAGTTACCACCAGTACCCGTCTGAAAAAGATGTGGGCACAGGATGATTTTGCAACAAGGCCTCTTTCTGCTCCTCTGTTGGTTCTTTCTGCACATGTCTTGCTTCTTCCTGCACTTTTCTTCGTCTTTGTGGACTTCTGTTGCTTCTTTCTGCATTTCTTTTGCTTCTTTCTGTGTGTTTTTCTTCTTTCTTCACATGTCCTACCTCTGTAGGCATAGTTAGAAATTAGCATTTGAAAAACCTTTGAAATTCACTGAAAAAACCATAGGTTTCAGGCACGTTATAGTTAGAAATTAGCATTTGAAAAACCTTTGAAATTCACTGAAAAAACCATACGTTTCAGGCACGTTATAGTTAGAAATTAGCATTTAAAAAACCTTAGAAATTCACTGAAAAAACCATAGGTTTTAGGGAAAGTTATAGTTAGTTGCACATTTCACTCGTACAAAACCATAGAAATTCCCCCATTATAGTTAGTTCAGCTAACTATAACTCGCGGCCCAGCAATGCACTGCTGATGACGTCACATATTACATCACTCATGACATGGTCAGTGACATCACTGATGACATCTCAAATGACATCACTGATGACATCACTGATGACATCATCCATGTGATAATTTGATGCATCTTCGCACACCCTAATATAACCTTTGATATACCCACTCTATATTACAGACTGCCATTCTCAAAACCATAGCCACTCCAACACCAATAACTACATACCCACTCACTGATTATTAGGTCTACACACACATTTACTCACTCACCCGTACAATCACTCATACTTTTGGTCACTCAGTACAGGACTATCATATGCACTCATACACCTATATAGACACACACACCGCCACTCATCCATAGAGGTACTCACACACCTAGTCAGTCAGGCAAATAATTAATCACACTCCCATTTACTTACCTATACAGTTATACACACACCAGCTCACTTACTCATACAAATACTAGCACAATCTTAAGCTCTTATGCAATCACTGATACAAGCACACACTCATCCATACAGGCACTCTCACAATCACACACTCTCACTTATAGCTATTTATATACTCCAACACACATATATACTGCCTTTCACATATGTAGTTACTCACACATGTACCACTGAGATATACATTTACTCACTAACTCAGCCATACACACACTCACCCACCCATACAGTCCATCACAGATGCACTCTTGAAACCATACCCAGTGAATCACCCACTCACACATCTATGCACAGAGTCACACACACCCCACCCACACAAACACTCAGGCACCCATACAGATACTCAGACAACAAATCAATAACCCATATAGACACTCATGTAGCTATTCGCAAACCCATGCAGCCGCTTACACACCAACAGACAGACAGATACAGACATTCACACAGTTTAGTCACTAACCCATGCATTCAGTAAGATACGTTTAATCACTCACTTATAGAGTCAGTCACGCACCTACTAAATCATCCATTCAGACACTTATACACCCACTCATTCTTCAATACGCCTTTCCCTATATATATTAAACATATTTAAACTTTACAGAAACACACAGTCACTGGATGATGTCATCAGTGATGTCATCAGTGATGTCATTTGAGATGTCATCAGTGATGTCATCAGTGATGTCACATGTCATGAGTGATGTAATATGTGACGTCATCAGCAGTTCATTGCGGGGGCGCGAGTTATAGTTAGCTGAACTAACTATAACGGCGGAATTTCTATGGTTTTGTACGAGTGAAATGTGCAACTAACTATAACTTTCCCTAAAACCGATGGTTTTTTCAGTGAATTTCTAAGGTTTTTTAAATGCTAATTTCTAACTATAACATGCCTGAAACGTATGGTTTTTTCAGTGAATATATATATATATATGTCTCTTTAGGCGTCCAGTCTCATGAGCACCTCATGCAGTGGCATCACCCAATAACGACAACTCCACGTTCAAATTTTCTTCTTTCTTTTTATTTTTCCATAATTTCCATGTGCAAGGCTCTCACACAAAATTCTGCTCCATGTTTAAATTGGACCGACGCGTTTCGGTGATTTGCCCTCTACTGGGTCTCAGCGGGTTCTGCAAAGTGGGTCATTTAATTCTATGTCCCTTCTCTGTTTCGCTGACCCTCAAAACAACTAGAGCAACGCTCCTAAACAAATTAGCAGGGACATCCCTCCACCATCTGAGAATTCCAAACCACATTTTGCTAATGCATTCTTATACGTTTTCCATTTTATAAACTCTTTTACATTTTTAGTTCATTTTGGTATTACCTAAACTATTTTAAGCGCATCGTGACACATTTTGTAGTTCAAATCTTTACGTTAGTCCCATTTCATCAAAACACTCCACTGTGTTTTTAAAGATTTTATACTTAGTATTCGTCGAACTGCGTCACATGTGCCTACATGATTTTCATTATGACTCTGTCATTTTCCAATACATTAAAAGACATTTGTTTCACCACAGCAATTTCATATAAACACCATTTTAGGAATTCATGGGCAAGCAAAAGCAGCATAGTGGTTAAAGTGGAAGGTGATTAAAGTGCAAGGTAATTACAGTACAAAATACAGCATAGGTTCCATAATTTCCACTGATTGATTATAACGTTACGCTTATTATCCAGATGTGTCAAACCATTTCCTTCAAAATTATTCTTCCTAAAACCGATTCATTCTCTTTCGAAGGACTTAATAAAATTCATTCTTCTATTTTAAAAGTTCATGATCAAGCGATAGCAGCAAAGTGCAAGTTAAGTAAAGTGCAAAGTGCAACATGAATTTCATCATCTTCACTCCGTCAATCCAAATGACCTTATATTCATGATTTGATACCAAATTACTTAAGGTTCTTCAACACAGTTACTATTCTGGAACGTTCTTTGCTCATATTAAAGTGCATAGTGTTATGCCAATATTGCATAAAACTACAGATTCCAATGCCAATATTTCTGTTTTGACCACCTTCCTATTCAAAAAATAATAATGAAGTGCTGTAAATTCTATTCAAAGTGCACAGTGCAATAAAGTCTTTTTTAAAAGATCAACTACTAGATGGAGAGTTACGAGAAGGTAAGTAAATAGGAAGGAGGAAGAGAAGAAGGGAGAGAAAGAGGGGGAGAAAGTGGAAGGAAAAAGAGATAAAGTGCAAGTTCAGGGTGTAAACCATACTGATTCAGAATCATGCAATTGCTCCCTAATCCAACATTATAGATGGACAAACAGTTCTGCATCCTTGTTATGGCCCCAAGGTGTTTCTGTCCCAACCAAGAGTATTTAACGTGATTCGTGCTTCCTCAATTCCTTCTCACGGTCACCTCCTTTCGGGTATGCCCTCACGTGTTTAATACCCCAATAGCTGAATGTTGATAGGGACCGATGATGAATTTGATCGAAGTGGCAGGCCACTGGGTAGTTCTTGTTCCCTGACTAGCCAATTCTCTTGTCCTAGCTGTCCTTGTTTACCTACATAATGACTTGAGGATAAAATGTCTCCCAAGGATCTCACTTTTTTAGATGTTATTTGTGGTCCTCTCTCGAAGATTTCTCCAAGATGTTCATACTTTTTTAGGATATGCCAGTTCTTTTGTGAGAAGTTTCTTGATGCTAGGCTGGGCCATGTTGTATTCCAGGAATAGTCTCTTTATTGTTTTACTGTTTCCTGATTATTTTGCGGGTACAGAGACTGTCCTCTAGTTTTTTCTTTTGATCTTCTCCTGGCATCTTACAATACTTTCATTGAATATCCACGTTCTCTGAAGGCTCTTACCAACCTACACACTTCCTCATCATATAACTCTTCTGTTGAACAACCCCTCCTTGCTCTTAACATCTGGCTATATGGAATACTCCATTTGAGGGCGTCTGGGCGGCCACTATTCGCATGTAGAATGGAGTTAGTTGCTCTTGGTTTCCTGTGGATTCTAGTTGTCAGTATATTATCCAACTCTACATCCAGGAAATTGCAAAGTTGACGACTCTGTGTATATGTAAATCGTAAATTACAATCATTATGATTCAATCTGGTTAAAAAGAGTTCTAATTCACTTTCACTACCTTCCCACAGAATGAATAAGTCATCGATGAATCTAGTCCATAGTGCCACGTTCTCTGTATATTGATTGTTCTCCTTATTCCAGGCTACATCCTTCTCCCACCACCCCATAAATAAATTCGCATTGGTGGGGGCGAAGGAGGTGCCCATCGCTGTTCCTTGTACCTGCTGAAAAAATTTGCCATCAAATGTGAAGACATTATGCATAAGACAGTAATTTAACATGTCCATCAGCATTCGTGTGGTCCAACCACTCCACTGGTCGATCCCTTAGAAAGCTCTCACGGGCATGTATTCCTTTCCCATATTCAATGGAGGTGTACAATGACACCACATCCATCGTTATCATTATGTAATCTGCCTTCCAGGGAATGTTGTCTAATTGTTTTAAAAATTCTGTACTGTCTTTCAAGTATGATGGAAGGGCCGTGACATATTCTTGCAAAAATAGGTCGAGGAATCTGGAACTATTCTCCAATAGTGACCCTATTGAGCTCACTATTGAGGGCTTCTGGGTTGGTTGACCACACTCTTATGAAACTTTGGCAGAAGATAAAATGTGGCCATTCTAGTTTTCTCAGTGTGGAGGTACTGTAATTCTTCCCAATCCAATAGGCCTAATTCAAACCATTCCTTCAATTTAGAGTGATATTCCTTTTCCAGATGACTCAAATATATATATATTATCTACTGGCGGTCACCAGTAGATAGTTATAGTTAGGACCTATTTTCCATAGGAAATCCGCAACATTCTATTTGAAATAACTTTGGCGCCGGTTGACGAATCTTCGCGAAATTTTCAAACTTTGTGGCCCGCTCCGGTCCGCTCCTATCCTGAAAGTTTCGGGGTGATTCGGCAAGTGGGAGCCGAGAAAAAAGGGGGGTCCCAAAACGTGTTTTCCCCATGCAATTTTCTATAGGAACCTTTCATCGCAGCTACAGCCCGAACTGCTGAACGGAATTACACCAAATTTGCCAAAAAGGTAGCCCTTGGTTCAGAGTCGTGCCTTTTGCTTAAATGATGTAAATCCGTTCAGTAGTTCCTGAGAAAATCAAAAGTAAAATCACATATATATCTATGGCCGAGTAGGGTCCGCGTACCCTCCCGATCACGAGCTGCATGCTAATTGGCTGTCAACACTCCAAATCAGGAAGTGTTGGCAGCCATTTTGGCCCTCGGTAGAACCGAGGCACAGAAACAAGGGCGCAAAACGCACAAAGGGGGCAGGGTAGAAACACCCTGACCCCCTAGGTCTGCTCAGGGGGTCCCACAAGGACCCACTGGGCAGAAAAAGCATTTTTTTAAAAAAATCGGCGGGATGCGCTTAGGGTGCGCAGATCCCGCTGTGATTACAAAAAAATGAGGCACAGAAACATGTCGCAAAACGCTAAAAGGGGGCAGGGTAGAAACACCCTGACCCCTAGGTCTGCTCAGGGGTCCCACAAGGACCCCTGGGCAGAAAAAGCATTTTTTTTTTTTAAATCAGCGGGATGTGCTTAGGGTGCGCGGATCCCGCCGATAAAAAAATCGAAGCGCTGGTCTCCAGCGCTCGATGGCATTTGCCCCCGGGTGGCCCAAGTCCCAGGGGCATGCGGGGTTGCGTTATATTTTATGTGGGGGCCTCTAAGGCCCCCAAGCCCCGGGGACCGCCACACCCCGGGGCTTTAGAAAAAATGGTGCGGGAGGGCTCTCCGCCCTCCCGCAGCCCCGGGACCTCCACGCCCGGGGCTTCTTTTTTAATTTTAAGCAACTGTGTGGGGGCTGGAGCCCCCACATGCCCCGGGGACCGCCACCTCCCGGGGCACTTAGAAAATAAATGTGGGGGTTCGTTTGGGACCCCCGAAGCCCCGGGGACCACCACCTCCCCGGGGCTCAGTTGATGTTGGGAGCGGGGCTGCGCGGCACCCCTCCTGGAGCCTGTGGTGGCCCTGGGGACCGCCACCCCCAGGGCCGGCTCCTGCAGTGTCCCGGGTGCCTACCCCGGGACACTGCTGTTTGCAATGGCAGGACGGGAGCCTCGCGGCTCCCGTCCTGTCATTGCAAACTTGCTTGCTTTATTGAAGCGAGAGCAGGGAAACCTGCTCTCGCTTCAATGAAGCAAAGCAGATTGCTTTTCCATAAGGGGAGCTGCATGTTAGCAGCTCCCCTTATGGAAAAGCAATGCCGGCTCCTGCAGGACGCGGGGAGCCGGCGGGACCGTGCGGGAATTGGGGACCCCCCCACGGTCCCCAACGAGTGGCCAGGCCCCGGGGGATGGGGTCCCCGGGGCCATTAGTGGCCCGGGAGGGGGGCCACACAGCCCCACTCCCCAAAAATCAATAAAAAAATAAAAATTAAAAAAAGGACAGAAAGGCCGGCCCCGGGGGATGGGGTCCCCGGGGCCTTAAATGGCCTGAGGAGGGGGGCCACGCAGCCCCCCTCCAAATATTTATTTTAAAAAAAAGAAGAGGGCATGCCCCGGGGGATGGGGTCCCCGGGGCAAATACAGGCCCAGGGAAGGGGGGCCACGCGGCCCCCTTCCCGTTAAAAAAAAAAAAAAAAGAACAGCCTCAGGCCCCGGGGGATGGGGTCCCCGGGGACAAAAGTGGATGAGGGAAGGGGGGCCACGCAGCCCCCCCTCCCATAAAAAAAAAGAAACCCAAAAAAAAAAAAAAACGGCATCATGCCGGAGGCCCCGCTCCCTCCCTGCAGCATTCTGCAAACGCGCCCCCTGGTGCGTTGTAAGAAGGGGAAGTAATTCCCCTTGAATACTGGGGGTCAACTAGCCCACCAGGAACCTCCAGTATGCGCCAGGGAGCTGCGTTGCAGAGAGGTGTTCAGTGGCCACGCCCCTTTTTACACCTCTCTGCAACGCAGCTCTGTGGCGCTTTTTGGAGGTACATGGTGGGCTAGTTGGACTCCAGGGACCCTCAGGATTCAAGGGGACTTAATCCCCCAACTTAAAACGCACCACAGGGCGCGTTTGCACAGTGGTGAAGGGAGGGGGCGGGGCTTCAGGTGACATGTGTGCAAACAGGCCCTGTGGTGCGTTTTAAGATGGGGAATTAAATCCTGAGGGTCCCTGGGGGCCAACTAGCCCACCAGGTACGTCCAGAAAGCGCCACAGAGCTGCGTTGCAGAGAGGTGTAAAAAGGGGCATGGCCTCTGAACACCTCTCTGCAACGCAGCTCCCTGGCGCATACTGGAGGTACAGGGTGGGCTAGTTGGAGCCCAGGGGCCCTCATGATTCAAGGGGACTTAATCCCCCAACTTAAAACGGGCCACGGGGCGCGTTTGCACAGTGGTGAAGGGAGGGGGTGGGGCAGTTATAGTTAGAAATTAGCATTTAAAAAACCTTTGAAATTTACTTAAAAAACCATAGCTTTCAGGCACGTTATAGTTAGAAAATAGCATTTAAAAACCTTTGAAATTCACTGAAAAAACCATAGGTTTCAGACACGTTATAGTTAGAAATTAGCATTTAAAAAACCTTTGAAATTCACTGAAAAAACCATAGGTTTTAGGGCCAGTTATAGTTAGTTGGACATTACACTCGTACAAAACCCGTGAAATTCCCCGTTATAGTTTGTTCAGCTAACTATAACTCGCACCCCGTAATGCACTGCTGATGACGTCACATATTACATCACTCATGACATGGTCAGTGACATCACTGATGACATCACTGATGACATCTCAAATGACATCACTGATGACATCATCCAGTGACTGTGTGTTTCTATAAAGTTTAAATATGTTTAATATATATGCCAAGGTGTATTGAAGAATGAGTGGGTGTATAAGTGTCTGGATGGATGATTTAGTAGGTGCGTGACTGACTCTATAAGTGAGTGATTAAACGTATCTTACTGAATGCATGGGTTAGTGACTAAACTGTGTGAATGTCTGTATCCGTCTGTCTGTTGGTGTGTAAGCGGCTGCATAGGTTTGCGAATAGCTACATGAGTGTCTACATGGGTTATTGATTGGTTGTCTGAGTATCTGAATGGGTGCCTGAGTGTTTGTGTGGGTGGGGTGTGTGTGACTGCGCATAGATGTGTGAATGGGTGATTCACTGGGTGCATGGCTTCAAGAGTGCATCTGCGATGGACTGTATGGGTGGGTGAGTGTGTGTATGGGTGTGTTAGTGAGTGAATGTATATCTTAGTGGTACATGTGTGAGTAACTAATATGTCAAAGGCAGTATATATGTGTGTTGGAGTATATAAATGGCTATAAGTGAGAGTGTGTGATTGTGAGAGTGGCTGAATGGATGAGTGTGTACTTGTATCACTGATTGTATAAGAGCGTAAGAATGTGCTAGTATTTGTATGAGTAAGTGAGCTGGTGTGTGTATAACTGTATAGGTGAGTAAATGGCAGTGTGATTAATTATTTGCATGACTGACTAGGTGTGTGAGTACCTCTATGGATGAGTGGCGGTGTGTGAGTGTCTATGTAGGTGTATAAGTGCATATGAAAGTCCTGTACTGAGTGACCGTAAGTATGAGTGACTGTAGAGGTGAGTGAGTGGATGTGTGTGTAGACCTAAGAATCAGTGAGTGTGTATGTAGTTATTGGTGTTGGAGTGTCTATGGTTTTGACAATGGCAGTCTGTAATTTACAGTGGGTGTATCAAAAGTTATATTAGGGTGTGAGAAGATGCATCAAATTATCACATGGATGATGTCATCAGTGATGTCATTTGAGATGTCATCAGTGATGTCACTGACCATGTCATGATCGATGTAATATGTGACGTCATCAGCAGTGCATTGCGGGGGCGCGAGTTATAGTTAGCTGAACTAACTATAACGGGGGAATTTCACGGGTTTTGTACGAGTGCAATGTCCAACTAACTATAACTGGCCCTAAAACCTATGGTTTTTTCAGTGAATTTCAAAGGTTTTTTAAATGCTAATTTCTAACTATAACGTGTCTGAAACCTATGGTTTTTTCAGTGAATATATATATATATATATATATATATATATATATATATATGTGTATGTATGTATCTCGTCCTTAACATCAACAGACTTAAGTGAAGGCGAACCCGAATCAAGTGGAGAAAAACAAAACAGAGTTTTTTAGGGGACATGAGACTGGTGGTACAACAAAGACAATGGGAACAGAACCAAAACACCTCACAAGGTCAAAGGGGAAAAGGAAGAGGGCGCCAATGGGAGTCCAGAAGATAACGAGAAGAGGAAAGAGGAGCAAGTGGTGCAATAGAAAAGATCGGAACCACGACACAGAGTATGCGCCAGAAAAAGAACTCCTAACCCAAATGAATGAACTAACAGTTGTAAACCTCTCTGACCGAAATATATCAGAATCCGAGATATCATTACTAAAACATGGAATTAATTTCTGTCCAATACAACAAATGGATATGGCTCAAACAAGAATAGATATCTACAAGTATGTGAGAAAAATTAAACAAACAAAGACCTTCAGAGAAAATAAAGAAATGAATAATCACGCAAAAAGGAAAAAGACAAAAACATGGCGAAGATAGTGAGAATGTAGAGGCTGTGAGCTTTTTAGCTGACATGGCCACCTTAGGCTTAAATAAGATTAATTTTGGACCCACACACTCAGTTGGCCACACTTTGGATATTATACTTTCCACATCCTCATATATTGTTGCTGACCCTGCTTGCCCATTGACATGGTCAGATAATTTTATGATTCCTTTCAGGATCAACTGCAGTATTAGACCTCTAACGGCTGGACGCCCTTCGTTTGGTCTCAAAAGGCAGTGGCATAGAATCACATCCGAATCATATGGTAAAATATATGCACCCCCTGCATTCAATGAGCATATGGACAGTACCACAAAGCTGAGGTCTTTCAATGATACCATGTGTGATATGATTGACAGGTTGGCTCCCTTAACACATCAACTCAGCAACTCCCGTAAAAAAAGTGAAGAATGGTACACAGATGACCTAAGTAGTGAAAAATCTATATGTAAACAACTAGAAAAATCCTGGCGTAAATCCAAGGGGGAAACAGAAAAACGTAAATTTAAACTGGCCCTCACTACTTATCATAAGAATTTAAAAAGGGCACGTAAAGATCATGTAATAACTAAACTCAATCAGGCAGGAAATTCGGCAAAAGATCTCTACAAAATTTTGAATTCCTTTACCAAGCCTAAAGCTTGCGCATTGGTGGTCACCCCCTCTCAGGGACTATGTGACAATATTGCCGTATACTTCTACGATAAAATCAACCAGATTTATCAACAATTCCCTCAAGACGTTTGCCTGGTGCCATCTACTACACCCGAATTAGCACCCCTTGTAGGCTCAGGTGAAGGTTTGACACACTTTAAGGTTATTGAGGTCTCTAAAGTGGAAGCTATGTTGAAAAAGGCTAAATCAGGATCTCCTTTGGATATAATGCCCGCCCACAAATTTGCTCTCCTTGCCCCTCTTTTGGCCGCCCCAATTGCAGAGATCTTAAATTCATCGTTGAATGAAGGCAGTGTGCCTCTAGATTGGAAAGTAGCCCAAGTATTGCCTATCAAGAAGAAAGATCAGGTACCGGCCGAAGTGCTCTCCAATTGCCGTCCCATTTCACTCCTTCCTCTCATGGGCAAATTGGCGGAGAGCTATGTTAATACTCAACTAATGGACTATCTTGAGGCCAACGGTATCCTTGACCCTTCACAGTCAGGGTTTAGATCCAACTATTCCACCGAGACAACTCTCATTGGGGTCACGGATTATATAAAAATGGCCGTGGATGATAACAAAGGAGTGATGTTGGTTTTGTTGGATCTAACAGCAGCCTTCGACACGGTCTCTCATCAGAAACTGATACTTCGCCTGAGAGAGGCCGGTCTGCAGGGGATAGCTCTCGATTGGTTGGTCAGCTTTCTCGATCATCGCACGCAGACCATCAATCTTGGCCCTTTTCGATCCCAAACTATGAAGATTAGTAAGGGGGTGCCCCAGGGCTCCTGTCTGAGCCCTACTCTGTTTAACATCTATGTGGCCCCCCTTGCTAAAGTCATCCGAAAGTACGGCTTTACGCCATTCAACTACGCTGACGACACCCAATTACTCCTGTCCTTCGATAAGGACATGGAGTTTGTCGATCAGCGCTTTTCTAATGGCATGTCTGCCATAGCAGAATGGATGACTGAACACTTTCTGCAGTTAAATGCGGCCAAGACTGAGATCCTTCTGTTTGGTGCTGCACCAACTTCCTGGTCCCCTGAGTGGTGGCCGACAGTGCTAGGCCCCGCCCCTCTACCTACTTCGGTGGCAAAAAATCTTGGGGTCAGGTTGGATGCACATCTATCGATGAAGAATCAAGTTATTACCACCGCCGGGACCTGTTATCATACCTTGAGCCTGCTGCGCAGAGTGTTCAGGTGGCTACCCCTAACTGTACGCAGAACTTTAATCCAGGCTTTGATCATAGGTCGCCTGGATTATTGTAATGCTTTATTGGTATCGGCGAACGAGTCTTCTCTTAGCAGACTGCAGATCGTCCAGAATGTGGCTGCACGCCTAACTCTTAACAAACCACCCGTACCTCCCCCGGGCCATTATTGAACACTCTCCATTGGCTCCCAATTCGCCAGAGAGTAAAGTTTAAGCTCTGCTGCTTTGTTCACAGAGCTCTCTATGGCACTAGCCCGAGTTATATGGCGGAGAAGTTCAAAGTGTACTGCCCGAATCGGTGTCTCAGATCAGAAGGCAAAATGTTATTGGTGATCCCTCGTTTTAAGAAAAAACGATCTGGAGGCAAAACTGTGGCCTATCTGGCGCCAATATACTGGAATTCTCTGCCAGAGGATTTACGTAAATGTCCTAGTCTTCCCCGTTTCAGAAAACTCCTGAAGACGGAACAATTCAAGGCTTGAGCTATGGGAATCTGTGCCTGACTGACTTGTTTCTATGTTTAGCGCGGAGATACGCCTTCGGGGGTGATTCCTGCGCTCTATAAATCCTTTACATACATACATACATACATCTGTCTCAAGTTTGACTACAAAGTACGTAGTCCCATTACTGACTTTGATAAATCTAGACGTAGAAGAAGAATGTGATGAAGTCACACTTGAAATGGCATGTCCCCAAATGGGAGCAGGCCTGAGCGGAAAAAAGCCAACATCACACTTCTATCCCCAATTGGCACCGGGAAATAAGATTGACATCTTTCAGGAAGCCGTAATCCAAGACCTTTATAAACTTATAAACTTAAGAAAACCAAATATCAAGACAACCTAACCAATCAGGAAAGAGCAGCCCTGGCGGATTTAACACAAGATCAAGAAATTGTTATAAAAATGGCCGACAAGGGCCGACAAGGGCGGTAACGTCGTCATCTGGAACAAAAGAGACTATGAAACAGAGGCCCATCTACAACTAAAAAACCTTGAATATTATCAAAAATTGGAAAGCAATCCAACAATGATATTTAAGAACATCTTGGACCGTAAACTGATGGAATGGTTATCACAAGGATTAATTGATGATGAGGAACGAAGATATCTAACAACGGAATTTCCAGTGACGGCAACCATCTACTTCCTCTCAAAGCTCCACAAAGATCCCTTGAAACCACCTGGCCGTCCAATTGTATCTGCAAAAGGATCCTTGCTTGAACCCGTAGCTAATTACATTGATTTTTTTCTAATGCCATTTGTGTTGAGCCTAAACTCTTACATAAAAGACACAAGTGATCTATTACGGCACTTACATGATATAACTTGGCAGGAATCTTATACATTGATAACAATGGATGTAATATCACTGTATACTAACATCGACAACGACATAGGAATGCAGGCTTGTGGCTTTTTCTTAAAAGAAAGAAACATACAATATAATCAACATAACCAAATGCTTTTGGACATGATCAATATATGCCTAACCCAAAATGTCTTCTTATTTGGTGACGAAATCTATAAGCAGGTGAAAGGATGTGCTATGGGGTTTTCCTTTAGCCCAAGTTATGCCTGCCTCGTGATGGGGTGGTGGGAACAACAAATAGCGTGGCATCCAAATAATGATGTGTATGTAAATAAGACTGTTTTGTGGCTGCGATTTATCGATGACCTCCTAATCATCTGGGACGGATCTGAGAGAGAATTCCAAGAGTATTTTGAAATTTGAAATTCCACAAAAGCAAATTTGAGATTTACCTGTATTACTAGTAAGGAGAGAGTGGTTTTCTTGGACACAGAAATATATATAGTTAACAACCAAATCCAGACAACATTGCATCGCAAACAAACATCGACAAATGCCACATTACATGCAGAAAGTTTTCACAAATCGTCTGTAATCCAAATATACCATATGGAGAATTTTTACGAATCCGACGGATTTGTTCAGACAAAACAGAATGGAAAAAACATAGCATGATAACGTCTGCGAGATTCAAACAAAGAGGATACAAAGATGGCAACATAAGGAGAGGTTGGCAAAGAGCAAATCAAAAGACAAGAGATGAAGCACTGCAAATTAAACCAACAACAGAACTAAAAGAAGAACCCATAAGACTAATTATGGACTACTCAAGCGAATCGAAGAAAATCGCTGAAATCCTAAAGAAAAACTGGAAGATACTCCAATTGGACTCCACAATAGGAAAAATAATAGGAACACATCCTAATATAACATACTGAAGGGCCAAAAACCTAAAGGATAAGCTAATTCATAGCCACTTCCAAAAAAAGAACAACAAAGGAAATCAGTGGTTAAAAACAAAGGGATTCGTAAAGTGCCACAGTTGTAAGGTTTGCCAGATAGCAAGGACTACAACAGAAACAATGATGGCAAACAACAAGAGGTGGCAAATAAAGGAATTAATAACATGTAGAAGTCAATACGTGGTTTACATCATAGAATGTCCCTGTTGTTTAAAGTACATAGGGAGTACAATATGTGAACTAAAAAAGAGAATCCTCGAACACGTTCGTGCCACAGTAAACAAAGATCGAGGAAATGCAGTGGCCAAACATATGGAGCTCCACCATGATGGAAATTGGAAACTGTTAAAGTTTTATGCACTTGAGACAATACCAGCAAGCAATCGTGGTGGAAATAGAGAGAAAAAACTGCGTGAAAGGGAATCGCGACAGATCCTGAACTTCTGAACATACACACCGTTTGGACTTAATCAAAGCGAAAAGTTATATGTCCATCTTTAACCTGATACAAAAAGTATTCGAACTATGATATAGTTTCCATCACAGAAAAATCAAAGAATTTTGTCTCTCTCTGAAACTTATTTTAATTTTTATTTTTTATCTTTAAAATGATTTGTAGCAATGATATAAAGGAGAGAAAGTAAATAACATGAGACACTAATATATATGAAAATCCCTAACAATGATGATATGGCAATGCCCACTAGAGGGCAGAAATGTGGATAAAGGTTTCAATGATCAGTTGTTGAAAATCACTGAATGCATAGAGATTTAATATCTAATTGTTGAAAATCATTGAATGAATAAGTAATTTTTGTTTGATAAAAATACAAACAATATGAATGTATTTGAGAAGGAGGTCGCAAAGGACAACAGGAACGAGTGGGGACTCATCTTCCTCTCTCCTCCTCTCTTTATTTATTTATATCTAATTTCGTATCATCACTACTGTCTCTGCCTTTATTGAGTTTTTTGAGTGTTCCCCGTCCCTCACCTTTTTCTTTCACTTTACAATTCAATTGAAAACTTTATAAAAATGTTTCATTCACTACAACTCCCAGAATACAAGACGATAGGAAACAATGTGCAAAAGAATGTCACATGATGTATGAAATGCTTTTTATTGGCCCTTGTGAATATCATCATTTGTACCGTGATCAAGTTCTCAGTGGAGAACGAAACGCGTCGGTGTGGCTTTTAAAACCTGACGAAGCGATCTGGAATAAAAGGATTGTAATCACCAAATCCGGGAGTGCGACCTTCCTTCTTTTAGAAGGGTTTGGAAAATATATATATATATATATGCAAACTGGATTCCCTACCAAAGGAAAAAGTACAGAGCGGCACTCCGGGCGGTGTTAATATTCTTTAATTAGCACGGCAGAGAAGATACAGCGTCAAACGTGTCTCGGCTTTCCAAGCCTTTGTATATATATATATATATATATATATATATATATATATATATATAGCGCAGGCCTCGAAAAATCCACTCGCCCACTCGCTATTGCGAGTTAAATTTTAGCAGGTGGATCTATTTTTAGCACTTACTCGACCCTGCTGGCCAGTAAACTTAAGCTGGAAGAAACAGGTGTTCTGTTCATTCAGAAAGTGAATGAGCAATTAAAACGCCTTTAAATCTTGTTTTATCTTGACACATTTGCCAACTGCTCAAGGACAGAGGTCAAATATCAGTTTGTCTTTTTACTAATTGTTGCTCATGTGTTCCTGGAAAATGGTGTTTAGTTTTCTTTCTCTTTTTGAAGTTAATGCTTTTTGTCAAGTGAGCTATTTGACTATAATTGTGAAACAAATGCAGTACAATGTCTGTTTTTCTCTCTAAAACAACATTTGAACAGCTTGTAAATGAATGGTACAAGTAGATCAGAAATTATGATAGAAAATTTTTGGGTAATTCAGAAGTGTGATGCAAACAACGATTTAAATTGGAGGAAAACAAATCAGAACACCTTACTTGGTGATGTGCAAATGACAACTATTTGCAGAAACTATTTCTGCTTTAGTTATGTATTTATTAAAAGTGATAGTTTTTAAAAATGATGTGAGAGACATTCCTGGCCAAGTCCTGATGACAATGCATTTAATGAACAAAGAGGCGTCTGCAGTCAAGTGTATCTTATATGTGGCTAGATTTGCATTCTACATGGTGCTAAGGTTTAGTCTATTAAATCAAACAAAAGCATTTTCTGTATACCAGACGTGCTGAACTTGAGGATTTGAAGGTGGTCTCATATGTGATAAAGAAGAAAATGGCATCTCAGTGAATTAAAAAATACTTGCCCAGGATCACATAATTTGAAACCAGCTAATGGGTCAAGAGCATTATAATTAGGTCGAGTAAATTATTTAAGTCACTAGACCTGCAGGCATAGTAAAATGTTTTGGATTTTTCAAGCTATATATATATATATATGCATAAATATCCTCCTCCTTCGAAAAAGACAAGGGGACACGGCAGGGCTTCAAGGAATCATTTGTTCGAATTCTCTGGCATAACGCGTTTCGGCTGTAGCCTCTTCAGATGCCTCCGGTGTTACAAATTTCAAAGTTTCCTTTTATTTATTAAGCCCCTCCTTCTAAAGTAGCGTGGGGCACACCTGCACCATATCTCATCAGAGAACACTCGGCCAGTTCATAGTTATGAACTGCAGATCCCATCATGCAGTTGGTTCGCAATCTGGACGAATGTCTCTTACAGCCGGATTTTTCCCTCCTCAAAGTGAGTGGCTGAAGAATGGTTAGCTTGAGATTGTAGCACTGTGCTGGGCAACAAACGATTCCTGAGCCCTGCGCTTCCAACCTCACAGTCCCGGTGTTGGCAAAGCTTGGAGACGATGGTAAAGTAACTCCGTCTCTCCATGTGAGTCACGGACTGTCAGCTGGCAGCAAAGACTTCTGCCTCCATCGGACGTGGGGCGGTCCGGGTTGAGCCACTGCACCCTGAACACTTTTGGAAGGGTCCCCTTTGCGTGACACTGGCTTCACGCTAATATGCAAAAATATCCTCCTCCTTCGAAAAAGACAAGGGGACACGGCAGGGCTTCAAGGAATCATTTGTTCGAATTCTCTGGCATAACGCGTTTCGGCGGTAGCCTCTTCAGATGCCTCCGGTGTTACAAATTTCAAAGTTTCCTTTTATTTATTAAGCCCCTCCTTCTAAAGTAGCGTGGGGCACACCTGCACCATATCTCATCAGAGAACACTCGGCCAGTTCATAGTTAGGGACTGCAGATCCCATCATGCAGTTGGTTCGCAATCTGGACGAATGTCTCTTACAGCCGGATTTTTCCCTCCTCAAAGTGAGTGGCTGAAGAATGGTTAGCTTGAGATTGTAGCACTGCGCTGGGCAACAAACGATTCCTGAGCCCTGCGCTTCCAACCTCACAGTCCCGGTGTTGGCAAAGCTTGGAGACGATGGTAAAGTAACTCCGTCTCTCCGTGTGAGTCACGGACTGTCAGCTGGCAGCAAAGACTTCTGCCTCCATCGGACGTGGGGCGGTCCAGGTTGAGCCACTGCACCCTGAACACTTTTGGAAGGGTCCCCTTTGCGTGACACTGGCTTCACGCTAATATGCAAAAATATCCTCCTCCTTCGAAAAAGACAAGGGGACACGGCAGGGCTTCAAGGAATCATTTGTTCAAATTCTCTGGCATAACGAGTTTCGGCGGTAGCCTCTTTAGATGCCTCCGGTGTTACAAATTTCAAAGTTTCCTTTTATTTATTAAGCCCCTCCTTCAAAAGTAGCGTGGGGCACACCTGCACCATATCTCATCAGAGAACACTCGGCCAGTTCATAGTTATGGACTGCAGATTGCATCATGCAGTTGGTTCGCAATCTGGATGAATGTCTCTTACAGCCGGATTTTTCCCTCCTCAAAGTGAGTGGCTGAAGAATGGTTAGCTTGAGATTGTAGCACTGTGCTGGGTAACAAACGATTCCTGAGCCCTGCGCTTCCAACCTCACAGTCCCGGTGTTGGCAAAGCTTGGAGACGATGGTAAAGTAACTCCGTCTCTCCGTGTGAGTCACGGACTGTCAGCTGGCAGCAAAGACTTCTGCCTCCATCGGACGTGGGGCGGTCCGGGTTGAGCCACTGCACCCTGATATATATATATATATTCAGTTGCCTATATCGTTGCCGCTTGTTGATGAATCTTCATGAAATTTTACCCCAAAAATTGGCTGGTACTTCAGATGGAGTCAGGAAAGTTTCAGGGTGTTTCGGGTAGCAGGGCCGAGAAAAAGGGGGGGTTCAAAAAAGGTGCGTTTCCCATGTTAATTCCCATAGGACCCTTGAACAAGCCTACAGCCCGAACCACTGGACAGAATTACACCAAATTTGGCAGGAAGCTAGATGTTGGTACGCAGATCGTGCTTTTTGTGATTTGGTGTAAATGTACAAGTTACTTACCTTCGGTACTGTAATATCTGGTAGAGACACAGTCTAGCCGCAGATTCCTTAACTTTTGAATTCTCCTCAGGCGCCAGACTGGATCCAGAAAATTTTCAGCATTACTCCCGCGGGCGGGGTACAGCGTCGTATGGCTCCGCAATGACGTTGACTCTGTCATGACGTCAGTTGAGCCATATAAGTCCCCTCCGGCGCACGGACGTTAGTTTCTTCTGTGAAACCTTCCGCGTCAGAAAGCAGAGCCACTACAGAAACTGGTTGTGGAAACTGTGTGCCAAAAAGATCAAAACTCTTTGAAACATAATAGTAAAGAAGAAACATCAAATGGTATGTTAACACCAGATATGGATTTTAAAGAAAACCCCAAAAGAATCAACAAAGCACAGGGCTACATGAAACTCTGCACTCTGGTGAATAACCAGCATGCAAGGGAAAAAAACCTTACACTCTGCAGACCATTCATCAATGGTAATGGCATTGTAATAGCAAAACAAAACCTATAAAAACAACACCAAGCTGTTTGTTGAATCACACCATTACGTGACTTAGTGACAGCGCCAATACAAAGTATGATGATACTAGACAAAGACTTTCAAAGAAAGAACCAAATGAATCAATACTGCTCACTGGTGTTTAATACAGTGTGAAAGAGAAAACACCCCTCACTCTACCGATCACTCACCATTGGAAATGGATGGTATGGCAACATCAAAACAAAACTTATGTGGCCAGACCAAGTGGTCTGTTGAGTCCCAAAATTAGTTGAGACAGTGATCACCGGTAACTAAAACCAGTACTGAAAAAGGGTTAAACCCTTACCTCATAGGTCGTTCACAGAGTAGGGAGGATGGGCAAGGCGTTAAGGAATCTGAGGCTAGACTGTGTCTCTACCAGATATTACGTTACCAAAGGTAAGTAACTTTTACATCTGATAGAGACATCTAGCTGCAGATTCCTTAACTTTTGAATTAAATACCATAGCTACACCCCCTGGAAGAGGGTCTGCGAACTAACCCTACGAAAGCTCTCAAAGAGAACCAGCTGGTAATAACTGCCAACTGACCAAATGCACGTAGGAATAGCAGATCAAGAACTTGGCCCTTAATAGAAACCAGGATCACTGTCACAGAACATATATATAAAAAAACAACCCTACATGCCCAAAAGAATCGGGCCTTGAGGAAAAAGGGGGTAAACTGCTAAACATCCATCTGACAGTTATCAGACATTATACTCTATCCCCCAAGGGGAAAGTGAACTCGTTAACCAAAAGGGCCAGGTGCAAGACAAAGCCATATAATTTTCATTCTTCACATATTCAGAAATATCAGAGAAAGAACTGTCCTTATAAAATCCAAAAAGGACTCTCAGAACACCAAGATGAATGAACATCAACACAAAAACTGGAGACATAATCAGTACACCAAGAAAGATGAACAATAATACCTTCATGGTATAAAGAATTTTGTTTGAACAAAATGACCACTTGAAGATTACATAATGCACTGTAAAGAAGCTAAAATTACACCAACCAGATTTGAATCTCATATAGATATTCATCAATTATGCCAATTGTATAAAATTTTGCACAAAGATGTATATCTATCTATCTATCTATCTATATATATATATATAAATATAGGAAAATTACCGCACCTCAAATGTTGGTTTGTTGTTTTCAATCAAATCATGTGTGAAAAAAATCCCAAAGCAAATTATTGTAATATAGAAGTGCTATTACGGTTCTGACACCCTACTACCAAAGGTGACAATTTGTACAATAGAGATCTAATGTACATCCAATATGTATCTAATAGAACCGTGAATCGTGGCGGAGAACACAGACTCGCGTTCTGGTCAGACTCAAGATTACTCCTGGCGAGGAAGCTAATCAGGGACTTCCTCATCAGTTGTCCAACTCAGTCCTCTTTATCGCGATTTCTTATGACAAGCCTAAAATTGCCCTAGGATTTTACTTTTATCTAACGGCAACATTTTATTTTATTGGAACTTGGACGCTTTACTGGGATGTAGGATTGACCTTCCAATTACTTACAAATTCTGGTTTATTTATACTTGTCCGGGCGTGACTTTTGACGGTGTGACGGCAGAAACCTATGGACATGAACGACTAGATACCTGAATTTAGAACTGCCTTGAAAAAGTCTATAAAAGACAAACACGTGTTGGCGGATCTATGCTGGAAGTACTAATGAATAAACCAACAGTGGAAATAATTTGAAACAACAAATGGACTCTTGTGTTGTCTTCACTCTCGAGAAGAGAGATCAATGGCGTTTGACGTATTGTGCTAAAAATGATATCTCGATTAACTGTATTTGTATTTCCAATATATCCATGACTTAATGTTTATGTTTACTTATCTATGAGGGTGCTGAACGAGGTTCTACTAGATACATATATATATATATATATATATATCCTACTAAGGATATTATGAATGCTTTTAATAAAATTATGGCGCACTGAACCTACTAAGGGGAATTATTTATGTTTTCTCTGCAGGACCACATGTCCTAGCATGCATTACAGATGTAAGCGCACTCAGGGCGGCCCACTGGGGGCCATCAGCGAATCAAAGCACGCTCAATAATTGATTTAAAGAGAACCGTCATTGCGCCAGATGAGAAAGAAGCTAATGCCTTTGAGGAAGAGGCGTCATGCCTCGAAATGCGTCAGGCTAATGAACTCTACTTACCGGAAGGTCGAGGAGATCTGATTGGGAACACCGAATGGTGGGCAAGCTGTTGAGTGCCTCCTCACAGCTCACGGGCATTTGGTGGAGAAAATATATATATATATATATATATATATATATATATATATATATATATATATATATATATATACACACATATATATTATCTACTGGCGGTCGTCAGTAGATAGTTATAGTTAGGACCTATTTTCCATAGGAAATCCGCAACATTCTATTTGAAATAACTTCGGCGCCGGTAGACGAATCTTCGCGAAATTTTCAAAACTCGTGGGGCGCTCCGGGCCGCTCCTATCCTGAAAGTCTTGGGGTGATTCGTCAAGTGGGGGCCGAGAAAAAAGGGGGGTCCCAAAACGTGTTTTCCCCATGCAATTTTCCATAGGAACCTTTCATCGCAGCTACAGCCCAAACTGCTGAACGGAATTACACCAAATTTGGCAAAACGGTAGCCCTTGGTTCAGAGTCGTGCCTTTTGGTTAAATGGTGTAAATCCATTCAGTAGTTCCTGAGAAATTTGAAAAAGAAAACACATATATATCTGGGCGGCGCCTAACCACACATGTCATCGTGAGATCTGATTGGCTGTCAGCACTTCATCCTGGAATTGCTGGCAGCCATCTTGGGACCAATATAAATGATAGTACCCCATTGAAATGCATTGTAGTGAATCGAAGATTTTGAGGGTTACCAAAAGGAGAACTATAAAGGGTGATAACAGACTTTAGTTACATTAGAATTCATTTGTTGATGGTACCATACTAATTTCAGGAATTGTGGTGTGTTCTAAGGTGATTTTACCCTGTGAAAAACCTTCTGCTGGGATATCATGAATCATGTTTGAGAGAAAACTATTTTCACATGCTTGTCCCATACAGTTTTGGAAGGTGCTCCAGAAGCTAAAATGAGAGCATATTTTCTGTAAATTCACATTACCTTTCTCAGTCATGTGAGAATGAAGTCTGACATTCTCAGTAAAACATGTACATACAACAAGGGCAGAGACTGTCAGTTGATTCCTTTGTGTTCTACTGCAGCTTCCCAGAGTGTTCTAAAGAACAACTAGAGTGCTAACAGTCTTACTTATGACAAAATTATGGCACACCTGAAGCCATCTTGATTGGAATAAACTGGTAACTCTTAAAACATTTAATTTAAAAGGAACAAAATGAGGAGGTTCATTTTGTCATAGAAATTATGGTTAGTGCTGTAGAAAGAAAAATTAGGACATGTTTTAAGTGAGATCTCAAATATCTTCCTGTTATATTTCAACAGGAGCAGCCTGTCAGTTGATGCCTTTGTGTTCTACTGCAGCTTCCCAGAGAGTTCTAAAGAACAACTAGAGTGCTAACAGCCTTACTTATGACAAAAGTATGGCACACCTGAAGCCATCTTGATTGGAATAAACTGGTAACACTTAAAACATTTAATTTAAAAAGGAACAAAATGATGGGGTTCATTTTGTCATAGAAATTATGGTTAGTGCTGTAGAAAGAAAAATTAGGACATGTTTCAAGTGTGATCTCAAATATCTTCCTGTTATATTTCAACAGGAGCAGCCTGTCAGTTGATGCCTTTGTGTTCTACTGCAGCTTCCCAGAGTGTTCTAAAGAACAACTAGAGCGCTAACAGTCTTATTTATGACAAAATTATGGCACACCTGAAGCCATCTTGATTGGAATAAACTGGTAACACTTAAAACATTTAATTTAAAAAGGAACAAAATGAGGGGGTTAATTTTGCCATAGAAATTATGGTTAGTGCTGCAGAAAGAAAATTTAGGGCATGTTTTAAGTGAGATCTCAAATCCTCTTCTATTTCATTAGAAAATTCTGACATGCAGACTGAAACAATCACTTTCAATACCAGCAGTAGACTTCCAGTTAACTCCCTGGTGAGCAGTAGCTTTACTACAGTGATCTAATGAACAACTAGAGTGCTAACATTCTGAATTTATGGCAAATGTGTGACACATCTGAATGCCTTCTTGATGGAATCAAAGTAAAAACTGAAAGCATTTCCTACTGAGGAGACTGCAGTAAATGGCGAAATTAGGAAACTTCATAACAAATAAGTCTCCCAAGATGGCCACCAGAGAAAAAAGAGCCCAAATGTAGCACAAATATCACCCAGATGTAGCCCACATATAGCCCAATGACAGAAGTGTGCAAAACACTTTTTATTTTCAATTTTTCTGCAGTTTTATATAGTGCAAACTGGTCAGGTATTGGAGCGTTACATCTTACTTGGACCCCTTATTGCGTATTTTGCACGAAGTACATGAGATTGATCTTGCGAAACATTGAACTTTACGATTCTGTTAACCTGAAGTTGCTCTGAACCGGGCTTTGTAACACCCGTTTTTACCTACTGGTTTTAATTAATTCTCACTGTATTGTATTAGGAAAGAGGATTTACTGTTTTTATGTACACTTTTATGATCTATGTTTCTAAATCAGATCAAATAAAGTTTAATGAATTCTATGGCAGGACGGAGGCGAGGATTATACATATCTTTCCTCACTTTATTTGCATAGCAGTTCAAAGAAAATGTAACACAACAATCATTAAACAAAAGACTACACAACCCATGAACCATTAGGGGGTAGTCTCCAAGGCAACTATAGTCCAATCATATCACAGTCCATCGTATATAATATCGTGACGTCCCTTCCGCTTCCTCTTTCTTCACTGCTCGTCAGTTAAGTGCATTCCTTACATTCTTGGCTTAATCTGACGTTGTTGCTGTTTGTATAGCGGTTTCTTGTGCACGTTATTAGCATTATTGCCTTGGTATTGTTTCATATTCCCTGCGCAGCAGGCTCTTGCCCGAGCGCGTTCTCCCCCTCGCAGTTTCTCCCGCTGTGTGCTCTGCGCGCGGTGAGATCCTGTCAGGCGCGTCTGGTCTGAGCGAGGCAGCTCCGTCGAGCGCTCCCGCTGGTCTTTACGCGCGTTTAGGAATCCGGTCACTCCTTTAGTGTCCGCTTGATTCCCGACCAACCCTCGCCTAATTTTGACACCGCTACGCGGTGATTTCCCCACACGGCCACGTTAGTGACCAGCGCCACCTGGTGGTGGTAATTGGTATTGCGCCTCAGTCTATTCTTATAACAGCTTCGGGGAAAGCCCAGCTGTTGGAGCACCGGCGAGGGGGCTGTCTTAAGGATTTTAAGGGCATTTGTTCTGTGCTCACACCCTCTGCTATCATGTCTTCTCCAGAAGACCATTTTTACTCCTCCTACCAGGAAGTGGAGGAGGAATGGCCCCCCAACTTCTCCCTCCAGCAGTGGACCAAGCCCTCTCTCTGGCTATTTCTAGGGCGCTGGCTCCTCTTAGGGATCAGGTTGATAAGCTGGCGAAAAGCATCCCTGGGGTGTTCAGTGACCCAGATCTGGTGGTGGCGGGTCCAAGTAGCTCCCAGATGGGGAATAAAAGGGCCGTTAAGCATAACGCGGGGCACTTGGAAGGATTTGATAAACTTACGGAGACCTTCCTCAAGAGTGTGCGAACGCTAAAACATGCACCCTGCCGGGAGGAGGAGGGGCCCGGAGAAAATTGCGACACTGTCACCACTATTGTAGACCCCGATGGCGGGTTTCCCTTAGAGGGAGAGGGTGTATCGGAGGACGATTTCTCCTCCGATGAGGATAAGGACTCGGGGCGTCCCTGGCGTCCAGAGTCCCACTCCTCTCAGTTCCCGTTTGGGGACGGGGTCCACTCGGACATGTTCGAGCCTACCCAAATTTACCATCCTAGGTTGGAAGAGTGGACACCCGACGCCAAAGTGGCAGAGTATGTGGTGGGGAAAATCCATCAACCCCTTGAAAGGGAGGTCAGGAATAGGATGAGGGGAGAATGCCCCAGGCCCTCACTGAAGGGGAAGGTGGCACACACACCTGAAATTGATGACAAACTATGTACCTTTTTCTCCAAGTATATGAGGGATCCCAAGAAAGGAATTGATAGGTCTTGGATGTGGTAGGGCCCTTGACCCAAATTATTCAATTGATGGAGCGTTCCAAAGAGTCAGGATCCCCTTTGTCCATGGATATTGTGGCTGGTTGGGCGCACTACCCTAAACCCTAAAACACTACCCCCTCCACTACCCAAACACCACTGCACTACCCTAAACCCTAAAAAACTACCCCCAGCACAACACCCTACACTACCCAAACATGACTGCACTACCCTAAACCCTAAAACACTACCACCAGCACGACTCCCTACACTATCCAAACACCACTGCACTACCCTAAACCCTAAAACACTACCCCAGCACGACTCCCTACACTACCCAAACACCACTGCACTACACTAAACCCTAAATATACCCCCAGCATGACCTCCCACACTACAAAAACACCACTGCACTACCCTAAACCACTACCCCCAGCACGACCCCCTACACTACCCAAACACCACTGCACTACCCTATACCCTAAAACACGACCCCCTACACTACACAAACACGACTGCACTACCCTAAACCCTAAAACACTACCCACAGCATGACCCCCTTCACTACACAAACATCACTGCACTGCCCTAAACCCTAAAACACTACCCCAGCACTACCCCCTACACTACCCAAACACCACTGCACTAACATAAACCCTAAAACACTACCCCCAGCACAACCCCCTACACTACACAAACACCACTGCACTACCCTAAACCCTAAAACACTACCCCCAGCACGACTCCCTACACTACCCAAACACCACTGCACTACCCTAAACCCTAAATCTACCCCCAGCACGACCCCCTACACTACCCAAACACCACTGCACTACCCTAAACCATAAAACACTACCCCCAGCATGACCCCCTACACTACACAAACACCACTGCACTACCCTAAACCCTAAAACACTACCCCAGCACGACCCCCTACACTACCCATACACCACTGCACTACCCTAAACCCTAAAACACTACCCCCAGCACGACCCCCTACACTACTGCACTACCCTAAACCCTAAAACACTACCCCCAGCATGACCCCCTACACTACCCAAACACCACTGCACTACCCTAAACCCTAAAACACTACCCCCAGCACGACCCCTACACCACCCAAACACCACTGCACTACCCTAAACCCAAGAAAAGAAACCCCCACCCCATGCCCAATCCCCCTTACCTCTCACTCCTCATGGTTCCTCTCTCCTCGTGGTTCCTGCTTCACGTCATCTCTGAGGGCGGTGCACGTCGTTGTGAGGAAACGGAACAGCCTCTGTTTCCTTACAACGACATGGATCGTCTACATGTTTTTAGAACGCATGGTCATTTACCATACATACCTTTACAACAAAATTCGTTGTAAAGGCAGGCGTGGTAAATGACCATGCGTTCTAAAAAATGCGTAGTAATGACTCGTGATGTACAACGCATGCGTGGTAATGCATGCGTTGTAATGGTATCGCAAAGTAAAAAAGTCGTTGTAACGGCTGTTTACCGATCGAAGCTGGCCCCTGTTCTTCAGTGAGACGTTTATTTGATTAATTAGGAGGAAGGAATGTGTTTTTTACCAAAAAGTGCATTCCCGGCTGTTGTATTGTGAAAGTGTCCACGTGGCCTGGTTTCACTTCCCGTGAGAGAGTGGAAGAGTCTGTTTGGATCTAAAGGAGTTCTGTTGTTGGACGGGGCCGGCGCGACATGTCATCAGAAAACATAGCTAATGGAAAGCGTCCTCCCTGAAGTGTGGAGCAGTGCCATGAGAGGTCAACGAGTGTGCGTCCCACCGCAGTATGACCGTACCGCGTGACCCATGTGCCGCCTCCAGGGTACGGGAGGCAGAAGCGGCATCGCAGGTCCTCTTGAAGACCGTTGTAGCACTAATTCTACATTTTGGTACTAGGGCATTTTAACTTCGTTGTTCCTGCCAGATACAAAGAGAAGATCCTGTGTTATTCAGTGCCCTCGTTACCTTTTTTGTGGGTTGTGGTGCTTGTCACTTCGCTGCCCCGCCGGTGCACACGACTGGGCACCCCACCTTGTGTGCCATCTGCAGGGCCTCTGCCCTCAGATCACCGGTTTCGGTTTCTGGAGTGGCAACATAAACAGCTGCTCCCAAAGGACTAGCCTGAACACTTAGGTGAATATCCCCTGCACCAGCATTCCACGGAAATTCTTTCCTAGCTCTCCCACGTCAACGAGCACGCCTCCGCTCGCGACACCGTATGACGTCATCGGAGCCATAAGAGGACCTCGTCGGCGTGCTGACGTCAGTTCCGCCCATTTTTTCCGTGCCACCGAGGCAAACAGGGGACCGAGACATTTTCACATGTATACATAGTATAATAAATATATATATATTCACTGAAAAAACCATAGGTTTCAGGCACGTTATAGTTAGAAATTAGCATTTAAAAAACCTTAGAAATTCACTGAAAAAACCATAGGTTTCAGGCACGTTATAGTTAGAAATTAGCATTTAAAAAACCTTAGAGGGGGGGCGTGGCCAAGATGGCGACCGCATAAGACGTGCTTTGCGATCGCTCCGGCCCGCCGAGGACCTAAAGCCTACAGCCTAGCACCCCATCTCGATCTGTGGCGAGCGGCGGATCCCGGTGGTGAGGGGGTGATCGTGTGGACGGCCCTGGTGCGCTTTGTTGGTCGCTGCGGTCCCGCTGCACGCCGCGTGGAGCCGCGGGTCTGCTGCACGCGTGGGGTGTCCCGGAGACCATCGGCTGTGGCGCGGGGCGGAGCCGCCCGAATCCTGGAGCGGAGCCTTGCGTGGTGCCCGGCGGCCGCTTGGGGACCCTGCTGCCTGGACTTCTACTCTCGTGGGCCCAAGGTATTTTGCGAGCTGTGTCGCTGACTCCCCGAGCGCCCCTGCGGCGGCCCACCAGATGCGACATCCTGCCCCCGGCGCCTTGCTCTCTGTGAGAGAGTGCCTAGCCCTGAGCGCTATCGATGCGGGGGTGGCGCGGGGGCTGCTCTGAGGGGCCCGGGGAGCGGATTTACTGGGCAGTGTAGCGTGGGCCTGCATCGGGGCGGGAATCGTCGCCCGCGGCCCGCGCGCAGCACTTGCGGACAGGAAGGTGCGCCCACCATTTTGCTGCGGCTCGGCCGGACCCTGGTGCGGAGCCTTCTGTGGGGGCCGGCGGCCGCCCTGGGACCCTGCTGACTGACTCCTGCTCTCGTGGGCCCAAGGTATTTTGCGAGCTGGGACACTGCCTCCCCCGGGCGCCCCTGCGTGACACCCGCCTCCGGCGCCTTGCTCTCTGTGGGAGAGTACCTAGCCCTGTGTGCTGCCATTGCCGGGGTGGTTCGGGGGCGGCTCGGACGGGCCCGGGGGCGGAATAGCGCGGGCCTGCATCGGCGCGGGAGTCGGCGCCCGCGCGCAGCGTCTGTGGACAGGAGGGTGCGCCCGCCATTTTGCCAGTGGGATTGAATTTCGAGTTGGGAGCGTGCCGGTCTGGGCGGTGCGGGCCTTGCCCATCGGGACCCGGCGTTCGGCTCACTCATCGCTGGCGGGGTGGTGCGGCCCGCGGCTCCGCTTGGTGGTGATCTCCTCCTCCCGTCGAGCCCCCTAAGCTGTGGGCCGCCATGGCGGCGGGACGACCGAGAAAGGACCGCTCGGTCAGAGACATGCTCCAAGCTAAAGTGGTCGACCAGGGTCTGGAGCTGTCTGCGGGGGCGGCGGCGGGGGTGGACGCGCCGGCCACAAAGGCTTTTATGACCTCGCTCTTCACAGCACTTAAGGAGGACCTCCAGGAGCTCAAGGCCCAGCTGGCGGTGGACCTCCGTGAGGTTCGCCGCGACGTTTCAGAGATCGGCGACAGAGTGGCGACCCTCGAGGAGCACGAAAATGGCCGCGATGAGGAGGTCGAGGGGCTGCAGCAGGAAATTATCCTGCTCAAAGAACAACACCTCCAATTGCAGGGACAGGCGGAGGACCTTGAGAATCGCTCCCGCCGCAACAATGTCCGCATCCGCGGAGTAAAGCAGGGAGCAGAGGAGGGCGACATTGGTGGCTTTGTACAAGCTCTGTTCCGCCATATCCTAGGCCCGGAACATACCTCCGAGATTCAAGTTGATAGGGTGCACCGAGTGGGCCCCCCCTGCCGAGATGCGGCGCCGCCTCCAGACATCCTGGCATGTGTCCACAATTTTCAACTGAAGGAGCTTATCCTCCGCAAAGCCAGAGACTCACACCCCTTGCAGTTTCGTGGTCTGGCTCCAGCACTCTACCAGGACCTTTCTGCGGTCACCCTGTTCAAGCGGCGAGAGTTCCGGCCCATTACGCAACACCTGAGGGACAAAGGGATTCCCTATGCATGGGGGCATCCTTTCCGCATCGTATTTAAATTTGAAGGGAAATTACGCCAGGTACGATCTTTCCAAGAAGCCTCAGATCTCTTGGGCCTCCAGTCACCAACCACGTCTCGACCACTGAAACCTCCTACTACCCGCGGGGACAGGCCGGAACGGTGGCACGTGGTGGGCGGGGCCTCACCAGCATCTCGTGGACCGGACGCAGCTGCTCAAGCAAAGGAGAGGGAGAATGTCCTGGCCTCTCTGACGAACAGTCCAGCTAATACCTCCCCTGCCTGACCCTCTGATGCCACACGATGATGGGTCCTCTTCCTTGTGCGGGCCGGGGGATCGGCACCCCCCCTCTCCCATGGACTTGGTTTGCCAACACGTCCTCGAACTGTGCCCTTTTGACGGACATGAGTCACTCCCGCGCTGTTGCGGGCCATGTTTCTGTTTGACAGTGATTCCACTGCTTTTTATTTTTCAGGGTTTTGTTATCTGTATGGGGGTAGGGTGGGTCGTCTCCTCAGTGAGGGCTTTGGTCACTCGTACACAAGGGACTCATGCAAGTTTGGTTATCCTCCGCTGCCAAGGCTGTGGTGCTGTTTTTCCCCCGGGGGCGGGAGTGCTCCCCCCCTCCCTAATGCTTCTCTGATTTATATGCCCCCATCTGGAGCTTAAAATCACCAGTCTCAATGTCCGGGGTCTTAACAATTCGATTAAGCGTAGGGCGATCTTATCCCTCTTAGAAAACTCCGGGGGGGACGTATGCCTCCTCCAAGAAACCCACTTACTTCCCTCTGACACCCACCGTATGCGCCATAGCCATTTCCCCCACCAGCACTGGTCCTCGACCAATTCCAAGCGGGGGGGGGTCGCCATCTTATTTACTAGGCACTTTAAGGGCTCAGTATTGGGGACCGTGGCAGAGATTAAAGGGCGGCTTTTAGCTCTGCGGCTCCAGGTCGGGACCTCCACATGCACGATTGCTTCCATCTACTCCCCTAATGAACACCCCGAGAAGTTCCTGCTTGACGCTTGCTCCGAGGTCTTACAATCTCCAGATGCTACAGTAATAATAGGCGGGGATCTCAACCTGGTGATGAATGGGGAAGTAGACCGCTCTGGTTCTCGCTCAGGGGGCACGGGCGCCCTATCTGCGTCAGGAGGAGACTGGTTACGCGAGGCTGGGATTAGGGACGCATGGCGCTGCTTGCATCCTTCGGACAGGGACTTTTCCTACTACTCGGCAGCGCACAAAACATACGCGCGGCTTGTTCATTTCCTGGTGACTCCGGCTGCGTGGCCCCTCATTACAGATTCCACTATTGAGGCTAGGGCTCTCTCGGATCACGCGCATATCACCCTCTCCCTGCGCTTCCCTACTCAGTGTCCTGCCTCTGCACCGCGCTGGCGCCTGCGAGACTCACTGCTTAGATCACCTGACGTAGTCGCAGACATTAGGCAATGCATTTTGGACTACACCGCGATTAATGATCGTGATGACACACAGCTTTCCGCAGTCTGGGAGGCGCTTAAACTGGTGGTGCGAGGGGCTCTTATAGCGAAGGCGGCCTTCGAGAATAAAACAAGGCGGACGAAACGCGCTGAGCTGGAGGCGTCGGTAAAGGAACTTGAGGCCATACACAAACGTACAGGTGCCCCCCGAGTGTGGCGGCAATTGGAGAAAGAGAGACTCCAGCTCCGTCGACTCGACCTCGACCGGGCAGAACACGCGGTGGTTCGTTTGAAACACAAATATTTTGTGGGCTCCAACAAAGGAGGCCGCATGCTAGCTCACTGCCTTCGTACCCAACGGGAAGCCCACTCAGTAGCAACGCTTCGTGACAGTTCTGGTCGTTCTATCTCCGGGGATGCCGAAATAGTCTCGACTTTTCGTGCCTTCTATAGCTCTCTATATACTGCTGACCCTACTCTACGCTCTGATCCCTCTTTGTATCTTGGCGGCTCTGCGGTGACGCCATTGCCGGCGGGCGACTCTGAGATTCTGGATTCGCCCATCCGCATAGAAGAAGTGATTTCTGCCATTTCGCGGCTGAAACTACAGAAGGCCCCAGGACCCGACGGATATAGTGCTCTCTTCTATAAAACTTACTGCGTTGAACTCGCTCCTCTGTTAACACGCATATTTAATTCCTTCGCGGATACCGGAGCCCTTACCCCATCCATGCTGCAAGCCTGTATTACGGTTATCCCCAAACCGGGCAAAGACCCGGAACTTTGCAGCTCCTACCGCCCAATCTCCCTCCTGAACATAGATGCCAAACTTTTTTCTAGCATCCTAGCGCACAGACTTAACCCCCACATGCCGGGCCTTGTGGACCTGGACCAATCCGGTTTCATCGTGGGACGACAATGTGGGGATAATACCAAACGTCTATGTCACCTGATCGACAAGGTGCATCGGTCAAAAGAAGAAGCCCTCCTGTTGTCAATAGACGCGGAGAAGGCATTCGACCGCGTACACTGGCCATATCTCTTCGCTACGCTTGAGCATTTCGGTCTGGGGCCGAGGTTTCGGAGCTGGATTGGAAGCATCTACAGCGTACCTCGGGCTTCGGTACGGGTCAATGGGGCCCTTTCTGACCACTTTGACGTAGGGCGCGGTACAAGACAGGGCTGTCTCCTCTCGCCTTTACTTTTCGCACTGTATATGGAGCCTCTAGCCCAGCGACTCCGTGACAAACCCTCGCACGTGGCATTCCCTTTGGCCTAGACCACCACCTTATTAGCCTGTACGCGGATGATCTTATTTTCTCGATGGCACAGCCGCTGACCTCTCTGCCGGCTACTGTGGACGACCTACAGACGTTCAGCCAGTACTCTGGGTTTAAAATCAACATGATGAAATCACAAGTCCTCAATCTCACGGCCGCCCCGCAGACGGTAGGCACACTTCGCAATAGCTTTACCTTCGAGTGGGTGCCAGACAGCATTACCTACCTGGGGCTGGTCCTCCACGGGAGCTTGGCACAGACGGCAGAGCGGAATTACGCGACCCTCCTGAAACGGATTCGAGCAGATCTGACCCGTTGGCGTCGTCTCCCCTTGACTTGGTTCGGGAGACTGTCCGCGGTTAAAATGACCGTGCTCCCTAGGGCCCTGTATTTATTTCAGACATTACCATTAGAACCCCCATCACATATCTTGAGACAGATGCAGTCGGCAATTGAGGGTTTCGTCTGGGGCCCAACCGCACCCCGCCTGTCAAAAACGCAGTTGCAACGCCCTAAGAAACTGGGTGGCCTAGCCTTCCCGAACCTTACGCAATACTTCCACGCCTCGCAGTTGCGATTTTTGTTAGAATGGAACCGCCCCATGACAGAGAAATATTGGGTCTTCATGGACCAAACGGTGGCGGGCCACCACATCTGGCGCGATGTCTGGATGCCGAGAAAGGACCGCGCTTGGGGCCTCTATTCTTCCCCGGTTACGCGCCCTACAATGCTTGCTTGGGATAGAGTCTCCCGTAGAGCAAACCTGACCACATTTCCCTCTCCCATGACGCCGCTCTTTATGAACCCCGCCTTCCAGCCGGGAATGCATAGCGGCGCCGCCTCGAGATGGATAGAAGGGGGTTGTAAAAGATTGGGACACCTTTTTGACCACAGGGGACTTATCCCCTTTCAGGAACTTCAATCGGACTACAACTTGCCCACGTCCGATCTATACCTACACTCCCAGATGACTCCCTGGATCTCAGACGCGGCGGTGCGCTCCCTTGCACTTCGCCCATGGTCTCCATTCGAGAAATGGCTAGTGTCCAAAAAAGACGACAAGCTCCTTATCTCCGAAATCTACTCCTTTCTCTCCTCCACCCCCCCTCGACAACGCACTGCGGGTCAGAGGCGTTGGGAGGTGGAGCTGGAACGCGAGTTGTCGGATAAAGAGTGGGAGGATATCTTTTATCGCACGCACCACACCACGTTCTCCGCGAGCCACACGGAGACTGCCTTTAAGATCGCAACATATTGGTACTATACCCCCGCAAGGCTAGCTAAATGGCAACTTCAATGTGATGGCCTCTGCTGGTGAGGGTGTGGTAATCCAGGGACGCTGATTCATTTGCTTTGGCACTGCCCCAAACTGACTCGCTATTGGGAACAGATCCTAGATGACATCAATGCTGCCTTCGATACCTTCATACCCCGGCTCCCTGCGTACATACTTTTAGGCCTCCCCAATGCACTCACCTTTCCTCTGCGCTCGCTTAGGGGGAGACAGATGGCGCTTGCGCTGAACGCCGCACTGAGGGTTATTTTGGTACGATGGAAATCAGACCGGGTCCCGGAGCACACGCAATGGGTGCACCAGCTCTGGAGCCTCCTGGCAATGGAGAAGCTCTCCATGGCAGCGGGGGGGAAGAGTGATGCCTTTGCACAAACTTGGGCCCCTTTTCTAACTATTCTCACCACAGAATTCCGAGAACTGTCCTGCCCACAATACCTCCGCATTCTGAAACCGGTACCGGAAGACGTCTCTGTTCTCCCTTGAGTGTGCGTATCCGGTGCCCCGTGCCGCAGTCTGAGGCGATAAACATCGAAATGCACCCAGGAACATGCACTGTCGAGTTTCCTGTCCATTTATGTACAGCCCACTGAGGTGGGGGGTGGGTGATGCTTTCAGGGTTTTTTTTGTCTTTACAAGTTAGGTTATGTCTTGTTTTTGGTAAAATTATATGTGGCTTATTTCAGAAGTGTCTGCGGCCCATACGGGATCCTCCCATAGCTCCGGAGCTGCTATGGTCCTCGCCTGCCTCCTTGCAGGCTCTTCACATTGATCACCTTTCTCTACACTTCTTCAGACGCGGCCGGCCCTGTTGGGTTGTAGGCGGCTTGCTGTGTTTAATGTCTGGTACTCACACCCGCATCACTACGTCTTGCCTTTCCTACGCATGTTGCGCCGGCCCATGGGGTTGTAGGCACTTGTTTGTGGATCCATGCACTATTTGCCACTAATAAAACGATTTAATACTAAAAAACCTTAGAAATTCACTGAAAAAACCATAGGTTTCAGGGGAGTTATAGTTAGTTGGACATTTCACTCGTACAAAACCATAGAAATTCCCCCGTTATAGATAGTTCAGCTAACTATAACTCGCGCGCCCGCAATGCACTTTTAATGACGTCACATATTACATCACTCATGACATGGTCAGTGACATCACTCATGACATCACTGATATCTCAAATGACATCACTGATGACATCACTGATGACATCATCCAGTGAATGTGTGTTTTTCTGAAAATTAAATATGTTTTATATATGTATATCTCAAGGTCGATGGAAGAATAAATGGGTATATAAGTGTCTAAATGGATGATTTTTTTTGTAAAATTGATTGTATAACTGACTAACTGTATCTTAGTGAATACATGGGTTAGTGAGTAATGTTTAAATATGAAAATATCTGTATCAGTCTCTCACTTTGTGTATAAGTGGCTGCATGGGTTGGTGAGTAGCTACATGAGTGTCTATATGGGTTATTAGTTGGTTTTTTGAGTATCAGTATGAGTGTCTGAGTGTCTGTATGGTTCGGTGGGGGGTATTACTTAGTGCATAGATGCATGAATGAGTGACTCACTGTTTGTATGTGTTGAAGACAGCATGTGTGCAGGACTGTATAGGTGGATGAGTATGTGTATGGGTATGTTAGTGAGTGAATGACTGTCTCAATAGTGTCTTTATGAGTAACTACATATGTTTTAAACTAGTATATGTGAGTATTGGTGTATATAAGTGAGTATATGTGAGAGTGAGAGATTGGAAGAGTTCCTGTACAAATAAGTAGGTGTTTCTATAAGTGATTGTTTAAGAGAGTAAGTATGTGTAAGTTTCTGTAGAAGTAAGTGTGGTAGTGTGTGTATAACTGTATATGCAAGTAAATGGATGTTTGATACTTTGTTTGCATGTGTGACTATGTGTGTGAGCAAATCTATGGATGAGTGGCGGTGTGTAACAGGATGTATAGGTGTATGAGTACATATGATGAGTGAGTACATGTATGAGTGACTGTATAGGGACTGTTGGTGAATGAGTGGATGTGTGTGTAGATCTTGGAATTACTGAAAAGGTGTGTTGTAACTGGTATTGGTATGTCCATTGTTTTGAAAATGTTAGTTTGTATTTTTGAGTGTGTATATCAAAGGTTATATTAGGGTGAGAGGAGGTCTGCCACTCTATCACAAGGATGATGTCATCAGTGATGTCATCAGTGATGTCATTTGAGATGTCATCAGTGATGTCATGAGTGATGTCACTGACCATGTCATGAGTGATGTAATATGTGACGTCATCAGCAGTGCATTGCGGGCGCGCGAGTTATAGTTAGCTGAACTAACTATAACAGGGGAATTTCTATGGTTTTGTACGAGTGAAATGTCCAACTAACTATAACGGCCCTGAAACCTATGGTTTTTTCAGTGAATTATATATATATTCCCTACTGGTGGTCGCCAGTAGGTAGTTATAGTTTGGACCTAGTTTCCATAGGAAGAGCGTTTTTTGATTTGCCAATATCTTTGGCGCCGTTTGACGAATCTTCACAAAAGTTTCAAAACTAATGGCCCGCTCACTTCAGCTCCTGTGTTGAAAGTTTCGGGGTTATTCGTCAAGCGGGGGCCGAGGAAAAAAGGGGGTCCCAAAACGCGTTTTCTCCATGTTAATTTCCATAGGAAACTTTTGTTGAGCTACAGCCCGAACTGCTAAACAGAATTACACCAAATTTGGCAGAAAGGTAGCTCTTGGTCCAGAGTGCACTCTTTTTGTTAAATGGTGTAAATCCGTTCAGTAGTTCCTGAGAAATTCATATATTTAGAAATATTAATATCTGGTGACAGCAGTGGATCCGCGAACCCTCCCGATCTCGATCTTGACTCTGATTGGCTGCCAACAGTTCCAACCAGGAAGAGTTACCAAAAAGGTTAAAAACAAGAAAAGGGGGCAGGGTAGAAACACCCTGACCCCCTAGGCCTGCTCAGGGGGTCCCACAGGGACCGAGAGGGCCCAAAAAAGCATTTTGTTTAAAAGAAATTCAGCGAGATTCGCGCAGGGTTGGCAAATCCTGCCGAAATTCGTTTAAAAAAATTAAGTGCGGGCTCCCGCGCTTCGTTTAATTAAGCCCCTGGGTGGGCCAGGTCCCGGGGCCAATGCCAAAATATGATGCGGGGGCCTGTGGGGCCCCCACAGCCCAGGGGACCACCACATCCCTGGGGCTTTAATATTTAAATGTGGGGGGCCTCACAGCCCCCCCACAGCCCCACAGCCCAGGGGACCGCCACCTACCCGGGGCTTTAATCTTCAAATGCAGGGAGGCCTCGCACCCCCCCTGCAGCCCTGGGGACCGCCACCTCCCCGGGCTTTTAAAAAAAATAAAAGGTGTGGGGGGCTCCTGCCCCCCCACACTGCCCCGGGGACCACCACCTCCCCGGGGCTTTAAATCTGATGGAGGGGGGCCACACAGCCCCCCTCGTGGAGCCCTCCGTGGCCCTGGGGACCGCCACCCCCCAGGGCCGGCTCCAGCAATGTACCGGTGCCCACCCCCGGGACATTGCAATTTGCTATGGCAGGGCGGGAACACTGCTCCTGCCCTGCCACAGCAAACTTCTGCTTCGCTTCATGGAAGCGAGAGCAGGAAAACTGCTCTCGCTTCCATGAGGCGAAGCAGATTTGCTTTTGGGCAAATGGAGCTAGCAGCCCCCTTTACTCAAAAGTAATGCCGGCTCCTGCAGGAGGCGGGGAGCCGGTAGGGACTGCAGGGAAATTGGGGCTCCCCATGTAGTCCCCAACGTCATCGCCATGCCCCAGGGATGGGGTACCTGAGGCCAAAAATGGCCCAGGAGGGGGCCACTCAGCCCCCCTCCCTTTATTTAAAAAAAAATGGGGTGGCCGGGCCCCAGGGGATGGGGTCCCTGGGGCTGAAATCGGCCTGGTGAGGGGGACGTGTGGCCCCCCTCCTTTAGAAAAAATATAAAATAAACAAAGGCCTAGCCCCGGGGTATGGGGTCCCCGGGGCCGTAATCGGCCTCATGAGGGGGACACGCGCCCCCCTCCCTTTTCAATATATATTTTTTTTAAATGGCTTTGGCCCCGGAGCATGGGGTCCCTGGGGCCCAAAAGGGTCAAGGGAAGGGGGCCACACAGCCCCCCTTCCTAAAATATATCTTTTTTAAAAGACGGCAACTCGCCGTAGGCCCCGCCCCCTCCCTGCACCACTCTGCAAACACGCCTCCTGGCTTGCTCTGGGTTTGGGGATGAAGTCCCCTTCACTGGTGAGGGTCCTTAGGGGGCAACTAGCCCACCAGGTACCTCCAGTAAGCCCCACACAGTGGGATTGCTGAGAGGTGGTCCAAGGCCACGCCCCTTTTTACAACACTCTGCAAATGTGTCTTTTGGCGCACTGCTGGTGGGGCGATGAGGTCCCCTTGGGTCCCGAGGACTTCAGGACTAAAGTGGAATTCATCCCCCAAGCAGCAGTGCGCCAGGAGGCGTGTTTGCACATTGGTGTAAAAAGGAGGTAACAGGAGGGCTAGTTGACCCCCAGGGACCCTCAGGAGGTAAGGGGACTTTCATCCCCCAAAATAAGAGCGCGCCAGGAGGTGCGTTTGCAGAGTGGCGGAGAAAGTGGGCGTGGCCTGTGTCCACCTCTCAGCAATCCCACTGTGTGGGGCTTACTGGAGGTAACTGGTAGGCTAGTTGGTCCCTAAGGACCCCCAGAAGCGAAGGGGACTTCAATCCCCATCTAAGAGCGCGCCAGGGAGCACGTTTGCAGAGTGGTGGGCAAAGGGGGCGTGGCCTGCTACGAGAACTTAGCAATCCTACTGTGTGGGACTTACTGGAGGTAATAGGAGGGGTAGTAGGTCCCCAAGGATGTCTGCACCACTCTTGTTTCTTTCTGCGCCTCTCTTGCCTCTTTCTGCATTTCTCTTGCTTTTTTCTGCACCTCTCTTGTTTCTTTCTGCAACTCTTTTGTCTCTTTCATCACTTCTCTTGCTTCTTTCTATACCTCTGTTGCTTATTTCAGCACTTCTCTTGCCTCTTTCTGTACTTCTCTTGCCTGTTTCTGCACCTCTCTTGCCTCTTTCTGCACCTCTGTTGCCTCTTTCTGCACCTCACTTGCTTCTTTCTGCACCTCTCTTGCCTCTTTCTGCACCCCTCTTCCCTCTTTCCACACCTCTCTTGCCTCTTTCTGCACCCCTGTTCCTTCTTTCCGCACTTCTCTTGCCTCTTTCTGGACCCCATGTGCCTCTTTCTGCACCTCTGTTGCTTCTGTCTGCACTTCTCTTGCTTCTTTCTGTACCCCTCTTGCCTCTTTCTGCAACCTTCTTCCCTCTTTGTGCACCTCTCTTGCCTCTTTCTGCAGTTCTCTTGCCTCTTTCTACACCTCATTTGCTTCTTTCTGCACTTCTCTTGCATCTTTCTGCACCCCTCTTGCCTCTTTCTGCATCTCTGTTGGTTCTTTCTGCACTGCTCTTGCTTCTTTCTGCACCTCTCTTGCAAATTTCTACACCCCTCTTGCCTCTTTCTGTACCCCTCTTGCCTCTTTCTGCACCTTTCTTGCCTCTCTCTGCACTGCTGTTCCCTCGTTCTGCACCTCTTTTGCCTGTTTCCGCAACTCTCTTGCCTCTTTCTGCAGTTCTCTTGGCTCCTTCTGCACCTCTGTTGCTACTTTCTGCACTTCTCTTGCCTCTTTCTGCACCCCTGTTGCCTCTTTCTGCACTTCTGTTGCTTCCTTCTGTACCTCTCTTGCTTCCTTCTGCACCCCTCTTGCCTCTTTCTGCACCCTCTTCCCTCTTTCTGCACCCTCATGCCTCTTTCTGCACCCCTCTTGCCTCTTTCTGAACCTCTGTTGCTTCTTTCTGCACTTTTCTTGCTTCTTTCTGCACCTCTCTTGCTTCTTTCTGCACCCCATGTTGCCTCTTTCTGCACTCATCTTTCCTATTTCTGCACCTCTCTTGCCTCTTTCTGTACCCCTCTTCCCTCTTTCTGTACCCTCATGCCTCTTTCTGCACCCCTCTTGCCTCTTTCTGCACTTCTCTGGCCTCTTTCTGCACCTCTGTTGCTTCTTTTGCACTTTTCTTGCTTCTTTCTGCACCTCTCTTGCTTCTTTCTGCACCCTTCTTCCCTCTTTCTGCACCCTCATGCCTCTTTCTACACCCCTCTTGCCTCTTTCTAGACTTCTCTGGCCTCTTTCTGCACCTCTGTTGCTTCTTTCTGCACTTTTCTTGCTTCTTTCTGCACCCCATGTTCACTCTTTCTGCACTCGTCTTCCCTCTTTCTGCACCCCTCTTGCCTCTTTCTGCACCCTTCTTCCCTTTTTCTGTACCTCTCTTGCCTCTTTCTGTACCTCTCTTGCCTCTTTCTGTAGTTCTCTTGCCTCTTTCTGCACCTCTTTTGCCTCTTTCTGCACTCCTCTTGCCTCTTTATGCACCTCTGTTGGGTTTTCTGCACTGCCCTGGCTTCTTTCTGCACCCCTCTTGCCTCTTTCTGCACCCCTCTTGCCTCTTCCTGCACTTCTCTTGCCTCTTTCTGCAGTTCTCTTGCCTCCTTCTGTACATCTGATTCTTCTTTCTGTACTTCTCTTGCCTCTTTCTGTACCTCTCTTGCCTCTTTCTGCACCTCTGTTGCTTCTTTTGCACTTTTCTTGCTTCTTTCTGCACCGCTCTTGCTTCTTTCTGCACCCCATTGTTGCCTCTTTCTGCACTCGTCTTCCCTCTTTCTGCACCTCATTTGCTTCTTTCTGCACTTCTCTTGCCTCTTTCTGCACCCCTCTTGCCTCTTTATGCACCTCTATTGGTTTTTCTGCACTGCCCTGGCTTCTTTCTGCACCCCTCTTGCCTCTTTCTGCACCCCTGTTCCCTCTTTCTGCACTTCTCTTGCCTGTTTCCGCAACTCTCTTGCCTCTTTCTGCACTTCTCTTGCCTCTGTCTGCACCTCTCTTGCCTCTTTCTGCACCTCTCTTGCTTCTTTCTTTACCTCTCTTGCTTATTTCTGTACCCCTCTTCCCTCTTTCTGCATTGGTCTTCCCTCTCTCTACACCTCTCTTGTCTCTTTGTGTACCTCTCGTGTCTCTTTCTGAACTTCTCTTGCTTCTTTCTGTACCTCTCTTGCTTCTTTCTATACCCCTCTTGCCTCTTTCTGCACCCCTCTTGCCTCTTTCTGCACCCCTCTTGCCTCTTTCTGCACTCTTCTTCTCTTTTTCTGCATCTCTCTTGCCTCTTTCTGTACCTCTCTTGCCTCTTTCTGCAGTTCTCTTGCATCTTTCTGCACATCCGTTGCTTCTTTCTGCACTTCACTTGCTTTTTTCTGCATCTCTCTTGCTTCTTTCTGCAAACCTCTTGCCTCTTTCTGTACCTCTTTTGCTTCTTTCTGCACTTCTCTTGCTTCTTTCTGTACTTCTCTTGCTTCTTTCTGTACCCCTCTTGCCTCTTTCTGTACTCTTCTTCCCTCTTTCTGCACCTCTCTTGCCTCTTTCTGCACATTTCTTACTCTTTCTGCACCTCTGTTGTTTTTTCTGCACTTCTCTTGCTTCTTTCTGTACTTCTCTCGCCTCTTTCTGTATTAAAATGGGAAGTGCAAGCTGTCAAGTTTAAAGGTCTGCGTGCTCTCGTGACTGAGGTATATGTCTACTTGTATTCTCACATGTGTTATGCATCTGAAGATGGTAGCTTAAAAAGCGGGTAGCTTCTCCTATAGGTGGTCAAATCTTCTCAGTTCTGCCCTGTCATTCGGTTGCACAGGCAGACATGTCTTATGCAAATAGGTGTTAAATATACTATTGAATACCCATGTGATCTGTATTATGAGCAGAAAGAAATACATACACCTTTCTGTACACAAATTTATGCTGACTGAAACATAGATATTCAAGTATTTTTATGTTTATTTTTATGTAACATCTCACTAGGTAAAAGCAGAGACACGCATGCATACCTTCACAAACTTGGTCAGACTTACAACAGTGATATGGTTAGGATTGCTGTTTTACATTTGGTAGGCCTAACATTCTGAGCAGTTGATGAATAGTGAACCTTCAAGAGAAAAATTAGGTTTAAGACATCTTGGGAGAAGGATTAGTGATTAGGCTACTTTGTATGAGTTTGTGGAAAGGTATAGTCAAAGTAGGCCTCTTTCTGCACCTCTGTTGCTTCTTTCTCCACCTTTCTTCCTCTTTCTGGACTTCTGTTGCCTCTTTCTGCATTTTTCTTCCTTCTTTCTGTACCTTTCTTCCTCTTTCTGTACCTCTCTTGCCTCTTTCTGCCCTTCTCTTGCTTCTTTCTGCGCCTTTCTTCCTCTTTCTGTACATGCCCTACCTATGTAGGCATAGTTAGAAATTAGCATTTAAAAAACCTTAGAAATTCACTGAAAAAAACCACAGGTTTCAGGGACGTTACAGTTAGTAATTAGCATTTAAAAAACCTTAGAAATTCACTGAAAAAAACCACAGGTTTCAGGGACGTTATAGTTAGGAATTAGCATTTAAAAAACCTTAGATATTCACTGAAAAAACCGCAGGTTTTAGGGACGTTATAGTTAGGCTGAAATTTCACTTGCATAAAACCAGAGAAATTCAGCCGTTATAGTTAGCTGATGATGTCACATATTACATCACTCATGACATGGTCAGTGACATCACTGATGACATCTCTGATGACATCACTGATGACATCACTGATTACATCATCCACTTAATATCTGATGCACCTCCTCACACCCTAATATAACCTAATATAACCTTTCATACACGCACTCTAAAATACAGACTACCACTCTCGAAACAATAGACACACCAATACCAGTTAGTACATACCCACTCACTGATTCATAGGTCTACACACACATCCACTCACTCACCCATACAGTCACTCTTACACGCAGTCACTCATCAATACAGCCACTGTTATATGCACTCATACACCCATGCAAATACTCACACACTGCCACTCACCCATAAAGTTACTCACACACCTAGTCAGTCACCCAAATAATCAATCACACTGTCATTTACTCACCTATACAGTTATACACACAACACCTCACTTATTCATACAGATACTAACACATACTTACTCTCTTCTACAATCACTGACACAAGCACACAATCATCCATTCAGCCACTCTGACAATCACTCACTCTCACATATAGTCACTTATATACTCCAACACTCATATATACTGCCTTTCACATATGTAGTTACTCACACATATACCCCTCAGACATCCATTCACTCACCAACACAGCCATACACACACTCACCCACCCATACAGCCCCTCACAGATGTACTCTTGAACCCATACACCCAGTGAATCACCCACTCACACATCCATGCAGGGAGTCACACACACCCCACCCACCCACACAGACACTCAGGCACCCATTCAGGTACTCAAACAACCAATCAAAAACCCATATAGACACTCATGTAGCTACTCACGAACCCATGCAGCCACTTACACACCAACTGACAGACTGATACAGACATTCAGACAGATTAGTCATTCACCCATGCATTCACTAAGACACGTTTAATCACTCACTTATACACTCAGTCATGCACCCACTAAATCATCCATTTAGACACTCATACACCCACTCAGTCAGTCAATGAGCTTGATTTGTTACCTTTCGGTAACATAAAAGTACAGTATGCAATAAAAAGCAGATTATCAAACCGATTAAAACACAATTCATATATATAAATATTTAAAATACATTATATCGGCCAGAATTAATCTTTACAATGAATTTTTTGACATTGTAACACCCCGCATACTTTTCCTGATCTTTAAAACTTGCCACAAATAGGAAGATAATGCACAGCGGGGTGTGTAATTGTAGTGAGAACAAGAGAGCTGGCCTACATTGTCTACATTTTAAAGTTTTAAAAATCGATAAATTATATCTCTTCCTTGGTATTACATAAAATTTACAAAAAAATATAATGTGCAAATTGGTTATTGAGGACGTATTATCACACAGGCATAATGATAGCTCAGACACAGAGTGACAATTGTCTGGGACACTGGCACCCTACGCCTGGTTCACCTTTTGAAAGTATCTAAACAACATTGTTTTAATAGAGAGTGCCACAATTAAAAAAAACATTAAAAAAAAAAAAACTATTGTCTGGGAAGCCCATCATCAACGGGAGCTTATTTTCCCTAAATTGTGTTAAAATTAATCTCTGCTGATCATTACATACCACTGTTAAATATGATTTCAAGCCCTCTTGGGGAATCAGGGTTTTATAAATCCATACAGATGGTGTCATTCCCTCTACCAGTTCTCTCTTTTCTAATAACTTATGCTATAAACATTACTTCAGCTGATCTTTCCCGATCAATTTGCTGGATTCTGGGTCGAAAAACAGTTTTGGTAGACCGATCAGCTCACATGCGGATTCAATATATCCCAGCCATGGAATTTTCAGCGTGTAATTCAGATTCATGGCGTCACTAAGTATCAATTTGTTCAGGCCCATGTCCTCTTGTAACCAGATCGCATGCCAGAGCATTATGGGGGCTATCTTAAATCTGTCAGAAATAAACTGCATGCCCAGATCCGAATGGGCTACGTAGTTTGACTTGCTGGGGGGAAGAGAGAGAATAGACTTAAAAAATGAGTCCTCAACTCTTTGCATGTTTTGTGTACTAGCCATTCCCCATATCCCTGCACCGTATGAGGCCACCGCCACTACCTTTCTTCTGTATATACTAAGAAGCTCCCTCATCGCTTTAAAACCTAATTTCTTAGTAAATAAGTGTAACCCATTGATAGCCTTCTCCATTTGTGCGCATCTGTTGACTGTCATTGGGGTCCACAAGTTCTTGTTATCAAAAAGTATCCCCAAGTAGCAAAACATAGGAGTTTCAGTCAACTTTTGCCCTTCTGCATAAAAAGTGGGTTTTGTGTTTGATTTAGCCCCACTTATCATAATATAGGTTTTGGAGCTAGTTACTCTTAAGTCCAAATCCGCCATGAAAATTATATAATTATTTATAAGCGCTTGCAAGCCCCGCCGCAGCGTCGTCTGCGTATAAAAGAACCATGAGGGGACGAGAGCCCATCAATGCTGTATCTTTGGTGGATAGAGTTAGGCAGGATTCTACCCGGTTTATATAGAGAGAAAATAAAAACTGTGCTAGGACACAACCATGCCTGACCCCCCTAGTGATGTTAAAACTACCTGAGCACTCACCCCTCCACTCATTCAATACACCTTGGCCTATATATATATAACATTCTTAAACTTTTTAGAAACACTCAGTCACTGGATGATGTCATCAGTGATGTCATCAGTGATGTCATTTTAGATGTCATCAGTGATGTCACTGACCATGTCATGAGTGATGTAATATGTGACGTCATCAGCAGTGCATTGTGGGGGCGCAAGTTATAGTTAGCTCAGCTAACTATAACGGCTGAATTTCTTTGATTTTGTGCGAGTGAAATGTCAGCCTAACTATAACGTCTCTCAAACCTGTGGCTTTTTTCAGTGAATTTCTGAGGTTTTTTAAATGCTAATTCCTAACTATAACCTCCCTGTCATATGAGTAACAACAAACTGGAATTTCTTGACGTGTGGATTGAATACCTTAATTCCCAACTATCGGTATCTTTATTTACCAAACCCACGGCAAGAAATACCCTCTTTCACTACAGCAGTTTCCATCCGAGGTGCCAGAAGGACGGCATTCCGTTTAGTAAATTTCTGCGTCCCCGCAGAAATTGTACTACCATCAAGAACTACATGGCACACGCTGAAACCCTGAAAGACAAGCTTGTTAAGAGGGGATACCCTAATAAGCTCATCAAAGATGCCCTCAAAAGAGCGAGGTATTATGACAGCGGGGCAATGTTCCAGCCTAGACATAAGGAACAGACTGATCGATTGGTCTGCGTTACCAAACATTCCAACTTTGATCACAAGATACGCCAAATAATCAGTTCACAATGGCACATCTTAAATTTGGGCCAACGCACACAATCGATGTCAAAACCCCTCTTCGCATTTAAAAGAAATAAGAACCGTAGGAACATCTTGGTGAGGGCCAAAAGATCCGATAAAAACCACCTCTCACAAAAGTCCATCACGGGAGACCAGCCGGTCAAGGGCAACCACAAATGTGGATCGTGCCAAGCCTGTCCCAATACCATCGTCAATGACCACATCCGTGTTAACGATCGTACGGTTTTCCTTAAAGAAATGACGAACTGCCGTTCGTCAAAAATCATTTACATCATTTTGTGCCCCTGCGATATGGCATATGTAGGGGAAACTGGAAGGGAGTGCAGAAAATGCCTTGGGGAGCATAAATCTAATATTAGATTATCCAAACATGCTGCCCCATTGGTTAGCCACTGGATTGAGGCCCAACACACTGAAGGGGACCTCAGATGGTCCATACTGGAAAAAGTTCATGCCCAAATGGGCACAGATGTTAACATTACACGCAAGAAAAGGGAAGTGTTCTGGATGTACACTCTTTTTTTTTTTTTTTCCTCGTTTTTTTGTCCTCATTCGCCACCAATCTCGCTTCGTGTACATACTCAGGCAGTCCATACCCCCAATCAGCAAGCTGAAAGGCGTAGACGGCTAAGGATTGAGAAAGCCCGCCTACCGGCACCTAGACTTGCCTATATGTAGACAAAGACACCACCTGAGATAACTCTATATACAAGCTCCAAGAGCTAGATGGCCTTTATCTTAAGAATTCCAGCTTTATACTGAGAACCCCCGACCTGGCCCATAGAGTATTAAGGCAGCATAATCATAGGACCCGGCAAAAAAAAGAAGAAAAGGGAGAAAAACCCCACACCATCAACTCCGGGTCCCATCTTGCTTAAATATATTCCAAAATATTCTCTTCTTTTTGCTGCCTGTTCTCAATAAATCCAACTTGGAAGTCGCCAGAACGGAAGATTGCCAATCAAAAAAGGAGGGAGGGATAGATTCTGTCCATTTTAAACATATTTGTCTCCTAGCTAGGAGCATAACATAAAAAAGTAACGACCTTGCAGGGCCTTTGATACTATCCTGTAACCCAAAGATAACCAAGGGCAGATCAATAGTAACAGGGGATCCTATTATGTCCGACAAAAAATTCCCAATGCTGTCCCAAAAAGAAGACAGAGCTGGACATTCTTGAAACATGTGAATGTCGGAAGCCGAGGCCAGTCCACATTTCTTACAGCATACAGGCGACTCTCTATTGAATTTGGAAAGCCTCAGTGGGGTGAAATAAGCCCTATGAATTGTGAAGAGGTGGTTCCTTTTTAACCACGCTGGTTTTACAATTTCATATAAGAGTTTACACGAATCCTGCCACAATGAGTCACAGTCTAGAGCTGGTAAAACACTTCCCCACAATTCCTTGGCCAGTTTGAAATCCCCATCCACTTGCTCCAAAATTGCCTGATACCAGAAGGAAACTTCCTTATTTCCTCGGGGTCTAGTCACAAGATTATATTCCAAATCATTGCCTCCCCTAATAAACTTCCATAAGTTGTTTGTAAGTGCGACTGAGCCCAACTAGCCAACTGGAGATATTTAAATTTAGAAAGACCGGCCCCAACCCTATCCCTAAGTTGTTCCCATGTTACTAGAGTACCGTCCAAGATCAAATCCCCCAAACTGCCAAACCGGCTTCTCTCAGAGGAGCCGCCAAGCTATCCCTCGGACACTCTGGACCCCCGGGAGAATCCCACAAAGGCGCCATGCTAGAAAAGTATCCAAGAGCGACCGACCTCCTCAAATCTGCCCATGTTTTACCCAGGCCCTGCAAAACCTTAAGCCTGACTTTTTTAAAGAACTTAACATCTCCAAATTTAAACAAAAAACCCTCCACCGGTAAATGTGCCCCCTTAAGCATGGCTAAAAACATCCCTCCTGCTCCGATGTTGACCGGCATTTTCAATAGCATACGTGCGTGAGAGAAATGGAAGGCCCAAGCATAGAGCTGGATATCTGGCAAAGCCTGGCCTCCCTTCTCCCTCCTACGTCGTAGCTTTTTCCAAGCTATCCTCGAAAATTTGTATCCCCAAACAAAAGAGTTAATATCCCTCTGAATTTTATCAATGTGTAATTTCTCAAAGTGAAGAGGAATGCAGTTAAAAAAAAGGTAATCCTGGGGAGGATTGACATTTTGACCAGATTGGCTCTACCAATGACAGAGAGGGGAGTGAAGCCCAGGTTTTCATTAACTTCCTACATTCTTTCGCCACCATAATCAAATTTGTTTCGGCTATCTTAGCTATATCTTGCACAATATTTACCCCTAGGTATCTCATTCTGGAGCTTATCTGATGCTGATAATGATTTGCCCCCTGGTTCCATACCATTATCTCAGTTTTAGCAGCATTAATTTCGTAACCCGAGACAAGTCCAAACGCCTGGGCTTGGCTAATCACAGCTGGAAATGCCTTATCTAAATCCGTAGTGAAAATTAAAATATCATCGGCATATAGGGCTACCTTCCTCTCCCACTCTCCATGCTTAAAAGCCTGAATGTTGGAATCCTCTCTAAGCCGTTGAGCAAATGGCTCAATATATAAATCAAAAAGGAGAGGGGAGAGTGGGCAGCCCTGCCTAGTGCCCCTAGATATATTAAAGGGCTCCGTAATACTGCCATTTACCAAAAGTCTAGCCGAGGGTCTCCTGTAAATAGATTGTATTGTACGGCGGAACTTCTCGCCAAGATTGAATTTTTCCAAGACCTCCGACAGGTATACCCAATTTACCCTGTCGAAGGCCTTGGTGGCGTCTAAAGTCATAGCTGCTAGAGGGATGGAGTATGTGGAGGCCAGGTCAATCGCCCCAATTAGATCATATGTTAGGTGCGATAGCTGGCGGCCCTTTACGAATCCCTTCTGGTCAGAATGCAGAATGTCTCCTACCACTATGCCCAATCTAGCTGCCAATATAGAGGTAAAGATTTTATAGTCAGCATTCAATAAAGATATGGGTCTATAAGACCCACAATTTGATGCCGCTTTCCCTGGTTTCAGGATCAGGACTATTGTAGCATCGTTCCATGAATCTGGCGGGATCAGTCCTTCTTGCAAGATCTGATTAAACAAGTTAGTCATGGTAGAAATAACCTGATCCCCTATTACTTTATAGATCTCAATTGGTAGCCCATCCGGCCCTGCGGCCTTCCCATTGTTACCATTAAAAATAGCATCCCTCACCTCGACACAGGTAAAGGCCCTGTCTAGATATTGCTGTTGTTCTGAACTAAGGGAGGGGAGCGAAATATCCCCAAGCCACCTCTGTGCACTGTAGTTATCTACACTGCCACCCTCCTGGTAAATTGATTGAAAAAAGACCTGGAAGGCGTCCCGAATTTCCTCATCAGTAACCAAAGTACCCTTCTCATTTCTAATCTCCTTAATATAACTCCTTGCTCGGTCCGATTTACTCTTCCAGGCAAGGAGTTTGCCCGCTCCTTCTCCATACTCAAAGTGGGAGATCTTACTGACTTCCCATCTACGAGTGAGCCTGATGTTCAAAATATTTTCAAGCTGGGCCTTTAATCCACTGACCTTATCCTGCTTCTTTTGCAAGATTTCGGGAGGTACTAGACCTGAAAGATCTACCTCTGCGTCTTTCAGCCTCGCCTCAATATCCATGATCTCTTCCTTGTATTTTTATTCCTATAGCAGGACCTGCTGGTAATTCTGCCGCGTAAAAAGGCTTTCAAAGAGTCCCATACTGAAGTTATTGAGGCAGTACCAACGTTCACCTCCAAAAACCATTCCGCTTCTTGCGAGAGAAAGGAAGTCTCTTCCTCTTCCAAGAGCAAGGCTCGATTAAAGGACCAAGTCCTAATTGAACTAGGGACAGGACATTTCAGTGCCAAAAGGACCCCAGAGTGGTCCGAGAGATGGGGAGCCAAATATACGATGTTCTTAACCAGGCTCCTTAATGAATAACTAACCAGAACAAAATCTATTCTTGACTGGTGCCTGTATTTATAATTTTGATATGACACCCCTAACTGCTGCCCTGATCTATCTCTCCAAATATCCGATAAGGTAAACTGTCTCATGGCCCCGAGCAGATACTCCCGAGATTTAGAAAAAACCACAGCTCTATTAGTTGGAGTTTTATCCAAAACCGGGTCCAGGACAATATTAAAATCCCCTGCCAGGACCATCGGTTCCGGAAAGTCCAATAGATGAGAAAAAATGGACTTCAGACTAGTTGGATCGTCGTGATTGGGACCATAGTATCCAATTAAAGTTAACAAGGTCTCCATTATTATAACTTTTACGATGACCCATCTACCATTTGGGTCTTTTATCTGAGATAATATATGAGCCCTGGCTGTTTTTTAAAAAATAATTGACACCCCTCTAATATTTGCTGACTGAGTTGTGTCTACATGAGAGCCTACCCAGCTTTGAGACTTTAACAAAGAGATCATCTCTTCTTCCAATACATGAGTTTCCTGGAGGACAATGACCTGCGCTGAAGAGTCCCGTAAATATTGCAAGATCTTATCTCTCCTTGGTCTAGTGCGCAGGCCATTGACATTCAAGGAAAGAATCTGGAAGGAACTCATGGTGGCTCTAAATTCTCTATGACTACCATGGTCAAAATATAAGATATCAACTTCTGCCCCTTCATCAACAGCGCGCCGATCCCCCCACTACCTACGCCCTTAACTCTAGAAATGGACATACCAAAAGTGGCTAAAATGTGGATTTTTTCCAAGAAATACCCCCCCCCCACCCCTACCCCTACCCCTGTGCCCCACCATCACCTCCCCCCACCCATGGAGAACCCTACCCCCAATCATCTGGACAGATGAAATCCAGATAATTGCACCTAGAGATTCCCGCCATCCTCCTCCACCCCAAAGCAAACCCCACCAAGAATACTGAAAGGAAACAGGAGGGAAAGAGCCAACCAAGCTTTACCAAGCCAACCAAGCCGACCTACTTCAATAACCCTCTTTTCTTTTTTATTTTATTTTTGCCTTTCCCCCTTTTATTTATTTATTTATATTTTTTTTAAATATTATTTTCCTCCTCCTTTATCTCAATTCCCTCTTCCCTTCCCTCTCCCTTCTCCCTCCCCTCCTACTCCTCCCTATACAACACAATCTAACTACATAGAAAAATACTAGTATTATGCATCAAAGTGGGCAATCCAAGGAACCTAGCGAGAAGCTGGGAATAAGGACTAGGTGGTAGAATGAAGGTATATCTAGCCCAACTGTATATTTGCAAGCAGGTCTTCAGCCTCCTGTACTGACCTTACAATATACAAGTGCAGAAAGAGGCAAAAGAGGTACATAAAGAGACAACAGGGGTGCAGAAACAAGCAAGACAGGTGCAAAAAGAAGCATGGAAAGTGCAGAATGAAGCAACAGGGGTGCAGAAAGAGGCAAGAGAAGTGTAGGAAGGAGCAAGTGAGGTGCAGAAAGAGCCAACAGAGGTGCAAAAAGAGGCAAGAGAGGTGCAGAAACAGGCAAGAGAATTGCTGAAAGAAGCAACAGAGGTGTAGAAAGAAGCAAGAAAAGTGCAGAAAGAGGCAAGTGAGATGCAAAAACAGGCAGGAATGGTACAGAAAGAGGGAAGACGAGTGCAGAAAGAGACAGCAGGGGTGCAGAAAGAAGCACATGAGGTGCAGAAAGAGGCAACAGACGTACAGAAAGAGGGAAGAGAGGTGCAGCAATAGACAAGAAAAGTGCAGAAAGAGGAAAAAGAGGTACATAAAGAGACAACAGGGGTGCAGAAAGAAGCAAGACAGGTGTAGAAAGAAGCATGGAAAGTGCAGAATGAAGCAACAGGGGTGCAGAAAGAGGCAAGAGAAGTGCAGAAACAGGTAAGAGAAGTGCACAAAGAGGCAAGAGAATTAATGAAAGAAGCAACGAGGTGTAGAAAGAAGCAAGAAAAGTGCAGAAAGAGGCAAGTGAGATGCAAAAAAGGCAGGAAAGGTACAGAAAGAGGGAAGACAAGCGCAGAAAGTGACAACAGGGGTGCATAAAGAAGCAAATGAGGTGCAGAAAGAGGCAACAGACGTGCAGAAAGAGGGAAGAGAGGTGCAGAAAAAGGAAAGAAAAGTGCAGAAAGAGGCAAAAGAGGTACATAAAGAGACAACAGGGGTGCAGAAACAAGCAAGACAGGTGGAGAAAGAAGCATGGAAAGTGCAGAATGAAGCAACAGGGGTGCAGAAAGAGGCAAGAGAAGTGTAGAAAGGAGCAAGTGAGATGCAGAAAGAGCCAACAGAGGTGCAAAAAGCGGCAAGAGAGGTGCAGAAACAGGCAAGAGAATTGCTGAAAGAAGCAACAGAGGTGTAGAAAGAAGCAAGAAAAGTGCAGAAAGAGGCAAGTGAGATGCAAAAACAGGCAGAAAAGGTACAGAAAGAGGGAAGACGAGTGCATAAAGAGACAACAGGGGTGCAGAAAGAAGCACATGAGGTGCAGAAAGAGGCAACAGACGTGCAGAAAGAGGGAAGAGAGGTGCAGAAAAAGACAAGAAAAGTGCAGAAAGAGGCAAAAGAGGTACATAAAGAGACAACAGGGGTGCAGAAAGAAGCAAGACAGGTGCAGAAAGATACATGGAAAGTGTAGAATGAAGCAACAGAGGTGCAGAAAGAGGCAAGAGAAGTGCAGAAACAGGCAAGACAAGTGCACAAAGAGGCAAGAGAATTGCTGTAAGAAGCAACAGAGGTGTAGAAAGAAGCAAGAAAAGTGCAGAAAGAGGCAAGTGAGATGCAAAAACAGGCAGAAAAGGTACAGAAAGAGGGAAGACGAGTGCATAAAGAGACAACAGGGGTGCAGAAAGAAGCAAATGAGGTGCAGAAAGAGGCAACAGACGTGCAGAAAGAGGGAAGAGAACTGCAGAAAAAGGCAAGAAAAGTGCAGAAAGAGGCAAAAGAGGTACATAAAGAGACAACAGGGGTGCAGAAAGAAGCAAGACAGGTGCAGAAAGAAGCATGGAAAGTGCAGAATGAAGCAACAGGGGTGCAGAAAGAGGCAAGAGAAATGCAGAAACAGGCAAGAGAAGTGCACAAAGAGGCAACAGAATTGCTGAAAGAAGCAACAGAGGTGTAGAAAGAAGCAAGAAAAGTGCAGAAAGAAGCAAGTGAGATGCAAAAAAGGCAGGAAAGGTACAGAAAGAGGGAAGACAAGCGCAGAAAGAGACAACAGGGGTGCATAAAGAAGCAAATGAGGTGCAGAAAGAGGCAACAGACGTGCAGAAAGAGGGAAGATAGGTGCAGAAAAAGGCAAGAAGAGTGCAGAAAGAGGCAAAAGAGGTACATAAAGAGACAACAGGGGTGCATAAAGAAGCAAGACAGGTGGAGAAAGAAGCATGGAAAGTGCAGAATGAAGCAACAGGGGTGCAGAAAGAGGCAAGAGAAGTGCAGAAACAGGCAAGAGAAGTGCACAAAGAGGCAAGAGAATTGCTGAAAGAAGCAACAGAGGTGTAGAAAGAAGCAAGAAAAGTGCAGAAAGAGGCAAGTGAGATGCAAAAACAGGCAGAAAAGGTACAGAAAGAGGGAAGACGAGTGCATAAAGAGACAACAGGGGTGCAGAAAGAAGCAAATGAGGTGCAGAAAGAGGCAACAGACGTGCAGAAAGAGGGGAGAGAACTGCAGAAAAAGGCAAGAAAAGTGCAGAAAGAGGCAAAAGAGGTACATAAACAGACAACAGGGGTGCAGAAAGAAGCAAGACAGGTGCAGAAAGAAGCATAGAAAGTGCGGAATGAAGCAACAGGGGTGCAGAAAGAGGCAAGAGAAGTGTAGAAAGGAGCAAGTGAGGTGCAGAAAGAGCCAACAGAGGTGCAAAAAGAGGCAAGAGAGGTGCAGAAACAGGCAAGAGAATTGCTGAAAGAAGCAACAGAGGTGTAGAAAGAAGCAAGAAAAGTGCAGAAAGAGGCAAGTGAGATGCAAAAACAGGCGGGAATGGTACAGAAAGAGGGAAGACGAGTGCAGAAAGAGACAACAGGGGTGCAGAAAGAAGCACATGAGGTGCAGAAAGAGGCAACAGACGTACAGAAAGAGGGAAGAGAGGTGCAGCAATAGACAAGAAAAGTGCAGAAAGAGGCAAAAGAGGTACATAAAGAGACAACAGGGGTGCAGAAAGAAGCAAGACAGGTGTAGAAAGAAGCATGGAAAGTGCAGAATGAAGCAACAGGGGTGCAGAAAGAGGCAAGAGAAGTGCAGAAACAGGTAAGAGAAGTGCACAAAGAGGCAAGAGAATTAATGAAAGAAGCAACGAGGTGTAGAAAGAAGCAAGAAAAGTGCAGAAAGAGGCAAGTGAGATGCAAAAAAGGCAGGAAAGGTACAGAAAGAGGGAGGACAAGCGCAGAAAGTGACAACAGGGGTGCATAAAGAAGCAAATGAGGTGCAGAAAGAGGCAACAGACGTGCAGAAAGAGGGAAGAGAGGTGCAGAAAAAGGCAAGAAAAGTGCAGAAAGAGGCAAAAGAGGTACATAAAGAGACAACAGGGGTGCATAAAGAAGCAAGACAGGTGGAGAAAGAAGCATGGAAAGTGCAGAATGAAGCAACAGGGGTGCAGAAAGAGGCAAGAGAAGTGCAGAAAGAGGCAAGAGAATTGCTGAAAGAAGCAACAGAGGTGTAGAAAGAAACAAGAAAAGTGCAGAAAGAGGCAAGTGAGATGCAAAAACAGGCAGGAAAGGTACAGAAAGAGGGAAGACGAGTGCAGAAAGAGACAGAGGTGCAGAAAGAAGCAAATGAGGTGCAAAAAGAGGCAACAGACGTGCAGAAAGAGGGAAGAGAGGTGCAGAAAGTACAAGAGATTTGCAGAATGAGGTCAAGAGAAGTGCAGAAAAAGAAAGAAACGTGCAGAAAGAAGCAACAGAAATGCAGGAAGAGGCAAGAGAGGCACAGAGGGAAGCAAGAGTGGCTTACACACCATTAGTACCAATTTAACACCCACATTTAGCAATAAGTAACAGGTGACCATTCTAGGTTTGCAAAGGGCCTTCCACCACGCTGTAACACTTGTCGCTGCATTTTTTGTAACGTTTGACCCGTTTCAGCTAGAAGCAAGGCTTTTTTTGTTCAAATCTGCAGATTAGGGTGCAGATGATGAATTATGTGGCTAATGCAGAAAATGTATAATTGTGCGAAAGTCGGTGCAGCCAAACAGTCACATAATTCCAGTGGCCCTGCTCATACCTTTGACTAGGTCCACAAGTGCTCCTCAGTGATTCCATCTTTTTTTGTCTCACTGAGTTCATAGTTGAGTTTCTATGGAAACGAGGAAGACTAAACCTGAGGTTACCACTCCACAACACAGACTACCATACCACATAATTACTCTCCAAAACACATAATCCCACTCTACATAATTCCTATACATTAAATACCACATACTTTCTATCCACATAATTTCACTGCACAACATATCACATAATTCCACTACACACAACGTACATCCACTCCACTCCAAAAAACATTAGTAAAAAACTTTTGCATTTACAACGCCAATAGCTCTAATTCTCACAAATGCGAAACCTATGACATTGCAAACACTTTTTAGGTCTCGCCTACGCAGCGCGCATGCGCTGCAGAGGAAAAAGACCTTTTGAAATCGATCCGGATTTGCAGGCAAAAACGTGCACGCGTTGCATTGCTTTGAATGGCAACGCGTGCACGTTTGGCGATTCCCTTGAGGGAGCGAGCTTTAAAACCATCTGTTTGTAATTAACAGATGGTTTCAAAGCTCGCTCCCGCAAGGGAAACAGGCGCAGGCCCCCTCCCCCTGCTGCCTCCTCCTCTCCTCTTCAAACTTGCGAGGCGCGCGCGCTTGTTTTTCTCACCGTTTCCTGACATTGTCATTTCTACCAATCGTATTATTTTATAGTGAAAGTAAAGCATGAAAAGTGGGTAAGGAAGGAGCTGTGCTCTGTAGATAATTCTCATAAGAGCATCGCAATTTAAGATTGATATAGATTATTCCCAGGACCCTTTTCTCTGACTAGGCCTATGCAGATTAACTATTAAGGGCCATTGATTTAAGTCCCAGGTGAGCGAGCACCATTTTAAGAGGGACACACATGTCTTGCACTAGGAACAGGATGTGTTAAGACAACGGAGCCTAAAATTTGCATTATGACCTACTAGCTGCCAGACCTCTAATTGTGCTGCGTTTCTGTGCAGCAGAGGTGCTATGAAGTCTGGGTTGGTTCCCACTTACCTGTCCTTGCCACAGTTCATCTCGATTTTGTTTTATTCGGGCACCAGGAGCGTGAAACACTTTGCATGGTTTTTGTAAAACGGACAGTGTTTTATGAGTTAGTAGACCAAGGGCAAACGCTCTGGTGCATGTTGGCAAAACAGTTAAGGCAATCTTTTTCACTCTTGTTCTTTACAATGCTGTCCTCTTTGTGTTCGAAACCTGACCATTAACCCCCAAACACACACATAGCGCCCAAAAATATTAAGAGGAGCTCAGGTCACCAGTCCGGTAATAGCGCCAGAGGTACATGAGGCTGGGTGTGAGGTTGAATGAAATTCATTTATTTCCCTGTGTGCCTCGCTGCGCTTTGTTAGCATTAAGTGCGACATTCTCTTTTCACAGAGCACTGTATAAACTGGATCGCTTCTGGGTGCTATATTTAAATGTAATGCAGCGAATGATGTCCCAAATGAGAACATAGGAAATGAAATTGATGCAACGCAATGGCAGATCACACGCTTTTCGGGTTGGGCAGGTCCAGCCCCCTTTAGATTCATTTCACGCTTTGCATCATGGTATTCGTAGTCTCTCAATTGTCAGTCATTCATTCGCAACACTGTAAGTCTACACAAACATATGTTGATTTTTCTTTAATCTTTGTCAACAAAAAAAAGCATCTAGTCACAGTGTAAACAATGACGCAGTTCAAAGGGCAAGGGACAAAATTGCCTCCCCGGGGGCGCATGCACCCCCGCGCAGCAAGCAAGGCTCCGACGGACCACGTTCATATGCTTGAAAGCGTGAGAGCTCACCCCGACAAATCAGCTCGTTCAACATTTAAAAGTGCTCGGCCCCCGTTGAGGGATTCATTTCACCCGAGGCATTATGGGACTTGTGGTTTTTATATTTTCCATTCATTCATGTTTTTTCGTAATTGTAATTCACGACATGTACAGATACTTTGCTTTCTTTTATGCTAATCAATTAAAAACCCAAATTTCCATGCAGTTAAATAATTTGAAAGGCAAATAGAAGAGTCCTTTACATGACCACGCTGATAAGATATTCCCTGCTGTCCATTGTCGTGAATATAATTTGAAAGATTCGTTTGCAGCCAATTTATCAATAACCCCAAAAATGAAGGCAACGCGTTTAAATGTCTTTTACTTCATCTTTCATTGCATTAGTTCCACATTTCTTTTTACTTTTGCACTTTCTATTGCTACCGGTAACAATGATTGGGGAAGTGAACAAAGTGTAAATAGCGCTTCACACCACATAGGCGCTATGCTGAACACAGAAGTAAACATTATTTGCACCAATTGTTAGGGCGGGGCCAACATCTGAGTTAGAAGTGGGCAGTTTAAACTTCATGCGTCTCACTATGAGGCCTCAGTTGAGACAGCCCACGGGGTGCAAAGCCGCCTATGGATCCTTTCTGAAGAGGAAGCCAAGCCCCTCAAACAAGCATTGGCAACCCCAATCTATCTGGACTTGGCCAGCTGCCTCAATGGTTATTTTTTATTGCAAGCAAGCGCCAGAAAAAGAGAAAACCTGACCTATCCACTATATGCTTGCAATAAATATTGTAAAATTAAAAATAACAGTTACTAGTGATGTTTTGTAACAAGCATTTCAGTTGTATTGTACATTTTATTATTATGTGAAAGGGAGAAAAAATAAATCAAAACCCTACTGAGCAATTAAATTAAAGGGAGCATTATAATGACAATGTTTTGGGTTCTGCCTCCCAGACAGTGCAGGAGGTCTGGTTGCAAATGACCTATTGTTGGCTCATCAAGAACTTAGAGGGCCTTGCAGCCCCCCCTCCCCTTGTTTACAATTGGTTGGCTTTATTGTCACTCTCATTTTCTTGCTTCTTATTTGATTGATTTCCTTGTCCCAGCGTCCATCTTGTGTTTGTCCCTCCCCTAGAGTCCAGCCTTTTACATTCTCTCGGATTGCCTGTCTTCTATCCTTCCAATGGACAGTTTTAGGGATTTTTTTCTTTTTGGTTAAGCGGTTCATGAGAGTGCATGTGTTTTTCATCTCTCTCCTTCTTTCCCCCATGTTCTCCTGTAAATGGCCACCCCCACTCTGTGTTCGCTTGCTACCCTGTGACATCTCACTTTGACATTGAATATTTTTACAGCACCATAACGTTGAAAACGCTCTCTAGAAAGGGGTTCGTTCTGGCTGTGCGCTAATCCAGGCTATTTATTATGTGACTGTTTGGCCTCTGATTGTTCGAAAATGTTGAGTGTGTGGGCATGCTAATAGGGGATAATATGCTGCATGGCTAAACGTATAAGGTCCCAAAGGCGAGACCTATTGGCTATGCCAATGCTTGTTTAACTAGTAGTCGCGTTTGCAGAGTGGTGGAGAAAGGGTGCTGGGCCTCCAACCAGCGCTCAGGAATTCCGGTGCGTAGGGCTTACAGGAGGTACCAGTAGGGCTTCTTGGCCCCCAAAGTCCCTCAGGAGTAAATTGGACTTCATCCCCCATCCCGTAGTCTGCCAGGAGGCGCGTTTGCAGAATGGTGGAGAAAGGGGGGCATGGCCTCCGAAGACGTCTTAGCAATCCCACTGTGCGGGACTTACTGGAGGTAACAAGAGGGGTAGTTGGCCCCCAAGGACATCCTTGGGGCCAACTACCCCTCCTATTACCTCCAGTAAGTCCCACACAGCAGCATTGCTAAGTTCGAAGAGCAGGCCACGCCCCCTCTTCCCACCACTCTACAAACGCGGCTCCCTGGCGCGCTCTTGGATGGGGATTGAAGTCCCCTTCGCTGCTGGGGGTCCTTTAGGGGCCAACTAGCCTACCTCTTACCTCCAGTAAGCCCCACACAGTGGGATTGCTGAGAGGTGGAAAAGGCCACGCCCCCTTTCTCCACCACTCTGCAAACGCGCCCCCTGGCGCGTTCTAAGTTGGGGGATTAAGTCCCCTTGAATACTGAGGGTCCCTGGGGTCCAACTAGCCCACCAGGTACCTCCAGTAAGCCCCACAGAGCTGCATTGCAGAGAGGTGTAAAAAGGGGCGTGGCCTCGAACCACCTCTCTGCAATGCAGCTCTGTGGCGCTTACTGGAGGTACCTGGTGGGCTAGTTGGCCCCCAGCTACCCTCAGGATTGAAGGGGAATTAATCCCCCAACTTAAAACCCGCCACGGGGTGCGTTTGCACAGTGGTGCAGGGAGGGGGCGGGGCCTGATGAGACAAGTGTGCAAACGCGCCCTGTGGCGCATTTTAAGTTGGGGGATTAAGTCCCCTTGAATTGAGAGCAAAGCAGAGTTTGCTATGGCAGGGGGTCCCTGTGGGACCCCCTGAGCAGGCCTGGGGGGGTCAGGGTGTTTTTACCCTGCCCCCTTTTCTTGTTTTTTATCTTTTTGTTTACCTTTTTATTTCTCCCTCCGTCCGAGGCACAAGATGGCTGCCAACACTTCCTGGTTTGAAGTGTTGGCAGCCAATCAGAGGCAAGCTCATGCTCGTGTGGTTAGGCTCCGCCCAGATATCGAAAGTTTTCTTTTTTTTAATTTCTCAGGAACTACTGAAGGGATTTACACCATTTAAAAAAAGGTCGCTTTCTGAACCAAGCGCCACCTTTTTGCCTAATTTGGGGTAATTCCGTTCAGCAGTTTGGGCTGTAGCTCTGTCTAAAGTTTCCTATGGAAATTAACATGGAGAAAACGCGTTTTGGGACCCCCTTTTTTCTCAGCCCCCGCTTGACAAATCACCCCGAAACTTTCAAGACAGGAGGTGACCAGAGCGCCCCACTAGTTCTGAAAATTTCGCGAAGATTCATCAAACGACGCCAAATGTATTAGGAAAACAAAAAACGCTTTTCCTATGGAAACTAGGTCTTAACTATAACTACCGCCAGTAGGTAATATATATATATATATAACCAGAGACTGAGAGTGGCCCGACAACTCATGGAATTTTGCTGGCCAATGTCTATTGCCGAACCGCAAGGATCTAGAAAGCTTGCCCCTGCATGGCCTTCAGTGCCATGGCCCGACAGTCTGAACATGACCAACGCAAACGAGAAAAGTAAAGTAACCACATCTCACATTAAAACCTCTTTCTGTTCTCTTTTTTTATTTTATTTTTTATATTGAAGACCAAATATGTGTAACACATATGCACACAGCCATGTATACTGTATACATAAAAGCTAAACAGAACTGAGTAATGAGTCCAAAAGCACTTTACAATATTAGTGCAGTACCAAAATATATCATAAAGAAAAATAGAAACATTAAAAAGAAACCAAACATAAAATGAATCATTGCCAGCAACCAGCACATACGACCACACTTGTGATACAAAACAAAATTTGATCGTAAGTCCGACAAGGACTTATAAATATATACATATATATATAAACGACTATATATATATATATCATTTACACGTCTTCAAGAAGCAACAGCCATGATTTCTCAAGGACTGTTAAGTACAGAGAAAATTAGATACATACCTCAAGAAGCCAGGTAATATCTAACCTTCAGACAGAAATAACATGCAAAAAAAACATTGTAGCAGAATAACAAGAAGAGCTTTCTATAAAGCCTAAAAACCTCCTACCGTGAAATGCATGACCGCAAACAGCCCTAACTGTTTCAGACACTGCCTATCAGACAGCTTAAGACACAGAGTTCACACCGCCATGTTCCAAAATTGAACAAAGGAATAACCTATACCCTCCCACAAAGGAGGAAGCCACTACCTTGTGTATGTTATGTTATGTTATAAAGGATTTATAGAGCGCACGTACACCTGTAGGTTTCATGGCGCTAACTCTAGAATTCGGAGAGCCCAGTGGAGAGAATTATTCGTAGGCCTGCACAAACAGCCATGTCTTAAGCATTTTCCTAAAGCTCAGAAGTTCAGTGCAGTGTATTCCAAAGAATACACCATAAACTCTGAATATTATAAGCACTTATAATAAATATGCAGTTTGCTCAAGAAGAGAAAACTAACTGCACTGATTACCCTGGCTAAGAAAAACCAGAGGGGTGTGTAAATGTAACAGAACCCCAAAAAGGGTATCACAAGAGGAAAAGAACGGCTATTAGCTCACAACAATAGCCCTTAAAAGAGCATATAACGGAGTCCAACAGGACTAAGCTGTATAGCCGAATGATGCCCACACAAGACAGGGTACTTAGAGAAAACTACTAAATAGTAAACAGACTATGTAAGCAGTACACCTAAAACGCTATACAATAGCAATTCAATATTCCACTTGGAGTAAGACGTATACCCCAAAAAAAGGTATGAAGTCTTGAAACTAAGCTCCTCATCAGAGTAAAGAACAAGTTATTTACCTTCGGTAACGCATTATCTGGTAGAGACTCTATCTAGCTGCAGATTCCTTACCTTTGAATTTCCCAGGCGTCAGGCTGGATCCGGAAACTATTGCTGAGCAATACCCCTTGCTCGTGATGTTGGGTGGCTCCATTCGGCTCCGCGTGATGTCGTCGGCGTCGGTTATGATGTTGCGGTGCCTATATAGGCGCCACCCAGGCGTGCGGACTTCAGCCACGAAGCAACTGACATAGTCGTGTGCAGAACTAGGGCCCTGAAGAGGGGGAACAACCCTAGTCCTATAATATCAGCCCACAAAGTGGGGAGGCATGGGTGGGGCTATTAGGAATCTACAGCTAGAGTCTCTACCAGATAATGTGTTACCGAATGCCAGTAACTTGTTCATCTGATAGAGACTTCTAGCTGCAGATTCCTTACCTTTGATTTAGATACCCGAGCCATACCATCCTGGCGGTGGGTTGCGGACTCATATCCTAAACTAAGAAGTCTTGCAAGACTGAATGGACAAAATGTCTGTCCCTGCGTACCTAACCATCAAGGCAGTAATGTTTTGCGAACGTGTGCAAAGAAGCCCACGTCGCTGCCTGACAGATGTCTTGGACTGGGACCCCCCGAGCCAAGGCCGTGGTTGCAGCCTTTCCCCTGGTGGAATGGGCCCTTAATCCATCAGGGGGCTGCTTCTTTGCCAAGGCATAACAGATTTTGATGCAGAGAGCGACCCAGCAAGAGATGGTCCTTTTCTGCACTGCCCTTCCCTTCTTTGCTCCCAAGTACCCCACAAATAGTTGGTCATCCACTCGGAACTCTTTTGTGCAGTCAAGGTAGAACAACAAAACTCTTTTTGGGTCCATTCGGTGGAGACGCTCCTCTTCCTTAGAGGGATGCAGCGGAGCAAAGAAGGTGGTCAAAGTGATGGACTGACCCAGATGGAATAGGGTCACAACCTTTGGCAAAAAGGATGCTCTGGTGCGAAGCACCATCATGTCCGTAAAGGGCATAAGATAAGGAGGCGAGCAAGATAACGCCTGCAACTCATTCACCCTCCGGGCAGATTAATTGCCACTAAGAAGGCTGTTTTGATGGTCAACAGCCAGAGGGGAAAATTGTGCAAAGGCTCAAAGGGAGCACACATCAGATAGGCAAGGACCAAATTAAGGTCCCACTGTGGCATAACAAAGGGCGTGGGTGGAAATAAGTGAGCCAGCCCTTTTAGAAATCTATTTACAATTGGACACTTGAAGAGAGTTAGCTGGCCTGGCAGCCGCAAAACAGCAGGCAGAGCAGAAAGATAACCCTTGAGAGTTCCCAAAGCAGAGCCCTGCTGGGCAAGGGTTAGAATGAATAAAAGGAAGGTAGAAAAAGAAGCAGAAAGAGGGTCAATAGACCTTTCTGTACAGTATACTACAACTTTCTGCCAACGGCAGGCATATACTGTCTTCTAGGAGCGCGCCTGGCCACAAGAATAACGTTACAGACTTCGGGAGGAAGGTCAAACGCTATCAACTGCTGCAGCTCAATCTCCACGCATGGAGGCGCAGAGTTGACAGGTTCCATCAAATTGGCTTGGACATCGCCCGAGCGGCCAGTTGTATGAAGCCAGGCGTGGCGCCTCAAGGCCACCGTCATTGAAACCGATCTACCCAGCGAATCGGTTGTATCTAGGCCACACCGTATAGTGAATTTTGCTGCATCTCTCCCATCCATGACAGCTTGGGAGAGCACAGCCTGGGCCTCCTCCAGGACATGTTGCAGCACTTGTGCAACCGTCTCCCAAAGGTAATGGGAGAAATGGCCCAATAAGCATGCAGTATTCACCGACCGCAATGCCAGACTGAAGGAAGAAAACAACTTCTTTCCAAATCAATCCAGCCTCTTGGATTCACTATCCGGAGGGCGGAAGGGAATGCACCTTGGGAAATAGAGGCCTGCACCACCAAACACTCTGGGGTGGGGTGTTGGCTGAGGAAGTTTGGGTCTCCCGGTACTGGACGATGGCGGCGTGCAATTGTCCTATTCACAGGAGCCCCTGTGCTAGGTTTGGACAATGTTCTTAGAAGGACGTCCATAAGTGGCTCATTAAAGGGCAACAAGGGTTCGGAAGTGGAAGCCCCAAGTTGAAGCACCTCAGTCAGGAGATTAGTCCTGACTTGCACCTAGGGCTGCTCCAGTCCACAAGAATATCGGCTGCCCTCTTAACCACCATGCCATAGGAAGCCCCCTCCTCTGTAGCCACTGTTGGCGGAGAGAGCATGCCAGTATCTGGAGAAGTATCCAGTCCACTGGCCTTTACAGGTTCCCCATACAGTCCAAATTTTCCTTTTGAGACTTCCTGGGTTTCAAGAGGGTCCCCAGACCCCTCTCAATCCTTTCCTGAGCATAGCCCATCCTCAAAGTGCTTAGGCGACAACATAGAACCTCTGGGTTCTGTTGACATCGGAATTGGCATCGATCGACGTTGTTCCGGCTCCGTGTCATCGGGCGATGAGGATGGGGTTTGCACCACTGACGGGCATCGGTGACATCGCAGGAACCGACTTTGCATCCGCCACCGGGGAAGGTCGCGGTGGCACGGCCTGCGTCGAACCGGATCTGGGATTGGATCCCTGAGGCCCCACCGGCGTCGTGGCTGGAACCAATGGTGTCGAACCCGATGGGGCCCTATCTGACACCGCGGGGCTCGATGGCGCACCAGTGGGGTCGTTCCACTCAAATACGCGGCACATGGCCTCCTAAAACTCTTTTATCTGAGTGGGAGTCGCTCCGGCTCCCGGAAAGGGGGGGAGGCGCGAAGTCGACTCTGGCTCCGGCTCCACGGAACCGTTCTTAGAGCGTTGTTGCTCCTTTCCTCTCTCGATGGCGGACGCCAGTTGAGGTGAAGACGAAGTCTGCATGAACTTCTTCTTCTTCTTATGCCTCTTCCCCGAGTGTCCCGAGGACCTCGAATGAGAGGAAGAGGACTTAGGGCTCCGGGAGCGGCCCTGCGACCTCCTCTTCTTCGATTGGGAACGTGACCTCCTCAGAGTCTCGCTGGACGGAGTCGCCTGCCGGGCCGCAAGTAACTTCATCGCCCCCTCCCTCAAGGTCTTCAGAGCCATCACCCGACAGTCCGAACACGACTTTGTATCGTGGTCGTGCTCGAGACACCAAAGACGTACGCGGTGGGGATCGGTGACCGACATCATGCGGGAACAAGTCCCGCACGGCTTGAAACCTGTCTTCCTCAAAGACATCCCTCGCACACGAAGTCGGGAAAAAATCCATAATTTCAACAAAAGTCAAGAAAAAGCCTGTCAAAAAGTGGCAGAGGGTTAGCTCTTCCCAGATCGGCGCTTAACTGGCGCGGAAAGAAAAGAACTGATGTCCGCGTGCCTGGGTGGCGCCTATATAGGCACTGCAAAGTCATAACCGATGCTAACGACGCCGACGACATCACGCAGAGCTGAATGGAGCCACCTGACATTGCACGCAAGGGGCATTGCTCAGCAAAAGTTTCGGGATCCAGCCTGACGCCTGGGAAATTTAAAGGTAAGGAATCTGCAGCTAGAAGTCTCTATCAGATATAAAAGAACTAGCCAGCTTCACAGCTGCAAAGACAATCCGGAGCTTAAAATAGTAAAATCCGAGTCAAACACTCGTGTGCTTAATACTTCAACACCACAAAGTGCAACAACAGCAGAGGCAGGATTTAAATCCTTAAACTTAAAGATCCACGACCCCGGCCATATAAAAGGGAAGCAAAAGACCTGATAAGGCAATACTACAAGTGACCAGCCATGAGGTGTTGTATCGCTGAATCTGCATGGCTACCAAGTAAACAAATACTGTCAAAGGTCATCATATCTTTCAAACTCTCCCGAACATTATCGGGGAATTTCGACTCACGCAACCAAGCATGTCTGCGAAGAGCAACAGACCGAGCCATGGCTCTGCCAATAGGATCAGTGGTGTCCATTGCCGACTTAATATTAAACTATGCCATCTCACAGCCAACTTACGCAAGCTGAAAGAGTTCAGCCCTGACCCATTCAGGAAGGGAAGGAAGCAGATGGGTGACAGAGTCCCATAAAGCATATGAAGCCCTGTCGAAGACACAAGACATGTTTAACGACCTCAAGGCCGAACAAGCCAAAGCAAAGAAATTCCAGCCACACAGATCCAACAACATAGATTCTCTACATGGTGGAAGTAAAGGAGAAACATCTGGATTCAGCAAAGCTGTAGCAGCTTGCACAACGAATCCCTTTGCAGTAGTCTATCGAGAAAGACAGACAGGGTCATCCGGAGCAGGACGATGGCGATGGGAAATGGCACAATCAACAGAGACTCTGGTCACTGGCCTCACCCAAGTTCCCAGAAGAATATCATACAAAGAATCTCCATAGGGCAGTAAGGGTTCAACACCTGCTCAAGGGATCAGATGACAAAGTCACCGAAGGAAGCTGCAATTTCAAGACATCAGCAGCTCTCTTTATAACCTCAGCAAAAGCTGCACTAGACTCCGTTGCCATTTGTGGTGGAGAATGCAAATCAAAATTAGGAGAGGGTTGTATACTACTATCCTTACCCAATACAGCCCAAGAACCTCCCACAAGAGGCTGAACAAGACCAACCAAGCGGTCGACGTCACCAGAGCCACCTTGCAATGCTGGAGAAACAGCAACAAAGCCAGCCATGTCCTCGGAATGCAAAGCAGAAGACACCGGAACCGCAGTGGCTATGAGCGGCATCTCCGGCACCGATCCACGTCAGGGTGGCGTTGTATCGTCATGCCCCATGAGCGGTGCCTCCGGCGCAGACCGACGTCGGGGCAGCATCGTATCCGCCTCCAGTACTACCTCATCCTATGCTGCCGGCGTCACAACTGGAAGCTGCACCCGGCTGTGCACTGATGTCGGGATGACCCCAGGCACGGAGCCGAGGGCGAATCCGCCGGCATGTTTCCAGTCGGAGTACCCCCTACCTCCTTTGGGCCCGAAGGTGCTCCAGGGGGAGGCATGGACCTCAAAAAGGCATGCAGAAAATGATAGTATGCCTGCATCTGGGTCATAGTCGCCCCGGCTCCAGGATAAGGAGGGAGGCACGGGGTTGACTCTTGTGTGAAGTCCTCCGTTAAACAACGAGAGGAACCAGCAGAGACCACATCGCAACGTAGTGAGGCCGAAGGCCGCCGCTACTTCGATCCTTATGACAGGATTTTCGCGACTTAGGTGAACGACGCTCACAGGAATGGCTCCTTGAACGGCCCCGGGCAGGAACCTCAGAGCGGGAAGAAGACCGGCGCCACCTGGACTCTGACTGGGAGAGCTGTGCCGTCAACAGCTTCATCTGCCTTTCCGGAAGGCCTTAGGTTTCAGCCGTTTACAGGCGTCGCACTCCTCAGAGTCGTGGTGCTCTCCTTGGCACCACATGCAGATGGAATGGGGATGGGGATCCATAGCCGACATCTGTTGAGCACAGGTCTTGCACGACTTAAAGCCCGAAGGCATAGGCACACTGTTCCCTGATGCAAAAAGACGTTGAAGTAGGCCAAAAATACAAACGGCCCGAGGAACCACTTCTCCAGATCTGCGTTCTGGCGCGGAAAAGAAGAAACTGACGTCCGCACGCTGGAGGGGACTTATATGGCTCCACTGACGTCATGAACAGAGCAGACGTCATCGCGGAGCCGTATGACGTGTCCCACAGTGCACAGGGTTACTGCTGAAAATTTTCCAGATCCAGTCTGATGCCTGAGGAGAATTCAAAAGTTAAAGAATCTGTGGCTAGATGTCTCTATCAGATCTGTTCAGTAGTTTGGGAGATATTAACCTGAAAACAAATTTGTATAACTAGGGACGCAGATCCTCCGTGGATCCAACATTCCCCGTGCTGTTATCTGATTGGCTGCCAACACTTCAACCAGGAAGTGTTGGCAGCCATCTTGGGACTCGGCTTGATCTGAGTGTCACAAAACACGTAAAAAATAAACAAAGGGGGGCAGGGTAGGACTACCCAGGCCCCCTAGAACTGGTGGTGGGGTCCCACAGGGACCCAGCTGAGGGCTAAAACCACTTTTTTTTAAAATAAATTTTGCCTAGAATTTTTGGGTGGATCCGCGGATTTGCAGTAAAATTGAAAAAAAAAGCAGCTTGGGCTCCCGCGCTTCTTTTCAAGGAAGCCCCTGGGTGGGTCAAATCCGGGGGCATTAGAAAAAAAGCCCCAGAGACCGCCACCTTCCCGGGTAACTTGCTTTTAATTTTGTGGAGGGTGCCTGCATGACACCCCTGTGCCCCGGGGACCGCCACCTTCCCGGGGCTATTTATAAAGTTAATGTGGGGGAGGACTATGTGGCCTCCCTTGCAGCCCCTGTTACCACCACCTACCCGGGGCTAATAATAATACAATTAGAGGGGCCTCGCAGACCCCCCGTGCCCCCGGAGCTGTTTCATTTTTCAAATGGGGGGGCTCACGGATCCCCCGTGCCCCGGGGACCACCACATCCACAGGTCCGAAATCAGTTTTTAAAATTGGGAGGGAGGCCATTTCATAAGTGATTTAATATGTGAGGTCCAGGGCCGGACTGGCCGTAGCGGGCACCGGGCATTTCCCCGGTGGGCCGCCAGAGTGGGGGCTGGTTTTGGGCCCCTGGGGGCCGTTTTTGTTACAGGGTCGTTTTTGCAGCATAGCTGCAATATGGGTCCCTGTAACAAAATCGGCCGAAACCGGCCCTGGCAAATAGCTCTGTTGCACCCCCAACCCCCTGGGGGGCCAGCCGAGCACTTTGCCAGGGCCGGTTTTGGTTCCCAGTCCGGCCCTGGTGAGGTCATAAGCAGTGCATTGCTGGCGCGTAATTATAGTTAGCTCAGCTAACTATAACTGCTGAATTTCTCTGGTTTTGTACGAGAGAATTGTCATATAACATCCCTGTAACCTTTGGATTTTTCTGTGAATTTCTAAGGTTTTTGTAATTCTATTTCTTAACTATAACGTCCCTGTAACCTTTGGTTTTTTCAGTGAATTTCTAAGGTTTTTTAAATGCTAATTCCTAATTATAACGTCAATGTAACCTTTGGTTTTTTCAGTAAATGACTATATTTTTTTAAGCAGTAGTTGCGTTTGCAGAGTGGTGGAGAAAGGGGGCTGGGCCTCCGACCAGCTCTCTGGAATCCTCTGTGTAGGACTTACAGGAGGTACCTGGAGGGCTTCTTGACCTCCAAGTTCCCTCACAAGTAAAGTGTACTTGATCCCCCAACCCGTAGTGCGCCAAGAGGCGCTTTTGCAGAGTGGTGGAGAAAGGGGGCTGGGCCTCCGACCAGCTCTCTGGAATCCCACTGTGTAGGACTTACAGGAGGTACCTGGAGGGCTTCTTGGCCCCCAAGTTCCCTCACAAGTAAAGTGTACTTGATCCCCCAACCCGTAGTGCGCCAAGAGGTGCTTTTGCAGAGTGGTGAGAAAGGGGGCATGGCCTCCGAAGATCTCTTAGCAACCCCGTTGTGTGGGACTTATTGGAGCAAACAGGAACAGTAGTTGGCCCGCAAGGACGTCCTTGGGGGCCAACTATCCTGCCTGTTACCTCCAGTAAGTACCACACAGCAGGATTGCTGAGAGGTTGTTGGAGGCCACGCCCCCAAAGCCATAGCAAACAGCAATGTCCCAGGCAGTGGTAACCCTTGGACATTGCAAGAGTTAGCCCTGGCGGTGGCGGTCCCCAGGGCTATATATGGCTCCAGGAGGAGGGCTGTGCGACCACCATCCAATCTTCTAATTTTCGCTGGGAGGTGGTGTCCCTGGGGCTGCGGGGGGCTGCAGGGCCCCTGCATTACTTTTCATCAAAGCCCTGGGGAGGTGGCAGCCCATGGGGCTGCAGGTGGGTCCATGCCCCCGCATTATTTTAAGATTAAACCCTGGGGAGGTGGCGGTCCCTGGGGCTAGGGGGTCCAAGAGGCCCCCCCCATCCAAAACAAAAAATAAGATCGGGGGAGGTGGCGGTCCCCGAGGCAGAGGGGTAGGCTGTATGGGTGTCCCCCGCATTTATTTACAAAAAAGAAGCCCTGGCGAGCTGGCGGGCTCCCGGGCATCAATGAGCCCCAGGAGGGGGGGGGGCCTGCACCCCCCTCCTTTTTTACACTGCCCCGGGGACCTGGCCCACCCGGGGCAAATTAGATTTTTTTTTTTTGCTGGAACCGCGGATCCCACTGATTTTTTAAAAATAAAAAGGCTTTTTTGGGGCCCTGAGGGGTCCCTATGGGACCTCCCCAAGAGGCCTAGGGGGCCATGGTGTTTCTATCCTGCCCCCTTTTCTTTTTTTAAATGTTTTTTCCGTGACTCTGTTCACCCGAGTCACAAGATGGCTGCCAACACTTCCTGGTTTGAAGTGTTGGCAGCCAATCAGATCTTAGCAAAAGATCTGGAAGGGTTGCCGATCCTTCGAGTCTCGATATATATACAACTGGAAATTTCTTTAAATAACTCTAAAACTGCTGAACGGATTTAGACCAATTCACAAAAAGGTTCTTTCTGAACCAACAGCTACCTTTCTGCCAAATTTAGTGTAATTCCGTTCAGCAGTTTGGGCTGTCGCCTTGTTTAAAATGTCCTATGGAACTTAACATGGGGAAAACGCGTTTTGGGACCCCTCTTTTTCTCGGCCCCCGCTTGACAGATCTCCCCAAAATTTTCCAAGACAGCAGCTGAAGTGAGCATCGAACTAGTTTTTAAAAGTTCGGAAGGATTCGGCAAACTACGCCAACGTTTTTGGCAAATCAAAAAACGCTCTTTCTATGGAAACTACACCCTAACTATAATTACCTACTGGCGACTACCAGTAGGTAATATAAATATATATATCTCCTGACCCACTAAAGTATCTGTTTTTGAATTTTCATCTAGACAGTAAAGTTTAGTGAATGTATGAAAGGGTTTTCAAGTTGCTGCCTACATATTCCTTAAAGAGGCACATTCTTGACTCAAGTGACAGATGCCACTTTACCTCTAGTGAAATGTACTTTTAGTCTACCAGGTAAAGGTTTACTTTCTAACTGGTAGCAGCAAGTAATACAGCATACAATTCAACGGTCTATGGTTTGTTTAGATGAAGGTAACCCTGCTTGGAGAGGACCATAATTAACAAATAAATGCTTGGTATTTTGAATAGATTTGGTCTTGTCTAAGTACTACTTTAGAACTCTTTTCTAATCTAAAGAGTGAAGTGATCTCTTCGCTGGTGAAATAGGATTGGGTAAAAATGCAGGGAGAGAAATAGATTGATTTATATGCAAATTTGAAACAAAAGAAAAGAGGGTTGTGTTGAGAAATTAAATAAGGTTTATTGGATGAAAGGACCTGTTACTCATTGACTTTTCTTGCAGAAGGTATGCGGCTAAGAAAGTAACTTTTAATGATATGCTACAATGTGGCTTTGTGGATAGGTTAAAAGGAGAACCCATGCGTTTAGAGAGCCAAATTTAGATCCCATAGGGAGCAGGCCTTCTGATTGAAGGATAGACTTTCTTTAATCCCTCTAAAAAGTCTTTGATTACAGGAATCTTTAAGAAAGATTGTTGATTTGGTCCTTTATGGTAAGCTGTTATAGCTGCCAGATATACTTTTATGGAAGACAATTGCAGCCTTGATTTTATTAAATGGAGTATATAAGGAAGGATGACTTCTTCTTGGCAGGATAAGGGATCATGATTTTTGTCCATACACTAAAATATAAATATTAAGACTTAAGAGCTTCTAGTAGATGGCCTTTCATCTTCTTTGACTATTTTCGAACAGTATAGTCGTAAATTTAAGTGTCCATATTATATGACCTCAGGATCCATGTTGCCAAATTCAAGGAGTGGACTTTGGGATGGAAGATTTGGCCTCCCTTTCCGTATAGAAGTTTTTGTTTATATGGTAGATTATGAGTGATAAGAGAAGGAGCTCTGAAAGGCACCATTGTCTCAGCCACTCCGGAGCTATCAGAATCATGCTCAAGGGGGGTTGTTTGAACTTGATAATCAGTGTTGGTATGAGTGGTATTGGTGGAAAGCCAGAAAGAAAACTGTAGAGCAGTTTATCAAAAGAGCATTTTACATTTAATGTGTATCACACACTCCAGACTCATGTTTTTGACATTTTGTGTTTTGTTTGTTTGCAAACAGATCTATTTCTGGTAAAACCCAATCCAAAAATAGATTGCAAAACATAGTCATCAAATTCCCACTCATGGTTTTTGTGAAACTGTCTGCTGAGGAGCTCTGTTTGGTGATTTCAAAGACCTGGTAAATGTGCTGCTTGAAATGATAAATTTCTCACCGGAAGCCAATGCCAAAATGCTTGTGCTTTGGGTGACAGAATTCTTGACCTCCTTTCTCCTTGTTTTTTGTGATTAATATATTGTAGTAATATTGTCAGTTTGAACTAGGACTCTTTTTGAGATTAGAGCTGGGGTAAAGCTCTGAGAGTGAGGTGGACTGCTTTCAGTTCAAGAACAATGATGTGGTATAGCTGTTTGTTGTAGACACCGTTGACCTTAGATTGTAAGATCTCCCAAGTGAGCTCCCCAGCCAGAGAGAGACGCATTGGTCACTATGGTCTTAGTTGGATGATCTTGATGAGAAGGAATTGCTTTGAGTAGGTTTGACTTGTTTAGCCACCACTGATTTGATTGTTGAGCCTGTTGAGTCCAGAAGATTCTAACTTCCCAATCTCCTTGATCTTGTGTACATTGGTCTTCCAAACATTGTTGGAGAGGTCTTATGTAGAGACCAGAAAGATGCAAGACGCCAGGAAGCCTAGGAGAGAAGACACTCTGCTCACTGTTGGATTTATGGCATGTAGTAATTGGAGTAATGTCTGAGAAATAGAAGACGCTCTTCCCTCCGAAGAAAACACTTCGCCTGTTATGGTGTTGAAAGATGCACCCAAATAAGTTAGGATTTGAACTGGAGACGTTGTTGACTTTTCTGAGTCTAGCTGCAGTTCTAAGTGCTCTAATAAGTCAACAGTGTAGTCTAAATCCTGTTTGGCTTGCAGTGCTTTACAAATCTTTATTAATCATTCTTCTAGGATTGGGTAGGCAAAGATCTTTTTCCTGCATAGAAAAGCAGCCACCACTTCCATGCAGTTTGGAAAAGGTATTGGGGCTTATTTGGGGCCAAAAGGAAAACCTTGTACAGGTATTGGGTTTTCTCAATCAAAAATCTGAGAAATGTTCTGTTTCACTGCAATTGGAATGCAAAAATAAGCATTCTTAAGCTATAGAGAGCACATCCAATCTCCTTTCCTGAGTTGGGGCTAGTTTTGATGTAATGTCAATATCCCAAATTTTTGATGTTTGGTGTATTTGTTGACTTATACCACAAAAAGTGTGAATGTCCAGAAGTTAGTCAGTCCTCTATTTAAGTCTTACTGTCATGTCCCACATGGGTATCTTTAAGATATTAGAGGAGACACCTCGCCCGTCATATGGTGGCACGCTTCATCATTGGTGCCTCCACCCATCAGGGTAGGTGAATACCACCCGAATGGGCTCAACCAAATTAAAAAAGTTTGGAGCTTATAATAAAGAAAATTGTCAGGAAATTAGTGCAGGGTTACAGTTAAAAATAACTATGGATGAACCCAAGATTGCTCTTTATTAACCCCTTCCGTGCGCGCGTCGGCCAACGGCCGTCGCAAGCACTACCTCGCTAGTGCTGCGCACGTCCGTTGGCCGACGCGGCCCCGCCCACTCAATAGAACTCCCGCACCGCTGCGGAATTTGCGCAGCGGTTAAGGAGTTAAATGGGTGTCCATGTTATTGTTAAGAAACAACTGTACATTTTTAGAAACATAATGTTTTCTACATCCATGGTTAATGTTGCCTACATGTTTCGGCCAAAGTCATACTGTCCATGTAGGTTACTTGGATTTCTTCAGGAGGGCTGTAACCTCCCTGCCTATTAACCCTTCACCCTAAAGGACTAAAGGAGTCTAAAGAAATAAGGAGGCATAAGACTCTCCTACTGTTCTTCGTGTTTAGTTTAGGACCAGTAGAAACATGTGATTCGAATTTAGTTCTCTGTTGTTATAGTAGAAGGAACTAAAATCAATATTTCACCCCTTTCTGTGTTCACTGCAATGAGGCAAACTCTAATGCTTACCAATTGTATGTGCACATTCTTAATTCCTATCCTTTGAGTACACACAACACTCTGCACATACATACAGGCTAAATGAACAAGTTACTTACCTTCGGTAGCGCTTTTTCTGGTGGATACAATATCTGCCTGTGGATTCCTCACCTTTTGAATACCCCTTGCGCCAGCAATTCCGCGGAAATTCTTTTCCCAGCTCTCCCACGTCGACGAGGACGTCACAATAGCACGGCTCCGCTCGTGACTCCGTATGACGTCATCGGAGCCATAAGAAGACCTCGTCGGCGTGCTGACGTCAGTTCCACCCATTTTTTTCCCGTGCCACCGAGGCAAACGGGCGGACCGACACATTTTCACACGTATACACAGTATACACAATATAACTTTTCAAATGCAGTACACATAGCATTTTATTAATAATGCATAATATGAAAAATGCAAATTAAACATTTGAGAAACTGTTAAAGCATTTTTTTTTTTGGGGTAAACACAGGTAGACAACAGGGAGGCGGGTGGGTCAGTGAGGAATCCACAGGCAGATATTGTATCCAACAGAAAAAGCGCTACCGAAGGTAAGTAACTTGTTCTTCTGATGGATACTTCTGCCTGTGGATTCCTCACCTTTTGAATAGATTTCCCAAGCCGTGCCTTTCCCGGAGGAGGGTGTCCACCTGACTAAACCAAAAAATCTTGCAAAACAGAACGAGCAAAATGGCCATCCCTCCTAATCTCAGAGTCTAGGCAATAATGCTTTGCAAAGGTATGGAGGGAGGCCCAAGTTGCTGCCTTACAAATATCAAGCACTGGTACACCTCTAGCCAAAGCAGATGTAGTAGACTTTGCTCTAGTAGAATGAGCTCTGATACCTTCAGGAGCTTCCTTGTTGGCCAGGGCGTAGCAGATCTTTATACAGAGGATAATCCATCTTGACAGAGTCCGCTTGAGAACAGCTTTACCCTTCATCCGACCAACATAACCCACGAAGAGTTGGTCATCAAGTCTCAATTCTCTGGTCCTGTCCAGATAAAAGCTGACCGCTCTCTTTGGGTCCAAGCAGTGAAGCCTCTCCTCCTCCTTGGAAGGGTGAGGGGGAGGATAAAAGGTAGGAAGGGTAATGGACTGCCCCAAATGAAAAGGAGTAACCAACTTGGGAAGGAAAGCAGCCCTGGTCCTTAGAACCAACTTATCTGCATGAATGGTCAGGAAAGGAGGCTTAGAACTAAGAGCCCGCTTACCCTCCTAGCCGAGGTAATGGCAATTAAGAAAACCGTTTTAAAAGTAAGAAGCCTCAAAGGGCAACTATGCAGAGGCTCAAATGGAGAACCCATGAGAAAAGTAAGTACAAGATTCAAATCCCACTGAGGCATAATGAAAGGAGTGGGAGGAAACATGTTTGTAAGACCTTTAATAAATCTCATCACCACCGGAGATTTGAATAAGGACGGCTGATCCGGCAAACAAATAAAAGCCGACAAAGCCGATAAGTAACCTTTTACAGTAGCTACAGCATAACCCTGCTGCGCTAAGGAAAGTGAAAAACTCAAAACATGAGATAAACGAGCCTTCAAAGGGTCAATAGATCTCTCTCCACACCATTTAACAAATTTAGACCAACGGGAAGAGTAAACGGACTTGGTGGAGTGTCGCCTGGACGATAAAATAACATCCACCACATCTGGTGGGAGAGAGAACGAACTCAGGTTGCCCCGTTCAATCTCCAGGCATGAAGGTGCAAGCTCTGGAGGTGGGGGTGAAGAACCTGCCCCTGCGACTGCGAGAGGAGGTCTGCCCTGAGAGGGAGACGGAGCGGAGGCTGCGAAGAGAGGTGAAGAAGATTTGTGTACCACACCCTACTCGGCCAATCCGGAGCGATCAAGATGACTTGGGCCCGGTCTTGGCAAATCTTCCTCAGAACCCGAGGAATCAAGGGTATGGGAGGAAACGCATAAAGGAGTTGAGAGCTCCAACTCAACTGAAACGCGTCCCCCAACGCTCCCTGCATCGGAAACTGGAGACTGCAGAACAACGGGCAGTGCGCGTACTCACGAGTGGAAAACAGGTCCAAACGAGGAGACCCCCACATCTTGAAGATGTGATGGACCACCTCCGGATGAAGCCTCCACTCGTGATCGGCCGAGAAATGCCGACTGAGACTGTCCGCACGAACATTCAGCACTCCGGCTAGATGATTTGCAAACACACAAATCTGTTGGCCCTGAGCCCAGGACCAGAGTCGCAGAGCCTCTCGACAGAGACGAAATGATCCTACACCTCCCTGTTTGTTGATATACCACATCGCGGTCGTGTTGTCCGTCAGGACCTGAACTGACTGACCGCAAAGGGAAGGAAGGAAAGCCTTTAGTGCCAAACGTATCGCCCGCAATTCCAGAAGGTTGATGTGAAGCAACCTTTCCTCTGGAGACCAAAGACCTTTGATATCCAGATCCCCCAGATGAGCCCCCCACCCTAGAGTGGAGGCATCCGTGATCACTGTGGCCATCGGTGGAGGAAGTTGAAAGGGCTTTCCTTGAGACAGGTTGTCCTGCACACCCCAAGTCAGCTCCGCTGCAGCGTCTCTGGAGATTCTGACCTTCTCCCCGAGATCTCCGTTGTGCTGATACCACTGCCTGCGGAGGCACCACTGGAGTGCCCTCATGTGCCAGCGTGCATGACTGACCAACAGTATGCAGGAAGCGAACAGACCGAGCAGGCGTAGGACCTTCAGGACAGGAACAACCGCTCCGTTGTGAAACAAGGGAATCATTTCCTGAATGTTGAGAATCCTCTGTGGAGGCGGGAATGCTCGACAAACAGTAGTGTCCAGTATTGCCCCTATGAACAGGCTGCGCTGAGAAGGCACCAGGTGAGATTTGGGTACATTTATTGAAAAACCGAAGTTGAACAACAGCTGCGTTGTCACCTGCAAGTGACGCAACATCATCTCCGGAGACTTGGCTTTCAACAGCCAATAGTCCAGATAGGGGAAGACAGGAACCCCTGATCTTCTGAGATGTGCTGCTACCACTGCCATCACCTTTGTAAAGACTCGCGGCGCGAAGTCAGACCGAACGGTAGAACCGCAAACTGGTAATGTTGCGACCCTACCGTGAAACGTAGATACTTCCGATGCGACTTCAGGATGGGAAGATGAAAGTACGCATCCTGCAGATCGATGGACACCATCCAGTCTTCCTGTTGCAGCGCAAGAAGAACCTGAGCCAGAGTCAACATTTTGAATTTCTCCTGCCTGAGGTAAAAATTCAAAACCCTGAGGTCCAGGATCGGCCTCAAACGTCCGTCCTTTTTGGGAATTAGGAAATACCGGGAGTAGCACCCTGACCCCTTTCCTGCTCTGGAACCACCTCTATCGCACCTTTCTGTAACAAGACAAGAACCTCCTGTTGCAAAAGCAACAAATGGTCTTCTGAACAACCACCTTGGCGAGGAGGGTAAGGAGGTGGATACTCTAGAAAAGGAAGGGCATACCCATTCTCTACAAGATTCAAAACCCAACGATCTGTTGTAATCAGTTTCCAATCTTGTAGAAAATGGGACACCCGACCCTCAACAGGACCAACATGCTCTAAGATGGGGGATCTAGAGCTGCTTTCCTGAAGCACCAACGGTGAGGGGAGGAGAGGAGGAGGAGGAGGAGGACTGCTGCCGTGTGGCTCCCCTAAACGGCCTCTGTTCTTGCCCCTGTAGGACTTATATAAAGGGTTCTGCTGTTGCTGCTGCTGACCCTGTTGAGACTGTTGACGGCCACGAAAGGAAGAACCCCTTCCAAACCCACGAAGGCGCTTGTATCCATAATCCCTGGACTGTGTTTGAAGGCCCAGAGATCTAGCAGTCACCCTGCTATCCTTAAATCGTTGTAAGGCAGAGTCAGCCTTGGATCCAAACAGCCTCGTGCCATCAAAAGGTAAGTCCAACAGAGTTGCCTGGACATCAGGGGAAAAACCAGAAGACATTAACCAGGCCTGTCTTCTTGTTGCCACAGAAGAACCCATCACCCGTGCAACAGAATCAGCCGTGTCCAACCCAGACTGAATCACCTGATGAGCAGCTGCTTGCGAATCAGAGAGTACCTCCATAAAGTTTGCCCTATCATCCTCTGGAAGCTTAGGAGCCAGTTGTTTTACAGAATCCATCAAAGCATGGACGTATCTCCCCAGAAGACAAGTAGCATTAGTCGACTTCAGCGCCATGCTTGCAGATGAAAATATCTTTTTAGCTGCTTGCTCCATCTTTTTCGAATCCCTATCTCCCGGAGTAGTAGGGAAAGCACCCGAAGATTGCTTCGAACAAGAAGCCTGTACCACCAAGCTCTCAGGTGTCGGATGAGTTGACAGAAAGGCAGGATCCCCAGGGGCCGGCCTATATCTCCGTGCAATAGCCCTAGAGACAGCAGGAGCGGACAAGGGCTTCTGCCACACTTCCAATATTGGCTCAGTCAAAGCATCAATGAATGGTAAAAGAGGCTCTGAAACTGTAGAAGAAGTATTAAGGACCTCAGTCAAGATGTTGGACTTTAGTTCAGATGATGGTAACTGAAGACCCAGCAACTCAGCCGCCTTCCTCACGACCACATGGTAGGGAAAATTTTCCAGAGGTAGACCAGCCTTTGGCAATGAAAGGTCATACTCAGGAGAAGTGTCTAATCCACTGGCCTCCTGCAGACCCTCAAACTCATCAAGTGATTCCAAAATCTCTCCTTCCTCCTGCTCTTGTTCATGCCTATACACCTCCTCTTCTAGCAGCCTCTGTGCATCCCTCCTGGAGCGCTGCTTTGGCATCGTCGCCGGAATCGGCATCGGCGGAGCTGGAAACGGAGTCGATGGCGCCAGACGCGGCGCCGGTGACGATGGCAACGGAGCAGAAGGAGGCCCCTCCGGAACAATCTTCGGCGTCGCCCGAATCCGAGACGACGCCGACTCCACATCCGACGGAGCTCGAGGTGCCGGAGTGGACGACCTCGGCGTTGAGAAATGCCAAGCCGGAGCCGATGGCATAACGGGCACAAAGGGCGCCTGGGCATACTGGTGTGGAACACCCAAATTGTAGGCTAAAGGACCTGAAGGCACACCCAGCGGATAACTGGCCCTTGAAAACATCCCAAACATCACGTTCAGGAACCGCGATGGGTCCGCACCAGGCAAAGGAAAAGGAGGATAAGGATCCTTCTCGCCCGGGGATCTCCTGAGGCCGAACTGGGTCCTGCGGAGCCGGTGGAGACGGCGCCCGCTCAGGCGAAGCAACAGGTATAGGAGACAACTCCCCCGGCGTCTGAGTCTTACAAGGCGCCGGTGATCCTCTCGACGCCGAAGAGCCCTTCGACGCCGGCGACATCGGAGCCGGAGAATGAACCGACTCCGCTCTCGGAGAAGGAGACGGAGAGACAAAGTCCTTTCTCCGAAGCCGCTCAGGAGGTGAAGTCGACCTCGAAGCCCTAGACTTCGACGAATGACGTCAGGACTTCTTCGACTTCTTGTGCTTCTTCGACTTTGATGTGCGAGACGAAGAAGACTTCCCCCGCTTTCGACCTCTCTTCTCCTTCTTGGCTCTGGCCATAAAAAGTTTAGCCTCACGCTCTTTAAGGGTCTTCGGGTTCATCTTCCTGCAGGAATGACACTCTCCGACGTCGTGGTCAGAAGAAAGACACCAAAGACAGTCTTCATGCGGATCCGTAATAGACATATGACCTCCGCACTCCCTGCAAGGCTTAAACCCGGACTTCCTAGAAGTAGCCATTTCCAACAATAAGAAGAAACAAAGTAGAAAATGGAGAGTCCCTAGAAAAACCGTTACGCGTCGACGGTGCGGAAAAAAGGGAACTGACGTCAGCACGCCGACGAGGTCTTCTTATGGCTCCGATGACATCATACGGAGTCACGAGCGGAGCCGTGCTATTGTGACGTCCTCGTCGACGTGGGAGAGCTGGGAAAAGAGTTTCCGCGGAATTGCTGGCGCAAGGGGTATTCAAAAGGTGAGGAATCCACAGGCAGAAGTATCCATCAGAAATGGCCTGTATGTATGGCGTAGAAGGATAGTGCAAATTGTCATTACACATTTCCCTCACTTATCCTCTATGTTTCGTATTCTAATCTCATCGGTTCAAAGGAAACACGCAGTTGCCTGTAGTCACACTCTTAAAGATGGTAATAATATTTGAAGGATCCTCAATCATCTCATATGTACCATTTTGTTGGTATTTTGATTTCGTACTCATGCCTTGAAGCTAGTGTTCATACTCAGTGAGTACCAATACATGTGCATTTAAAGACCAACATCATACAAAATATAAAATGTAACATATGGCCTCACTCATTCCCAGTTGTTTGTGCACCACTGTTTTATGCATACTTATGATCAGGTGTGGGGTGCTTATCCCACACTTCAATCGGGGGGTAAGGATTTCTGCCCATATTTAATAATAACAAGATTATTGACATACACCATATATTTCATTCCCTTGTTGTGCAATGCATAGTTCCTCTAATATATCATAGTGCTCAAATTTTTTACTTAATGCTACTCCAATTTCTAACCCGTTACCTGCCTCATGTCGCCAGCCCTCTCTACTTACTTCGTCAAGGGTACAATGCATCCCCAGCACCTACATTTGTTTTGCTCTGCCACTCTGGATGGAGATGCGTGCACCACGTTTCCCATTTACTCTAAGGATTGGGCGCATGATTGTGCGTCACGCCGTGGGCACCACTCCACCTCTGCGCTAAGAATCACGGGTAATGTAGTTTACCTTAGTCTGCCCAACTACTTTCTTAGGAACTACTCTTATGTGGCAGTCCCATCTGGTATAACAGAATATGAGTAAGCAACATTAACCACGGATGTAGAAACCATTATGCTTCTAAAAACATCCAGTCATTTTTTTAACAATAACATGGATACTCATTAAATAAAGAGAAACCTTGGTTTATCCATAGTTACTTTTAACTGAAACCCTGCACTCATTTCCAGAAAAATTGGTTTATTATAAGCTCCCAACTTTTTTAATTTACTTGACCCCATTTGGGTGGTATTCACCTACCAGGAAGAGAGGAGGCACCCATGATGGAGAATGTCGCCATATAACGAGTGAGGTGTTTCCTCTAATATCTCAAAGATACCCCTGTAGGACATGACAGTAAGCCTTCAGTAGAGGACTGACTTACTTCTAGACAGTCACACTTTTTGTGGTATATTTTAATTGTGATTGGCAGAGTGTGCTAAGTCCAGTTAAAATTTCTCTTATTCTCCTTGTGTGTGAAAATTGATGTATTTGTTGGACTGCCTGAGATCCAATATTAGTTGGAATTCTTGTCGGGGCCTTTCAAAAATATCTGGAATAGATATTGACCTTCCTAGTGTACTGCTCCCTTCACAGCACAAGTCCGCCTGGTAGCTGCTGCCCCCGTTGCTGCTGCTGACCCTATGCTCAGGAGTTCGAGGCCCTCCTCCACCTGCATGCTCCCGCTGCGCCTCATCTCTCGTGGTCTAGTGGTAGAGCGTCACTGCTCTGCCGCTGGACTGCCCTTCTGTCTTTCTATTTTTGTCTGCTTTTTTCTTTTTTCTCTGCCCTTTTTCCTTTCTTCTGCTGCTGCCTTTTTCTGCTTTTTCCTTTTTCCTTGTCCCTTTTGCACTTTTCCTCGTGCTTCGCCGCCCTTGCCGCTGCGATCCCCCACGGCCCTGCCCCCCTCCAGTGACCCTTCCAGCTCCCTGCGCTTCCCGTCTCCCAGCTGTCCAGCCCCCCCACACACTACTCAATGGCAGCCGCTATGCGGTGCAGGTGCAGTCCATTGACCTTCCTATTGGACAGCTTCCTTCACGGCACAGCTCCGCATGGTAGCTGCTGTCCCTGTTGCTGCTGCAGCCCCTCTGGTCAGGGGTTTGAGGCGCTCCTCCACCTGCAGGCTCCTGCCTGCACCTCATCCCTGGTGGTCTAGTGGTAGATCATCACTGCTCTGCTGCTGGACTGCCTTTCTGTCTCTCTTTTTGTCTGTTATTTTCTGCTTTTTCTGCCTTTCTTCTGCTGCTGCCTTTTTTCTGCTTTTGCCTTTTTCCTTGCCCCTTTTGCACTTTTCCTCGTGCTTCGCCGCCCTTGTGATCCCCCATTCCCCTCCAGTGACCCTCTACGCTCACCGCATTTCCCACCTCCCAGATGTCCAGTCCCCTGCACACTACTTAATGGCGGCTGCTGACACGCCAAAGGCAAGCCCGTCTACGCCAGTCTGTGCCTGGACCGCGCCCAGCACCACGGACCCTCATTCTCGGACCTCCCACTGATACGAAGTTAGCACCCTCCTCGCCCTCAATACAGGACGCCACACCGCCTGCCACTTTGCATCACTGAAGGACACCCAAGGCCCCTTCTTCTGCTGAAACTGCAGCTACACCCCCACCCACCTCCACACACCAGCTCCTTCTGCTGCCCAGCCGACCAACAGCTCACCTGACCGGCTCCGCTGCATCCTCCTCAACATCCGCTCGCTCCATTAACATGCCACAGAAATCTTGGACCTTCTCTACGCTGCCTCTCCCGACATCACCTTCCTCACGGAAACCTGGACTAACCCCAGCTCTGGCCGGACATCACCACCGCCATCCCTGTCGGCTACAAAATTTCCTGCAAGGACCATGCCGAATGACCAGGAGGAGGCATCGCCATCATCCACAAGAACACCCTCCGCCTGACCACCCACTCGGACGACCCAACAACAACCATGTAACACCTCCACTTCCAGATCCAGACCAACCCTAACACCACCCTCCACGGCACCCTCGTATACAGGTCTCCCGGACCCCGCCCGCCCTTCACAGATGCCATCGTCGACCTCATCGCACCCCAGGCTCTCTCATCCACAGATTACATCCTACTCAGAGACCTCAATTTTCAACTGGACAACCACAGTGATCAGAACATTGCATCCCTTCTGGAGAACCTCGCCAACATCGGACTCAAGCAGCTAGTCACCGCTCCAACCCACGCAGCGGGATACACGCTCAAATCCGGTTCTCCACCAGTGGAAACATCTCCTACAGCCACACCACCGAACTCCTCTGGACCGACCACCACTGCTTGCGCTTTGACTTCACCATGCCCACTGTACACCACCGCCCTCACTGCCCCCGTCGTAGCTGAAAAAAGGTCACCAAAGAATAACTCACCACCTTCCTCTGCACTACAACACCCCCGACATCAGCAGACGCCAACACCTCAGCACGCAATCTCCAACTACGCCAACACCCTGGCACCTGCCAGGAAGGCCTCCGGCAAACAACACTCCAAGAAAGCCAGCAGGTTCACTCCCACCCTCCGAGAGTCCAGACACACCTGCAGACGACTCGAGAAGAGATGGAGGAACAACAAAACCCAGGAAACCCATGCAACCTTCAAAACCGCCGTCAACGCACACCACCTCATCTTAAAACCACAAAGAAAACATCCCTCCAACACAGAATCAACGCCATCGCACACAACAGCAAAGAACTCTTCGCCATCGTCAAGGAGTTCGCCAGGCCCAACAGCAAGACCACAGATGTCCCTCCCTCTCAAGACCCCTGCCAAAAACACAGCACCTTCTTCAAAATCAATCAGATCTATGACAGCATCAAAACCCAAGACCCTCTCACCATTCCCGACACCACAGCACGCAACCACGCTGCACCCCAACAGATCCTGTTCAACTGGACTCTGCTCACCATAGACGACACACATCTTCCATAGAGCAGCCACCTCCATCTCTGAGCTATGCCATACCATCAACTGCTCCATCTAGACCCCCACCTTCCCCGATGAGTGGAAACACGTCAAGATCAACCCCCTGCTGAAGAAGCCATCCACCGACCCGACAGACCTCAAGAACTTCAGACCCATCTTCCTTGTCCCCTCCCCAGCCAAGGTCATCGAGAAGGCAATCAACGCCCAACTCTCCGAATACATCAAAGGGAACCATGTCCTGGACATCACCCAATCCAGATCAGAAGCAACCACAGCGCTGAGACCGCATTCCTCTCCGCCACTGATGACATCCGCTCCCTCCTCGACCAAGGCGAAACTGCAGCCCTCATCCTACTGGACCTCTCAGCCGCCTTCGATACCGTCTCCAACCGCACCCTAATCACGAAACTCCATGATGCCGGCATCCGCGACAAGGCCTCAACATCATCTCCTACACCGACGACACCCAGCTGATCCTTTCCCTCACCAACAAAATCAACTTCCACAGCGAGATGAAGGCCGTTGCTACCTGGATGAAAGATAGGTAGCTCAACTCGAACAAGACCAAAGTACTCATCCTGGGACCCACCCCCTCAGCCTGGGATGGCTCCTGGTGTCCACTGCACTGGGAATCCTCTCCACCCCCACGACCCACGCATGTAACCTCGGCATCATACTTGAGTCCTCGCTCACAATGAACCGCCAGATCAAAGCTGTATCCTCATCTTGCTTCCACAGGTTTTGCCTGCTTCGAAACACATTCAGATGGATCCCCACAGAATCCAGAAAGGCGGTCACACACGCACTCATCACCAGCAGACTTGACTACGGCGACACACCTCTATGGCAGCATCACCCAGAAACTCATCAGGAAACTACAGAACGTTCAAAACGCCGCAGCCAGACTGGTCCTCAACATCCCCCGCCACAGCCACATCACCGTACACCTTTAAGAACTCCACTGGCTTCCAGTCAACAAAAGAATCACTTTTAAGCTCCTCACACATGCCTTCAAAGTTCTCCACGACGCAGGACCTGCATTTTTGAACCACCACCTCTCATTCCACGTACCCACCAGACACCTTTGTTCCGCCCAACTGGCCCTGGCCACCGTCCCATAGATCCACAAGACCAAAACCGGAGCAAGATCCTTCTCCCACCTCGCCGTCAAGACCTGGAACACCCTGCCTCTCCACCTCTGGCAATCCCCGTCGCTGACTCAATTCAGGAAGGATCTCAAGAACTGGCTCTTTGACTGAACCCTTGGGCCCAGACGGATCAGCAGCCCTCCCCCAATGCCTTGAGACCCTTACGGGTGAGTAGTCGCACTATATATACCCCTTATTGATTGATTGATACCTTTTCCTCGTTGTGAAGGAGGAGCTGGTTCTAGTGCTTGATTTTGAGTAGTGATAAAACCTCTGATTTGATCTGCGGAACTGATATTGATGATCCCTTTTTGGTGGAATAAAAGGTACTGGAGGTTTGAACCGAATGATGCTGCCACTATGTATATTTTGTTAAACCCACTTGTCTGTTATTTTTCTCCACTCTTCCAGATGTTTTGTTACATTCCCTCCAACTAAAGTAGCGAACAGAGCAGACCGAATGTTGGACTCATTGTTTGTTATTTTGACACCAAGATTTCCACAGAGTGGAGTATCCGTAGGATTGTTGAGACTGTTGTTGTCTGCCTCGATATGATCTTCTTGAAGCTTGTTGCTGTTGTCGAGTTTGATACCTTACTGTTGTGTATAATACGACCTTTGATGAGGTAGAACCCTCTGCCTCTGGTACTGTCTGGAATCCCTGCAATGATATTGGGAACAATTAAACTGCTTTTTTTCCTTTAATCTTACAGCTCCATTTCCTCATCTGCACAAAGACCAAAGAGGGCAAAATCTGAAAATTGAAGATTTAATGTTTTCTGTTGAGCAACTGGTTAGAAGGTGGTAAGACGAAGCCAGGAAGAGCGCCTGATAGAGAAGCCATGGCAGCAATTTCCAGCTGCCAAATCCGCAACATCAACAGCAGCACCAATAACTTGATTGGAAACTGGTTGTCCTTCATTTAGGCTCTCTAGGAAATCTTGTTTCCTTTATTCAGGTAGACCTTTTGCAAAGATTCCCATAAAGCTCTGTCATATGTCCCTAATAGTGCAGAATCACTAGCTGTTTTATGGGCTTTAGCAGAGGAAGAAAAGGCTTCTTGCCTGTTCTCTTAGATCTCTTCCAGGGGAATCCTCATCAAAGTCTTAAGCACTGAATTGTCTTGCCCACACACAGGACCCCAGGGCACTTTGTAAAATAAATATATCTGCATATGTGCAAGCTCTTGTAAGAGACAGAAGAGCGCATATATACAGAAACATAGGCTTTGCAGCCTATAAAAGGGATAGAAATGGCCACATCATTAATTTAATGTTTTATTTTAAAAACATTCCCAAATGAAGTACTAGAAATAGTGGTAAGTGACTAAAAATATCGGTCACAAACCTCTTTTTTATATAATGTAAAATATAAAGGAAATGCAGGGCACTGTTAGCACAGCTAGATTAGAAAACTGAACTGTGCCTTTAAGGCTTCACCCTTGCTCCAGTGCCCCATCATGCGCCAGGGTTGACAGTTAGGTCAGTTCATTTCTCCCACCTTTTTGGCTTTATTTTTTTTTTTACAAACATCTTTTTTGCAAGCTGATCTAACCAACGTCACTTGATGTCCCATAGTACTAGAAAGGGTTTAAATATTTTTCTGGCAGGAATTTGCAATTTTTTTCCAGTCCGAATCTTTGTGAAGTGCCCGGCCAGCGGCAAGACAAAAGTTCACACATATCCTCATAACTCCAACATAGTATGTCTTCCAGACGACCATCATCCAGAAGACTGTGAACACTGCCAAAAAATGTCCAGAAGAACCCAGAAGTATAGGCAAGGGATCAGACTGCTTGGGCTACAGGAGAGGCTTCAGAAGACAGCCTCAGGATGTCAGGATAGGTGAGAGGGACATTTGTCACCAACCTCTGTGCACTCTTCATGTTCTAGAGACAACCCAAGAGGTAGATTTAAACATCACAGGAAATCTGTCAGCAAACTTCGTTCCAAATCAACATCGAGACCTATGATGTCAAAAAACGGTACAGTAGCCACCCTAATGCTCACCATTGAGATGGGGTACTTCTCCATCAACAAAACACAGTAAGTTGACATCGAGACCTAGACTAAAGTCGAGGCCTTGATGGATGCTGAGACACCCAACGACGATACCAAGACACCCATCATAGGCATAGACGCAGAGACACTCACCACCAGTGCTGAGTCAACCACCATTGACGCCCAGACCACAGCCATCGATATCAACTATGAAAAAGCCATCCCATTCGACGCCAAGACCTCCATCCTATGCTTCTCCATTGCAGAGACATACAGGGCATTAGCTCTGTCGTCTCAAAAAAAGACCAGTGCCACACTCCCCAGACTCAGAGTATTCCAGTGCGTATTCAGCCCCACTAGATGCAATGCCAGTAGTCAGTTTATCTGCTACTCCTTTGCCCACAAGGTGTATCTGGGTTTTTCTTACACTGCCACCAAATACGCCTATTTCACCACAGGGATCAAGATCATCAGTGGTTCCTCAGGCCTCATATAGGTCTGTGACTAAGGAGATTCCACAAAAAAGGGGACGTACCAAATCTAGAACTCCAAGAAAATATAAAACCCGAAGAAGATCTAGAACACCAAGAAGATCTAAATCCCCTTCTAGATGTCACAAACGTCATAGTGGAAGATCATCATAACACAGGACCTCCAAACAATACCATTAGTCACCATCATCACACTCCACACATTCTTCTATTGGAGATTATTCTTCAACACTACTGGATTCACCACCCATCAAAGTATCTCAAATAGATGACATCAATACTTTCAATTAAGTTTTAGTAAGAGAAGCTGCCAAATTAAACATTTCTATCCTGACACCTAAAACTTCTACTTTGGTAATTTTTGACACTCTCCATCACAGATCTTCAAGGCCTTTATTACCCTTAGTTACAGGTCTCTTGGAACCTGCCATGCACCTATTCATCAATATGAAAAACAGGAGTCACACATAGACCCAAGAGGACAAAGGTATCCGTTTTATCTGCAACAGTGTCCTAAAAGGTATCATTTAAGAACAAAGTTCATCATTTATATAATACTTAACAAATGTATTATATAATACTTTAGCAAAAGTATTGATATCTATGGAGGACCTGTAAATAAAAATATGGCCAGTATGAAACAAAGACAGATGGTATTATTTTCAAGTTATTTCAATACAAGTATTGGCAGCATCAATTTATACTTAAAAATAAGTGCTCAATGTGCAAGGTGAACATACAGTGCTTGTGAAACTCGTGTGGACAGCGCAAAGTTGCATTTGCTAAAGTATTGGATAATACATTTGTTAAATATTATATAAATTATGAAACTTTTTTCTTAAATGATACCTGTTAGGATACTGTTGAAGATATAAATGTAACTATTCCTGGGACCACCTTCTGTGAAGTCTGCACCTTCCAGATTGCTGAAGAAATATAAGGCTCCAGCTCCTCTTTTTTTTAAATGAGATCCTCCAGTAGGTTCGCTGATCATCTCACCTGCAAAGCAATCATACACATTTGCGCCTTCCCCCACTGCTCCTCATGAAAAGGAGAGTGAATACGTGGATTCAGCAGAAAGGAAGATATGTAGTACAAGGGCACTCTGAAAACTGCAAGTTTAACTGCTTTCATGAGAAAAATGGTCTTTATGGGACTCTCTTGAGAGCATCGTAAAAGAAATGCCAAGAGAAATAAAGAAGGATTTTCAGGAAATTTTGCAGGAGGGGAAAGCAGCTGATGCTTCTGACCTGTCTGCCCATGCTTATTGCCATGGGATATGCCTCAGGTGCAATGCAGGGTTAAGATTGATAGGATTGAAACCTGATGCACAGCAAATGCTCATAAATACTTTTACGGGAAATTTTCTCTTCGGATCTAATGCAGGTGATGAGATGACCAGAATGAAATCGGAGTTAGACACACTGAAGGCCAGAAAAAAAGAAAGAACATAGAAGATGCTACAAAAGTGTTATGACAAAAAATGCTTCCCCTAGAGGGTTCAAGCCCATCAGTGGCAGTCTCAACAACAACAACAGCAGCAGTTGCAACAGCAGCAAAGGCAGCCCTATCAACCCTGAAGGCCCTCTAGATGCAGAGGAGGCCAACAAACGGCTGCCACGAGAAAAACCTTCATAGACACAATGAAGGCTTTCTTTCCTCCTCTCTGTTAGTCACTCCAGTGGGGAGAAACATTTCACACCATATCGAAGAGTGGTACATCATAACAAAAGACAAATGGGTCTTGAATATTGTTCAGAAGGGATATTCTCTTAAGTTCTAATCTCATCCACCTACACCACCAAAGAAATACTTTCAATTACATCAAAACTTTATTCACAAGGAAGTGAACACTCTATTACAAAAACATGAGGTGGAGGAAGTACCTTCTTAGCAAAATGGAACAGGAATTTATTCCTGTTACTTTCCGGTGCAAAAGAAAAGCCCAAAACGAGACTTCAGACCTATTCTTGATCTGAGAGTAACAAGCAAATGGATAAAGAAATGGAGGTTCGGGGTAAAATCTACCCACATTTACATTAAGGAGACTGGATGTGCACAATAGACTTACAAGAAGTTTATTTCCACATTGCAATTATAAAGAAACAGAGGAAATTCCTAAGATTCATGGTAGGAAAACTACCAGTTTAAAGTTCTGCCTTTTGGCCTCAAGCCAGCTCCTCACACTTTTTCAAAGTGCATGGCAGTTGTACTGACACACCTACAAAAACCCAAAAAAAATGTTTCAACTTATCTGGATGGTTGGATGATAAAGGCTTCATCTCCAGATATAGTAAAAAATAGAATTAAAACAGAAGCAAACATCTTGCAGAAACTGGGTTTGAAAATCAACTTTCCGTAATCAATGATCATTCCAGTACAAAAGCTTCACTACTGGTATGATTGGTATGACACCCCAATGTACAGTATAGTATGGTATGGGTTGTCATTGTACAGTATGGTATGGTATTTTATTGCCTGTCATTATATAGTACTGAATGATATGGCCTGTTGGTGTATACTATAGTATGGCATGGTATGATAAGTATACAAAGGAGGGACTACAGGGCTTTTTCCTCTATCACTGTCGAGGGAGGTCCAGCATAGGTTCCCTAATGATAGGGTATGGTATGGTATGGTATGGTATGGAATGGACTTTCATTTCATAATAGTAATGGTAAGGTGTGGCCTGTCATTGTATAGTATGGTATGGTATGGTCTGTCATTTTATAATATCGAATGATATGGTGTGGCCTGTCATTATATAGTATGGTATGATACGCACTGTCATTGTATAATATGGAATGGTACGATATGGCTTGTCATTATATAGTATGGTATTATATGGACTGTCATTGTATAGTATGGAATAGTATGGTATGGTAAGGCCTGTCATTGTATGGTATGGTAAGGTAAGGCCTTTCATTGTAAGGTATGGTATGAACTGTAATTTTGCAGTATGGTATGATATGGCCTGTCATTGTGGTATGGTATAGTATGGTATGGCATGTTATGGAATGGTAAGGTTTGTTATGGTTTGTCAGTGTACGGTATGGTATGTATAGTATGGTATGGCCTGTCAATGTATAGTTTGGCATGGCATGGTATGGCCTGCGATTATATAGTAAAGTATGGCCATCATTGTATAGTATAGTACAGTATGGTAAGGCCTGGTGGTGGAATGGTAAAATGTAGTATGGCCTGTTATAGTATGGTATAGTATGGTATGGTATGGCCTGTCATTGTGTAGTATGGTATAGTGTGTTGTGGTATGGTGTGGCCTGTCATTGTATAACATAGTATGGTATGGCCTGTCACTGTGTTATATGGTATGGAATGGCCTCTCGTTCTATAGTAATGTAGGGTATGGTATGCTATGTTCACTCATTGTATGGTATGGCCTGTAATTGTATAGTATGGTACAGTATGGCCTGTCTTTGTATTTAAGTTATGGTATGGCTTGTCATTGTATACTATAGTACAGTACATGTAGTATGTATGTCCTGTAATTGCATAGTAAAGTATAATATGCCGTGTCATTGCATGGTATGGCTTGGTATGGTATGGAATTACCTGGCATTAAATAGTATGGTATGGTGAATAAATGATTCCTAGAGCACGCAGCTGTCCCACAGACATCAATCACTACCTAGGCTGAACAGAGGGAGACAAGTGCAATGCTAATTACCATGACTGGGATACTCAGGTTTTCAGTTGTTTTTTAAAGGTTTGTTCATTGGGAGATGCTCAAATTTTACAATGGAAGAGCATGCCAGAGTACAGGGGCCCAGAAGGAAAAAGACTGGCCACCTAAACGAGATCGCCATAATGCTGAATAAGAGGATCTGAGAGATCATTTAGGATGGAATGGTCTAATTTTGTCCCTCAAGTACAGCGGACCTCTGTTATGAAACGCCCTAAAGGTAATAATAATACATTTGCAGTAGATACCTAGTCGCACCGGAAGGCCAATGTAGGTTTCTCAGGTGTTCCGAAATGGATTCCTATCTGGGACACTCAGTAGAAGCCTGGTGGCTGCATGCTGTATCAGATACACGCAGCTAAGAAGATAGTCCGGAAGACCCAAATACAAAACGTTGGAATAGTCCAAAGGAGAGGTGATCGGGGAATGATCAATGGTTTTCCTAACACATTCAGGAACAAGCCTAAGAATTATTTTAAGGCTTTTGTGTAGGCCTTCACCTGCGGAGCAAAAGATAACTCCTTGTAAACTTTGACTCCAAAATTTCTAACCTCCTCCAGTGGAGTGGGGGAAGGCCAAATTCTGAGGGCCACCATGCACTAGATCAGTTTGAGGGTGCGCAGTGAAAGAGCAGTAATTCAGTTTTAGCCAAGTTTAGTTTTAAACAACTGCTCCTCATCCAGTTATCCACTTCCACGAGGCAAGATTGAAAAGTATGTTGTAGTTCACTATTAACCTCTGAGAAGATGAACAGTAGTTGAATGTCGTCTGCATATGACAGCACCTTAAATCCAAAAGGCTGAATGATCTCCGATGAAGGTGCCATGTAAAAGTTAAACAACGTAGGGCTAAGGGCAAAGCCATGTGGGACACCTTGTTTCAGTAGCTTAGGAGATCATGTAAAAGGAGGCAGAAGGGCAGCTTGGTATTGGTCTGATAAAAATGGTGCTGCATGACCTCTCATTGTATTGTGTCATATGGTATGGAATGATATGGCATGTCATAGTATGGTATGGTATGGTATGGCATGTCATTGTATAGTATGGTATAGGATGGCCTGTCATTCTATAATATGACATGGCATGTCATAGGATGGCCTGTCATTCTATAATATGGTATTGCCTGTCATTCTATTATATGGTATGGCTTGTCAAAGTATGGAATGGTATGGTATGGCCTGTCATTGTATGGAATGGCGTGTCATTTTGTAGTGAGGTATGATTGTATTGTATTGTAGTGTTATTGTAGCATGGGATTGCATGGTATGCTATGGTATGATTTATTATGGCATATTTTGTCATTGCATAGTTGGTATGGTATAACCTGTCATTGTATAGTGAGGTGTGGCTTGTAATTGCATTGCATTGTATGGTATGGTATGGTATGCCATGCCATTGTAAGATATGGGATGGTATATTCTGTCACTGTATATTATGGCATGGTATGATATGGTATTGTATAGCATGTTATTGTGTACTATGGTACAGTATGGCCTGTTATTGTATAGTATGGTATGGCCTGTCACTGCATAGTATGGTATGGTATTGCAATGACTGTCATTGCATGGTATCGTATAGTATAATATGCTATGGTATAGTCTCTTATTGTATAGTGTGGTACAGTATGGCCTGTCATTGTATAGTATGGTATGGAATGGCCTTTCATTGTACAGTATGATATGGTATGGCCTGTCATTATATAGTATGATATGTATGATATGGTATGATATTGTATAGTAAGGTATGGCCTGTCATTGTACAGTATATTACGGTATGGTATGGCATGGTATGGTATTGTATAGTAGACACTGCATTGTATGGTATGGTATGGAAAAGTATGGCCTGTCATTATACAGTATGGTATGGTATGGAAAAGGATGGCCTGTCATTGTACAGTATAGTATCGTAAGGACAGTCATTGTATGGTATGGGATGGTATGGTATGGAATGGCCTGTAATGGTATGTTATGCTATGGCCTGTCATTGTATAGGATGCTATTGTATGGTATGGGCTGTTATTGTATGGTATGGCCTGTCATTTTTTGGTACGGTATAGTATGGCCTGTCATTGTATGGTATGGTATGGTATGGCATTGCCTGTCACTGTATAGTATGGTATGATATGGCCTGTCATTGTATGGTATGATATGGTGTGGTATGGTACGGCCTGTCATTGCATAGTGTGCTATGTTATGGTATAGTGTGGTTTGTCATGGTATAGTATGGTATGGTGTGGCCTTTCAGTGTATTGTTTGTTATGGTGTGGCCTGTCATTATATGGTATAGTATAGTATGGTAAGGTCAGTTGTTGCTTAATATGTTGCATTATAGTATGTTACAGTGCGGACTGCCATTGTATGCTATGGTATAATATGGCTTGCACTGTGTAGTGTGGTATGGAAAAGAATGGCTATTTGAGATGGCCGGGGAGCGGACATGAGCAGCAGGTGCGCCACTGGCGCGGCAGGGGTGAATTTAAGGCAAGCCCGTCTGCGTCTGGCGGGGGCCAGGGTCTAGTAACTCTGGTCCTCCTCAACCGGAAAGGCATCATTACACTGCTAACCAGGTAAAAGCACTACAACCGGAATACACTTCTAATTGCCAGTCTTTCGATCCATGGGTGAGTCCATTTTTCTGTAGTGGCTGTAACTTCCCTTCCCTAACTTTGGCAAATTACAATGACCGTAATGCTCTGTTTCTACCCTCTGTTTACAGCACTGACGCTATGACCAGAACGGATGGCCACATCTCTAAGTCACTGGGAGAACCAGATCATGTTAGGGAATTTCTTTTTTTAGCATGAATTGCCCGTCTTTTTCTAAACACCAACAACATCTATTTAACTTTCTATGTGACTATAAACCAGATGCACTCTTCCTTACTGAGACTTGGCTGCATGAGGGATCTTCACCAGATGTAATTGCTGCTCTCCCCCTCAACTACTCTATAGTTAGGAAAGACAGACAAGACAGGTCAGGCAGGGGCATCATTTTTAAAAACAATGTCCAGTATAAAATTAAAGAATTACCCATCCTGCCTGTGAAGCTCTGCTTTTTGCGTGCTCGCTTACACACAAATTTACACTATCAGGGGCTTTGGTGTATTGTCCCCCAGGATATGCAGGGAATTGGTGTACCTCCTTTCTGGATCTAGTAGCTCCACATATATTAAAATCGGCCAATCTCACTTTACTTGGTGATATCAATCTTCACCTAGAAGATCTTAAGTGTACTCAGAGTTCCACCTTCATGATAGAGGATCTTGGTGCCCTTAATCTGAATCTGTGTAACTCTGCTCCCACTCATGTGGGTGGTCATCGCTTGAATCCGCTCTTTTCAAATTTGGAGGACCTGGTCACTGCTCCCCCTCTCCCGCTACTGTGGTCCGACCATTTCGCTGTGCCTTTCAATGTTAGAATTCCGACTTGTCCTGCATCAATAAATCCTACCAACACGTCGAAATCGAGTAATGGGTCTAAGTTGAAAGTTCCAGCCTTTAATAAGCTACTCCATCGTACCAGGCCTGACTAAAAACAAGTGTCTGATATAGATCAGGTTTGGGTTCACAATTGGCTTATGGAGGCCGTGGAGGAAATTTTACCGGCCACTATAAAACACCCAGCCCAGGCTGGTCTTTGCCGCCGGCTCCCTGGTTTAATAAAATACTGAGACTAGAGAAAAAACAATGTAAGGTTTTGGAAAGACTTTGAAGAAAGGTGTAGCAATTCAAGAAAATACTTTGCCAAGTGTTGTTGAAGCAGTAAGTGACAGAGAGGCAGTTGTAGCTTGATGATCCTTTATTAACAGAAGATCCCAGCCATCCATCAGCAGGGCAGCTCCCAACTGACCTGTACATTCAAGTAATCGCATTCCATTCCCATGGTAACCTACAGTACATGACATCATAGTGGCAATCACATCTAGTGCCAGAAAAGGGCCCAGCTGTGATTGCCAATAAACACACTGTAAGGAATACCACACACCTCCCTCCTTTGATAAACAACAAAAGAAACAACAAAACAATAAGAAAGAATGATATAAGACTAAGTAGATAAACAGCAACAGTGGGAAGAGGGCACCCACCAGTGATTAAACATAATCTACCAAGTGCCCAGGTCTTTTAACAATACGACTAGACTTCCTTGGGACAACACCATCCTTTGACTCAGGTGAGTTCACAACATTACCACCAGCACTTTTAACTACAACAATCCTGTTCATGTTCCAAATGCGGTGATCTTGAGTGTGTACAGCATTATTAAAGGTTTTCACAACAAGAATGGGTTTTGAAAATTTCATAACACCACCCAAACCTGGACGCTTGACAGCGACCAAATCCCCAACCTGTACGTTGAGTTTTTTCACTGAATGTTTGTCATCAAAATATTCCTTCCTCTGCGCAATTTTTCCCTCTTCTCTCATGCGCCAACCCTCATCATCACACCTTTTGCCAACTTCCCCTTCGAATTCATTGACCCAGGGAGGTTCCACAAATGTGTTTGGTAATCTCCCCCTAAAAAGTTGAAAAGGAGTTTTGCCTGTGGTGCAATGAGGAGTAAACCTATACATTTCAACTTGCCTTAACAATTCCTCTTTCCAGTTTTGAGAATTAGCCTTGGCCACCGCAATGGTTTCCTTGAGAACCCTGTTCAGCCTTTCCACCATCCCATTGGTCTCTGGATGGTAGAGAGAGCACTTTTTGTGATCGATAGAATGATCAGAAAGGAACTCACTCATCTCCTTAGAGACCAACTGCACACCATTGTCCGTGAGGATAGTGCGAGGGAACCCTTCATGCCCAAACAGAACATTTAAAAAACCTGATGACGTCTTTACTCTCAATAGAATTGGAAATGCTAACTTCAGGCCACCTGGAGAACATGTCGATGACGACAATGACAAATCTTTGCACACCCTCACCATGAATTGGTCCCAGGATGTCTAAAGCAATCTCACACCAGGGACCATCAAGTAAACTCCTGATCTCCATGGGCTGAACTCTAGTTTGCTTCGTCTTGTCACTGAGTGCACACACTGAACATTCTCTGACAAGTCTTTCAACCATCTTGTCCATACCAGGCCACCAGTAAGAACAACGAAGCCTCTCCTTACACTTAGACATCCCCAGGTGAGACACATGTGCAAGTTCAATTAGCTCCACCCTTAGCTTCTCATGAGGAATCAGTTTTGTCCCCCTAAACAGTAAACCCTTATTGACACTCAGTTCATCCTTGACCTTCCAAAACGACTCACATCCAGAGGTACCGACTTTCTTGGCATGCCAACCACACTCCAAAAGATGAATCACTTCCATGAGAACACAATCAGAGGAAAGTGCATCTCGCCACATATCCTCCGAAATGGTTTTGCAATCAACCAAGCACACAAAGTTAGCCTCTTCATTATCATCAGAACACTCATTATCATCAGATGAAGCATCCTCAACGGAGACCAACCTGGAGAGCGTGTCAGCAATAGTATTCCTCACACCTGGAAGATACTCCAGATGAAAGTTGTACTCTTGAAGAGCAATTACCCACTTGGTAATTCTACTGGAAACCTGATCCAAACCCTTCTTTGTAAAAACCTCAACGAGGGGCTTATGATCAGATCGTACAACAAATCTCGAACCCCACAGGAATGTCTTCAGCTTCCTGACAGCCCAATGCACAGCCAAGGCCTCCCTCTCAATGACAGAGTATCGTGTTTCAGCATCTTTCAACCCACGGGAGATAAACATGATGGTATTGACACCATTCTCACCTTTTTGTTGTAAAACAGCACCAAGACCTTTGAGGCTGGCATCAGTGGTGACAAAGGATTGCTTCTTGGGGTCAAAACTCTTGAGTTTGGGTGCAGCACTCAGAAACTTTTTTAGATTAATGAATTCCCTCCTCACACGCTCCATCTCACGTAAAAGCAACACCTTTCCTCAATCGGCACCTCATATTGACACTTAACTCAGCAAAAGATTTAGAAATTTCCCATAAAACTCCACCGTGCCTAGAAATTTCATCAATTCCTCACGTGATGTCGGTGAAACCATTCTAGAAATAGTACCAACCAACTCACCTTTGGGGAAAACCCCATCACCAGAAATGGTGTGACCCAAGTAGTCAACCACCTTGGTGCCAAACTTGCCTTTTTTCCGCTTTAATGGTGAGATTAGCTTTAGTAAGCCTACCCAACACCTCTCTCACACACCTCTCATGGTCAGCCTCACCCTTACCAAAAACCAGGATGTCATCCTGGTAAACACAGACACCACTAATGCCTTTTAAAACTCTCTCCATCACCCTTTGAAAAATAGAAGCAGCCGAAACCATACCAAAGGGAAGTCTGACAAACCTGAAGGTGCCAAAGGGAGTCACAGAAGCTGTCAAGTCCCTTGACGACTCTTTCAATTTGATCTGGTGATACGCTGAAGTGAGATCAATGGTACTAAAAACTGTGGCACCCCCAAGTAGTAGAACAAGTTCTGTTATGTTGGGCAGGGGATATCTATCAACAGTAACACACTTGTTAAGGTGTCTTAAGTCCACACACAGGAGTAGACTACCATTGGCCTTCCTGGTGGCGACAACAGCCGCAAGCCATTCTGTGCCCTTCACCTCTTCTATAATGCCACCATCCTTAAGTTTTTCAATCTCAAGACTCATCTCATCACGAACAGCAAAAGACACATTTCTCACCTTACAGTGTATAGGTTGAGCATGAGTGACCAACCGTATTTCGTGTTCGTAGTCCACCAAACATCCCAATTCCTCCCTGAAAACCTGTGGAAACTCTTTTCTCATCCGCAACACCAAATCTGGATCATCCAACACACCAACAGGACATACCATGTCTTTGTCCTTTAAGGGAATGGGAACGGGACCACTGGGATCCAAGATGACTCCTAAATCACCTTGATGCGACCAGCTTCTGACACTGTCACCTTTTTGAGAGACTTAAATTTTCCCGGAGGTTAACCTGTGTTTATACTCAATAACGCCCTCAAAGAAACCATGCAACTTGATAGGCTCTCCACCATAGGCACAAGGCTTAATGTCAGGTTGATTTAGTTTAACCTTGCCATGGAGGGAATTTTGATAAAAACAGTTAGAAACAATTGTTATTTTAGCCCCGGAATCAAATAGAACATCAGTAGCCTCACCATGAACACTGATGGTATCTACGGGTGAGCTTTTAACTGAGGAATCCCCATGGGCTTGTAAAATAACTTGACCACACACAAAATCAGCCTCTTCTTGCACCGAATCAATCCCCACAGACACCTCTTTAACTGAAGGTTTGGGAATTTTAGCTTTGCAAGCAACTGCAAAGTGTCCCTTCTTTCTACATTTCGTGCAAACTGCCTTTATTGCTGGACAATTCCTGTCATTCGCTAAGTGCCCAACTTTGTCGCATCTGTAGCACCTCCTCACATTAGCAGCAACCCTGGGGCTGTCATTTTCTTTCTTCTTTACACTCTCTTTACTCTTTTCTTTAATAAGGTGAATATTAGCAACATCCTTCTCATTTGCTTTTTTAATAACTCCAACGCATTCCATGGAATGTTCCACCTTCTTGGCAACGGCCAAGACTTCATCTAACGAAGGGTCATCTTTTAACCACAACTCATCACGTACTTTTTCAATCATACAACCAACCATAAATTGATCACGTATGCGCTCATCCACCAATCTCCCAAAATTACAAGATGGTGCAAGCCTGTGAAGATCAGTGACATAAGTCTAAATAGATTCTCCTTCACCTAATCTCACACCAGGGACCATCAAGCCTCTTCATTATCATCCTGCCGACTTCATTATCATCCTGCCGACTACGCCAGTGTAGCAATTCAAGAAAATACTTTGCCAAGTGTTGTTGAAGCAGTAAGTGACAGAGAGGCAGTTGTAGCTTGATGATCCTTTATTAACAGAAGATCCCAGCCATCCATCAGCAGGGCAGCTCCCAACTGACCTGTACATTCAAGTAATCGCATTCGATTCCCATGCTAACCTACAGCACATGACATCATAGTGGCAATCACATCTAGGGCCAGAAAAGGGCCCAGCTGTGATTGCCAATAAACACACTGTAAGGAATACCACAAAAGGCTTATACGGCGGATGCTAAAATGAATTACAGAGCAACACTAAAGAAATATCACAGGCTCTGTAAATCTGCTCGAGCAGAGTTTTATTCAGATAAAAGTTTAAGCACTCAAAACTGCTCTAAAACACTATTTATGGTGATTAAGGAATTAGCTGACCCGTGTATCCTGCCTCCCACTCCTTTGCTTTCTCAAACCCAATGTGATGAGCTAACTCTCTTCTTTACCCAAAAAGTGGAAAATATCCACTCTCAATTGGCGATGAACTGCACGCATGGAGCACAATTAAGTGACACTGCTGTTTATGCTGACACTCAGAATCCTACTCAAGCAGATTGCCGGGGCACTTCGACCAATTCTGGTCTGTTATCTAACTTAAGGACATTGGGGCACATGCATCAAGCTAGGCAATTGTGATTCCTTAATAGCGATTATTAAGGAATCGCTATTAAGGAATCGCAATTGCCTATGCATGTAGGTTTTGCAAAAATATTTGCGATTCCTACACATTCCTTAATTGCGAATCGCAAATAGCGATTTGCAATTAAGGAATGCCTTCCCATTCATTCCTATGGGCCTAGAGGCCCATAGGAATGAATGGGAAGCCATTCGCAATTTGCGAGTACCAAATAGGTACTTGCAAATTGCGAATGCAGGCGAAGACACTCCACCCACTTCTGAAACTGAATTAAATTTACATATCTTGAGTTGGAATGTTGCCGGCTTGGCATCTAAAATCGATTTGGAGGATTGGATAAAAATAGTTCAAATGTATGATATACTTATGCTGCAAGAAACTTGGGCAACACGGGAATTATATCAAGAAGGGTTTGAATGTTATAATATAGTTGCCCCTACCCCCAAGATTGGATGCCCATCAGGTGGACTTTCTATTTGGGTTAAAATCTCTGCGGTGGTAGTGTTAAGGCCTTAACAACAGATAATGATAATTTTCAGGCTTTGATTTATACACGGGGTGTCTCCATTTGTTTTATTAATTTTTATAATAATGATTTTCACACTGTCCCAAATATGAACTTCACTAATTTGTTTAACTTTATCTCTCCCTTACAAAGGCAAAAAATGTTCGACAAACTAGTTGGTATCTGTCTAGGTGGCGATTTTAATGTTAGGATTTCAAGCAATAACGAACCACCTATTGACTCCCATGTCAACAAACGCCTATGTAATAGGGGGGTAGAATTGCTGGACTATCTGTCCAACCATAATTTAACAAACGTAATGGAAATTGCGGCTATACCCCACAAAGATAATTATATTGTACCAACATATAGAGGGCGAGGTTGTGCCTCTATTATTGACTACGTGTTTATATCTGCCACATTGGAAGACTGTCTGTTAAAGGCTGAGGTCATACCAACTTCTTTGGGCGATCATAATCCCATTGCTACAACATTAAGATTCACCCCTAGGCCGGAATTTGTTAAAGAATGTGGGGCCAGTAATTTAGTGCCCTCTACTGATAATTTAAGATTGGCTTGGCGAGGTGTCGATAATAATGATCTATTTTTAAGGATGATAAAAACTCACTCGACACTTATCGATACCTGTTTGTCACTATACGATCATAAGTTTGGGGTAATTAATGCCTTTGTCCAACTTTTGGGGGCATTAAACAAATGATATCTAGAACGATAGCGGAGCACAATCGGGGACCTCGGTGGTTCAACAGTGCTTGCTCTAGAGCAAATAGAGAGCTCCGTGAGGCACTTATGATGAGCCCAAGGGACCCGGTACTTGTAAAGTCTCTGAGGCACCAATATAAATGTATCACGAAACAGCGGAAAGACGAGGTTTTAAAAGAACGATGGGATAACCTTGCTTGTGCCACCAGACTTAATAACGGGAATGGTTTCTGGTCGGCAGTCAAGGACATGAGATCTGTAGGCCTCACACTAACACCTATAAGCTGTACCATTACCAGCGAATCCTGGGTACCCCATTTTTCAAAGATCTATCAAGCCACATCACGGATGGAGGATTCATATAATTATCAAAGAGCCTCAAGGATCGAGATATCCGTGCTAGAAGTTGAGGACGCTATACATCATAGTCTGGGCAATAAAGCTCCTGGCCCAGACGGGCTACCGATAGATCTTATTAAATACAAACCTGAATTTTGGGCACCCCTTTTACTTAATGTTTTTAATAATTTAACTGTTGCTTCAATTCCCAGCACATGGTCTACTAGTATTATTGTCCCTATTTTTAAAAAGGGCGATCGTTCCAACCCTAGCTGCTACAGACCAATCTCCCTGATTGACAACACTCTAAAAATTCTTGGGAGGATCCTGTTTAACAAGATCAGGTCCTGGGCCGAGGATGAACATATTTTAAATTCTTGTCAGTTAGGTTTTAGAAGTAAAATAGGCACAGTTGAACAGTGCCTAAACCTTAACTTGATTATTGGTAAATATAGCGTAGCACGGAAATCCCCTATTTATCTGGCCTTCATGGACCTTACATCAGCATTTGATTTTGTCAACAGGTCACGTCTTTGGTCGATTCTTTTAAAATATGGGTTGGACGAAGTTTTAGTTCATTTTTTGGCGTATTTACATAGGGACTTGAAGGCCCGGGTGCGGATTGGTAAAGGCGGAGAGGTTTCACAGGACATCATTGTTGGTAGAGGGGTCAGGCAGGGGTGCGTATTGGCCCCACTCCTATTTATTCTATACATTAATGATCTGCATGATTCCCTGACCAAGCTCACCAATGATGTTCCTGTTATTGATGGTAACATCCTCCCCGCCTTACTATATGCGGATGATGCGGTCCTAATGGGCCGCACACCAAACGCACTGCGCACTTTAGTCCAGGGCTTTGTTGATTTTATGGCCGCTTTAGATCTCCGCACAAATTTTAACAAATCATTTTTAATGGCATACGGCCCGAAAAAGCATCTTGTTAACTCAATTTCTATAGGTAATGAACGTTTACATCGCACTTGCACTTTTCCCTATTTGGGGCTGGTATTTGCAGCCAATGGCTCATGGAATGATCACGTGGCACATAGTAGGGGCAAGTTTGCAAAAGCAATTAATTCTGTCCTGTCCCTTCCCCAACCGAAAAAAGTCGAGGTGGTACTTTCTATTATTAAAATCTTCAAATTACAATGTATCCCTGCGGCAACTTACGGTGCAGAAGTTTGGGGCTTCACAAACTGCGGTGGTATACAAGGTGAGGAAAATAGATTCTGCAGGAAATTGTTGGGGGCCCCGATCTCCTCATCACGGTATATCTGTCATGGGGAGTTAAAACTGACATATATTGAAGATTATATCAGGGCTCGTCGAGCTATATTCTGGCTAAAAATCTGGCAAAACCCTGCGGCGATCCTCACTAGAAACATAATTATTGACTGCCTTAAATGTGATAAGGGCAGGGATATACCGTGGCTAGCCGCTGAAAGGGAAAGCCTAAATAGTGTGAACCTTGAACACATTTTTCTAAACCCAAGTGACATGGGCGGAGTTAGTAAAAAATCGCTCCAAGAGGCGCTATACGATAAGTATAGTAGGGCTAGACACGATGATGAGCTCCTAAAATCTTCAGTAGCAAGGTATATGTCCTTAGAAGTTGCACGATGGCCGCCATTTTATCTGCCATCGAGTTACCTTCTAAAGAATTTTGGTAGCTGGGAAAGAGGTTTGTTGTTCCGTTTAAGGGCAGGTACTATGAAATATATGCTTTGTTTCCCCTTGGGGTTCAATGTTAAGCTTGACCAAATGCTATGCCCATGCAACTATTATAGCAAACAAACGATGTTACATTTCTTATTTTTCTGTAATTTTTATCAAATGTACACAAAAACGTTTTTGATTCCTTTTTTTAAGAAAACTGCCATTATTGATCATAAAGCAGCCTATACAGAAATTCTTAAATTGGAGGATGATGCTTTGGTTTTCCGCGTAGGATCATTTTTGAAAGCGGCAGTTCGTTCACGTACCTCAATGAGCATTCAATGATGGCTTAATTTTCACGCATTTTTATCCATCTATCCACCTTCATAACTATCGTGGTCGCTTATGCACACACTGTATATTTTTTCTGGAAATATGTGAAACTGAGGCACTTTATAGTGAATATACGAAACTGAATGCACTTTAGAGTTATACTGTATTGTTATGCTGCTATTTTGCGCCAATATGTTGTTGAATGGATATTGTCTTTTATGATGCTGTCGTACTTCTGTTTTTAATATTTATGTATTTTTATATTGATCTTTGTTTTTAGACCTGTGCTTTAATGGATATATTTTGCATCCGAATAAAGATAATTGAATTGAAAATTGTGAATGCAATTTGAAGGGTGCTAAGGGGCCTTAAAGGCCACCCTGCTGCACCCCCAAATTTGGCATCTGTGCTCATGTGGCGCACACATATGCCCTAGGGCATATGTGTGCGCCACTAGCACTTTGAAAAATGCACTTTTGTGCATTTTTCAAAGTTTTGCAAATTACCATCAACTTGCAGTTGATGGTAATTAGCGTTTCCTAAATGTGAAGTCGCATTTAGGAAAGGCTTTGATGCATCCCAAATAGGGAAACGCAATTTGCTATTCCCTAAAAGCATTCGCAATTTAGGTAATCGCAAGATTTGCGATTACCTATATTGCGAATGAGTTTTGGGTTGATGCATCCCAATTGCCTAAATACCGGTCGCAAAGGGGCCAATTCTGCGAATCGGCCCGTTTGCGATCGGTATTTAGGTTGATGCATGTGCCCCATAGTCCCTTTTGGACATTGCAACTTTTAAAACTATTCTTCAATCAATTGAATCACGTTCCCCGGTGGATCCCTTACCACCAAGCATGTTTAGGCAATTGGATTCTAGGCTATTACTCATTATAATGGATCTTCTCAACCCCTCTCTAAGCAAGGGGTTTGTCCACCAGAAGTGGAAACATGCTGTGGTTCTTCTACTCTTAAAAAAAGCCAATTTGGAGCCTGCCAATTTGTCAAACGTCCGCCCAATGTCTCTGCTACCCATTTTCTCCCACATTTTGGAGAAACATCTTAATGTTTACCTCACTTTGTTTGTGGAGGCTCAAAAGTTTCTCCATTCATTCCAGTCTGGTTTTAGGGCTTAACACAGTACTGAATCCGCCGTCTTAGGTGTAACCGAATTCTTGAGGCAGCGCCTTGATTAGGGTGGAACAGCTGCACTCATTTTGTTAGACCTCAGCACGGCCTTTGATACTTTGTCTCACTCCATCTTGGAGGAAATATTGATGGCACTTGCCTTGAAGGCCCTGCTCTGGATTGGCTTAGATAGTTTCTAAAAGATCGTTCCTTTCAAATCTTTTCTTCCAGTGCCGGGTCCGAGACACAAGCTTTAACCTCTGGAGTCCCTCAGGGTTCTGTGCTGAGGCCGATGCTGTTTAACATCGACATCCGCCCTTTGTTGGATGAAGTGGAAAGTAGTGGCCTGACCCTTTTTTCTTATGCAGATGACATACAGATCATCTTTACCTTGTCATCTGCACAAAATCATGGACCTTCTGATCTAGCCTGGGCTTGAGTCACATCTCCTCATGGATGAATAAAAACTTGCTCAAGGTCAATGGTGATAAAACTGAGGTCATGATTCTGGGCAAGACCTCTGCGACATTGGCCTGATTCCCTAGGGGCTCTGCCCATTCCATGCCTGAAGGTTAAAAGCCTTGGCTTCCTTCTGGATGAGAAATTATCTATGAAGCCCCAAGTGGCCAAGGTGACTGCCACTTGTTTTGCAGTGCTCAAGTGGCTGAAAAAGATTATTTGGACGATCCCCGCTTCTATGCAAAGGACTGTGATTCAGGCCCTAATCCTATCTAGATTAGACTATAGCAATGTGTTGTACCTAGGAGCTGACAAAGCTACAATAGTCGGCTGCAGATAGTGCAGAATGTAGCCGCTAGGTTACTCTATCAGCTTCCTAAATCTGCCTCAGTCTCTAATCTTTTCCATGAGTTGCATTGGCTCGCAATCTCTGACCGCATCAAATTTAAAGCTTTATGCTACATGATCAAGGTGAAAGCAGGACTCAGACCGCGATACATCCAGGATTTGGTGGTGCTGTATCATCCCTCTTGTTCCCTGAGATCTCTGAACCGCGCCTTGTTCACTGTGCCTAAGTTCTGCTTGACTCGTATGAAAGGGCATTCCTTTGTATATCTAGGCCAGAGACTCTGGAATTCCCTTCCAGAGTTGCTGAGAAACTGTGCATCACTTCTTGCTTTTCGTAAAGGCCTGAAGACTAGGTTTTTCTAATCTGCTGCTCCTATGCACCCCTCCTATTTGCCTTGCACCAGGGAACTCTTAGGGGTAGCTGCGCGCATTACAAATTTCAATAATAATAATAATAATGGCCTGTCATTCTATAGCATGCTATTGTATGGTAATGTCTGTCATTGTATAGTATGGAATGGTATAGCAAGGCCTTTCATGGTATGATATAGTATGGTACTTTTTTTTTTTATTTTACAGAGTTTTATATAGCACGAACTTGACCCGAAGGTATCGGGTATCAGAGCGCTTTACATAGCACCAGTTGCGTTACATGAGGACACATTCATTTTTGTTAGGCACGGGGAGATTAAGTGATTTGCCCACAATCACAGGATGTTCAGCGTCATTGCCGAGACTCGAACCCGGTTCCCCAGATTCGAGGTCAACCGCCCTAGCCGTTAGGCCAACTCCTCTCCCCAACTCCTGGTACGATCTGTCATTGTATATGATGGTATGGTATGGTACAGTACGGTATGGTACGGCCTGTCATTGTATAGTATGGCATGGTATGTATAGCCTTTCATTGCATAGGATGGTATGTATGGCGTGTCATGGTATAGTATGGCATGGCACGTCATTGTCTAATACGGTATGGAATGGTATGGCCTGGAATTGTATAGAATGGTATGGTATTGTAGGGAATGGCATGGTATGGTCTGTCATAGTATAGTATGGTACAGTAAAGCCAGTAATTGTATCGTATACTATGTCATAATATGGCCTGTCATTGTATGGCATGGCCGGACATGTTTTTTGTGTGGTATTTTACGGACTGTCATTGTATAGTATTGCATGGTATTGTATGGCTTGCACTGTGTGGTATGGTATAATAAGTTATGGCCTGTCATTGTATAGTATGGTATGGCATGGTAAGGCCTGTCATTGAATACTATGGTATTGTATAGTATGGTTTGGCGTGGTCTGCCACTGTATGGTATGGCATATTATTGTATGGTATGGTATGGCCCATTGTTGCATAATTTGGTATGTTATGGTGTGGCCTGTCATTGTATGTATGGTAAAATACTGACGAGGGGGGACCGGGAGCTTTTAGGAAAAGTTAGGTCCAGTACCCGGGCTCCCAAGGTTAACGTAGTAATCACTAGAGGGTAACTGTTCCTAATAGAGAAAGAAGAGAGAGAAGCAAACCTATTTGGCAGCTTACAGAGACTCCTGAGTGAAAAACATTCACAGAAAAGGTTGGATTACGATCAGTGGCGGCTCGTGACATTTGAAAGTGGTGAGCGTAAAATACTTGTTGTACTGCACTGCGGCGAGCGAGCGAAGGGAGCGAGCCCGAACAACCTAGGGGGGGATCGGGGGCTTTATCCCCCCGAGAAAGTTTTGAAAAGAAGAGTGTACAAATGGTGCATTTTCAAGCAAATTTGAGAAAGCAGGAAGGTTAATAAAGCAATTGTGAATCTGCTCTAACAAAGATAGTGACTGGCAAAACTGTCAGTCTAATCGGATGCATATCAGACGCCGGACTACCACATGCTCTGTCCATCTGTGCCACTGTGTGCTATTCTTTCACAAGTGATGGTTTGTACTAAACTGAGCTGGTATTCCTTGAATTCCACGAATACCATTACTGCAGATAATGAAACACTCTGAGCCCTTAATTCAATTCGGACGCAAATTGCCAAGTAAAAGAGAGGATATGCCTGGTATATGTTCCTGTTGCAGTCACTTGCATGGCTCTTACCTTCTGCATGTGAATAGTACATCTTTGTGTATTTTGTACGAGCAGTATAAACCTGCCTTATCATAGAAATGGTATGAAGAGGACCCATTTGCTGCCAAAGACCCCCTCAAGCCTTCAGAAACGCAGAAAGTATTCAACTACTACCTAATCATTCGCTTTGAAAGAACAGGAGGCTGAAAGGCTACCTTTGGGGGGCAGATCTCAAGGAACGCTTATTAAGAACCGCAAAACACATTGGTCATCTGCAGACAGAAAATAAATGCTCAGATTTCACCCTATTCACTTTAACAGAATGTGATGAAAATAAACATATGTGGCACAAAAGGGAAATGCTGGAGAAAAAAACACTTCAGTTGTGCTGCACTATTTCAATATTTGTAAGGACAAGTAATTTACAAGAAATAGCAGAATAGCGTCCTATTTCATTCCGCAGTCTGACTTTAAGGGGCTGGAAGAGGCGTCAAACTCCAGCACGAAGCCTCAAACATTTCACTACCGGAGACATTCATTCCCTGAATGCAAGCACAAGTGAAGTGCATTGCACGATTAATTCCTATCGGTAGTAACAATGTGATCACGCATGCCCTCTGTTTCTGTCTGTGAAGAAGTACGGGGCAGCACCGTCCTGTGTGCATGGATGCGTGCAAAGACAAGTGTTCAGCATTTCAAAGCTGTCGTTAGTGTGGATGGGCCAATAGAGAAAGAAAGCAGAACATTTGGAGACAGGGAAGCGTGGGAACAGAAAGGGGGCTCGGAGTGACATAAGTGTGCAAGAGAGGGGCTAGCACAAATAAACTACAATCTACTACGTCATACAGTGGCAGTGGTGTGGTATTAATTCGGCTGAAATTGATAACCGCAAAGAAGGGCTACAAAACCTAAATTTCAACTCAATTCAAACTTTCAACTGTAAAAGGCTTTTTTTTGCAAAGCCGACTGCACAAACTCTGGAGTTCACAGTGACCCCATCACGAAAGCCGCTCTGCCACCCTCTAGTCGCAGCAGCCTCCTCCAGTATATGGCCGGATTCAGTATTTTTGCCGGGTCTGATTTGGATTTCCAGTCCAGCCATGGTTGACTTCCATAACAGGACACATTTTGAATCTTACAACTGAGAATGTTCATTTTAGTAGCGAGTATTTCTTTGCTATTATAACAGTTTTAAAAAAGAGGGCTTGTGATTGGAAGGTTAGGGGAACACCATCAAAGCTATATCAGCGTTCATAAGCATTATACCAGAATTCTCAGTTACATATTCTTTCTACCTGTATCTTTTTGGAATTATAACATTTTGGAAGCCCTTTTGCCCTTTCTTGTCGGTATTTTCAGTGCGTCTCGTACTGCACGCCGTAGATGCACACCACAGAAAAAGGACAATGTTCGAGTACCAGAGAATTAAACCTGTAACAAATAAATGTGATCTCGGTTCTTCTGGCATATCTAGTTTATGCATTTGTATGCTTAATGACCTGCTGGCGAGTCCTCGCTGCTCATCTGGTTGGTTTTAATGCGTGTGTTTCTGTTATGATGTGCCAATTATCATAGTTTGAAAGGGAGGATTGTATTGATTTAATATAATGTTTAAAAAATAATTAAGGCGGCAATGAAGGTACTTACTTTGAAATACATGCAGCATGAGTGTACTTGCAGACCCTACCCAGCACTGCACCCCTCACTGAGGAGCATTCGCCAGATCCAGTGAACACTGCATCCTGTTTTAAGAGAATCCTCTGGAAGCCGGTTCCTCAGTGATCTGTTTCGTGGGCCAGTGTTCACACTGGGGCTTCCTGGAGCTCCTGTCCTCAAGTGCATGACTTGACTGTTGCAGAATGTCACTGTCAGAGCAGAGAAGAACGGTCGTGCCTTTTTCCAAATATCCAAATATTGCTCCAAATATTGGACTTCACGGCGCTGGTTTGGAAGTAGTAAAGGTGCCAGAGTGACCAAAAACCTGTAGTCAAATCTGACTTTACCTCAGAAGCGCAGTAAGGATGCCGGGGCCCTGGTGCAAGCAGGGAAGTGGCCCCTTTGACTGTTGTTAGGAAGTAAAATACAGCAGTTATCAGGGTTCAGGGGGGCCCTCGGGTTTCTAGGCCCCGGAGCCACTGCACCTGCTACGCCAATGATAGCTGCCCTCCTGACTTAACTGCAGAAAAATAAAAAGTGCAAGAAAACTCTGCACGCACCAGTTGTAACGAAATGTACTGTAATTGACCAATAAGAATTGATTTCTGGTGTTAGGTTAAAGATAGGAATTGTATTTATAATATACTTGGGCCCAGATTACAAAGACTTTGCGTAGGGTTTGCGTTACTCTCTTTTAGGAGTTACAATCAAATGTAAATCGTGATTTGTTACGCAAACTACGCAGCGCAGCAACTTTACTTCTTGTGCAGCGCGAACTCTGTGAATCTGCCCCTAATGTTTGACTCTGTGCTTTCAATAAATTCATCAATATGTGATTTGATGTGACATGTTTGTGAAAGGAAAAACGTTCTATCATGCGGGTTATGGGTCATACACACCAACAAAAACTCTTTATTAGATACAAATATATATCTTCTTACGCTGGCTGTGAGCCTAGAACCTGCCTCCCAGCTCTGCCCATTCTAAATCTGGCCTCGCAGTCTGTGTTCTGCTCCCACTGATGCCATGTGTGATCCGACAGCAGTGGTGAGTGTGATACTAGAATTCCTGGCAACTGGAGGCGACGAGAACAATTAAAAGAAAGAGTGCAAGGAAGGCGGAATGGGTCAACGCGCTGTGAAGCGGGTCCATCTGCCTAGCGCTGCGCATGCTCCACGCCTCCTGCCTTGAGGAGAGCTAGATTCCGGGCGAGCGGGTCCAGCACCAGGGCCTTCTCCTCCTGGGTACGGACACGTGGAGTATCTCTTTCATAAATACGGCACTGAGCCCACCAGTCAGGGCCCTGACCAGAAAGCGCTGAGTGACGTCAAGCTTTCTCAAAGCAGAGAGCGCTGACCTGTTTCTAGGCGCTGTACAGAGGCACTGCGAGGCACGCAGCTGCCCAGTATCACACAATTTATCCTAAGGGGATGTTACCGCAGGTGGGGGTGGCGAGGGGGGGTGGTAAATATAAATAAAGCTTACCTGTTCCCGGTCCCGCGCCGCCTCTGCTCCTGGGCCGGGTCCGGAACAGGAAGGAACAGGCATGCTCCCTCCCCTCCTGTAGCCAATCACAACGCTGCAATGGCAGCGTTGTGATTGGTGTGGAGTCCCGGGCGGCACCCAGCGGGGCACCAGTAGGGAGGCCATTTTCTCATAGAGAAAATGTAGAGGGCCGACCAAACAGTCAGGGCACTCAGAGTGGTGCAAGCCACTCCTACCCGACCCGCCCGCCCCCAACCAGGCCTATCCTCTCGCCCCCCCCCCAACCAAGCATACCTCTGCCTTCTGCTTTCTCGCAGCGCGAGAAGCAGAAAATAAAATGGTATTTGTGGGAGAGTAGGATCTGCTTCTTATGGTTACCCCCACTTTTTGCTGATGTATCACTGTTTTTGACATAGACTGACTGGGATCCTGCTATTCAGGACCCCAGTCTATCTGCTTTCTCCTATGAATTGAATGCATGTACTTTAGGTACACTCCAGATTGGATTCTGGGGTACCCTTATTAGTCCCTAGTATATGGTACACCATCTACCCAGGGCATAGGTACCCCAGAGGCCTCCCAGGGGCTGAAGCATGTATTGTGCCACCCCTGAGAGGCCATTCAAAATGACACCACAGGTCTGCTACTGCAGCCTGTGTAAGGAGGTGCATGCACCCCTTACTTAGATATAGGTTACCTATATCTATTCTAAATCACTGCACATATGAACCTATCAGTCACCCCTATGGCAGGCCTTATCAATCCTGAAGGCAGGGTGCTGGGTTTTGTGTGAGAGGGTGCCCCTGCACGAGCAGAGCCCCTCTGAGGCCTTCGGAACCTATTCTCCGGGGTTGTCTGTGATGCAGCCAACCATATATACTTAAGTGCATTATAACCTCGCTGTAAATGCTAACTTTAAAATGGCTGCTTAGAAACATGTCGTGTTTGGTGTCAAACACCTTGGAATCATACCTCCACACCAGTAACTGGTGTGGGAGGTATGATTCCTCCCTTGTAGAACCACTACTATGGGTCACCGGTCTACCCGGTACCAGCTTTCTCGACCTGGGCATCACAAAATGGATGCTGCCAGCCACAGACACAAGTCTGCCCTCCTGCTGCTGAGCCAAGCTTGAGCAGAGGAAGGCCTGACAATAAGTTTCCTGTCACAGGTAGGTGTGACCACCTCCCAGACAGGCTTTAGTGTATTGGGGCTGGGTGGGTGCACTCTTAGAGTGCCAGAAAGTCTGCACTGGGGGCACATTTGGTGTCCCCATGCATAGTCCAGCTCAAACCAGTTGCAGGAGCCATTTGCTCCTGCTCTGGCGCGAAACTGGACAAAGGACATGGGTGTAACCACCCCTCTGTCCTGACCCTCTCCTAGGAGGGTCCCAAGAGTTAGTCCAACCCCTTCCCTGGGTATAAAGTGGTAAACCTGATTACAGGACTTTGGATTTTACCTGGACTAAACTCTGCTACAGAAACCAAGTACTTCGACGGTCTACACTTCGCTGGACGACAGAAGAATCTCCCTTGGAGTAAAGGAGTTACTCCCCTGCAGCAGCAGGCACCTAAACGCATCTGACCGGTTTGCATCTCCCAAGCTCCTGAGGACTCCAAAGATTTCTGCAACACAGGAGGTGAGTTCCCGAGTGTTCCAGAGGTCGATCTACTCTCTCAGCAATCCTGAGACCAGTATCCCTCGTGGGGACTGTGCAACCCGAACCCCTGTGCACCGTGTACTTTTGCAGCAGCATATGCTTCTTGGCAACTCCTGAGGCTGTGCTTTGGACTACGTGTAGTCCTCACCCCGAGCAACCTTTCCACTGAAGATCTCCGGCCTCCACTCCACAAGTGCTCTGTGGGCTGGTGCTTTGTGATTCCGCTCGAGGTCCCTTTGCGATCCCTGGTCCGTTGGCCTGTGAGTCCTGGCAAGGGTCACTTTGATTTTCCTTGGGCTTCCCTGATTGCTCCAGACGTGCCCTGACTCCCCATAGCTTGGAGAGTCTCCTGGACCTTGCTGGTCCACACCGTAACCTGTTTCCTCTGCCCGCGTGGGTTGCCTTTGCCAAGGATTGTTGGTGTTCAATCCAGACACTGACCCCTCAGCACTCGACATCCTTTGTGGGACAGCTCACCTCCAGACTTTGGTCATCGTCGACGTCTCCTGGTCCCCGTGGCTGCAGAGTCAAGCATCCTATCTTCACACCTGAAGCACCCAAAATCGGTGGGCATTTGTCTATCGAGCCCCTGGTCACCCTGAAGTGACCCAGAGTCTGTCCCCTCTGCTTTCAGGTTCTTCTCACCTCGGATCCAGGCTTGGATTCCACCGGACACTTTTCATCTTCCCGGCAGCAGCACTTCTTCGCATCACGCCATTGAAAACAACGAGGGTTTCCGACACCACTTGACCCCTATGTAACCGGCTCCTCTGGGATAGGTAACACGGGTACCTCGGTACTCACAAGGGTGCTGGCCTTAGAACCTTCTATGTTCCAAAGGGTTTGCTTGAAGTCCTCTCCAAAGTGTCCTTAAACTGTAATTTTCCAACCGCGACTTTCCCATAGAGTTGTACGGGGCTCGTGTCTGTGTTCCCACACTGCACCCGTCCTCCGTGGGCTCCCTGTGTCACTCCTTTGGGTGGTGCCTTGGGGTCCCAGCGATTCTACGTGCTCTAGGCCCTGTGTCTATTGAAGTCGTTGTTGTTATACCATTTTTTTAGTATATGGTTCGGTCTCCCCCTGGAGCCCGCTGTGTATTGTGCTATTTACTGCCGTTCTATTGATTAAGTATTGTGTGCTTTATGTTCTAATCTCACATAGAGATTAGTAGAGAGTGTTTAGTAATAAATACATATTTTTTATATAACACTTGTGTGGTTCTCCTTTCATTTGGTCACTCAGGAGGTTCTGTTCTGGTAAAACAAGCTGCTTTACATTCCTTCAAGATTAAGCCTGAAGGCTGCTCTCCATAGCTACCACTAGGATAGCTTTCATAAAGGTTATCTTTGACCTAATCATCAATAAGGGTAATTTGGACTGGTGCAAGGTGCCCACTTTAATTAGTGGACAGCATATACCAGGCCAACTTCTCACGTTGGTGTGCAGCGGTTGGGATTCAAGCTTGCTATTGTTTTACCAGATAAATCTCATTGAGTGATTAACTGAAAACCACTAAAAGTATTAGGTACATATAATACATCAAGATTAGAATAAAGTAAGTTCTACTGAACTTGGAGTTGGGTAAGTCAAGGGTCTAGCACACCTTTTCTCCAACTCAAGAGAGTTTAGTCTCCACTAGGTTAGGTAGGTGCCTACACCACATAACACTAGTATGTCTTCTAGAGGAGAAGCCAGTGGCTCTCTGCCAACTAGGTATGACCATCTCTCATTCCAAGAATTGAGAAATATGTGTACATCTAGGAAGCTGAGGACAGGGAGAAATGCAAGCACCCAACGTCTAATAGAGATGTTGCTTTTCGATGACCTCAGAAAGACCCCAGGGTCTGATGAAGTAGAAAGAGTGGGTGGGACAGGAGATGAGGAAAGAGCAGGAAGTGAACACTTCTTTGATCTGGACTCAAACCCTGGCCAGGAGGATCAAGATGATCTTAACCTGGAAAATCCAATTCTTCCTTCAGGTGGGGGAGAAGGCCCCAGTGGCCCTCTCTTTACTCCACCAGGAAGAGTACGCAGTTTGCCTAGAAGATCCAGAACTCCCTCTGTGGAGTCTAATCATTCAGGTACTTCTGTAAGGACCTCTGTATCTCATAGGAGAGAATCCTCTTATGATAAGAAGTGCCAATTACTGGAGATTGAGAGAATCAAGCTCAGGCTCAAGAAAGAGCAATTGGCCCTAGACAGGGATTCCTTAGAGCTCCAGAGAGCAACCAGAAGATTGGGACTAGAGTCCCTTGGTGGCAGCAACAGTGTCCCTAGAACTAGAGAGTATTCTCATGATCATAGGAACCTGAACAAGATAGTCCCTCCCTATCAGAGTGGGGATGACATCCACAAATGGATAACTGCACTGGAGAGGGCCTGTAAAGTACAGAGGGTCCCTCAGGAGCAGTGGGCAGCTATCTTGTGGCTCTCCTTTGCTGACAAAGGTAGAGATAAGCTCCTCACTGTTAGAGAAGAGGATGCTGACAATTACACAGTCTTGAAGAGTGCTCTCATTGATGGGTTTGGCTTAACCACTGAGCAATACAGAATTAAGTCCAGAGACACCCAGAAAGCACAGACTCAGGACTGGGTTGACTTTGTAGATTGTGCTACTAAGGCTCTGGAAGGCTGGTTACTTGGCAGTAAGGTGGGTGATTTTAAAGGATTGTACAATTTAATTATGAGGGAGCAGATCCTTAATAATTGCCAGAATCAGTTGTTGCATCAGTACCTGGTTGATTCTGATCTGACCTCTCCCCAAGAATTGGGAAAGAAGGCAGACAAATGGGTCAGAACCAGGGTGAAGCAGAAAGCTCAGAACCAAGGTGGTGACTCTAAGAAGCAAGATTCTAAAACCTCAGATAAGGGTGGGGAGAAGGGTAAAGACCAGAAGTCTTCACAAGGGCCCCAAAAGTCTTCATCTGGGGGGAGTCACAATCAAACAAGGGAAAAGGCAAAAATAAACCTTGGTGTCATATCTGTAAAGAGAAGACCCACTGGACAAAAGATGCCACTTTTCCAAGGGCCAAGGAATCTACTCCAGCCACCACTGCCCCTAGCAACTGTTCCCCCTAGCTCAGTTCCAAGTGGTGGTACACAGAATAAGGGTGTAGTAGGGTTGACCCTGGGATCTGAGATGGATTCTGGCCTAGTCATAATTCCAACTCAGGCTGTGTTAGTCTGTGATGGAGGCATGGATATTGCCTCCTTATTTGTCAGTCCCAGTAATCTGGGCAAAAGCAGACAACAGCCTTTGATTAATGGTAAGGAGGCCATGGCATATAGGGACACAGGTGCAAGTGTCACCATGGTGACAAAAGAACTTGTGGGCCCTGACCAGCTCATACTTGGTGAGATGTACCAAGTGACCAATGCAAGCAATGTCAGGACAGACCATTCCTTGGCAGTTGTGAATTTCACCTGGGGAGGGGTAACTGGCCCTAAGAAGGTTGTGGTAAGTGCAGACCTCCCTGTAGAATGCTTATTGGTCAATGATTTGGAGACTTCAGCATGGGCTGAAGTGGAACTCAGGACACATGCAGAAATGGTGGGCATCCCTGCAGATGTGTTTGCCATGACTAGGTCACAGGCAAAAATGTCTTCCACTGAACAGGCCCTGGATCCTGGAATAATGGACCACGTGCCTTCCAAGAGAAGGAGCAGTAGGGGTAAGGCAGAGTCTTCCCCCCGCCTCAGAACACAGATCAGTCTCTTGAGGGAGATGATCTTAGTCCTGAAGAAGGAACTGTCTCAGAGGAACCTGAACCTGATCAGGTTGAGTTCTTGGGGACAGAGGACCCTTCCAGGGCAGATCTGAGCCAGGAGCAGCTGAGCTGCCCCTCTCTTGAACCCCTCAGACAGCAAGCTGCTGCTGAGGCTGCTGGGAGTGCTAGTGGGTCCCATAAAATTTACTGGGATGATGGACTCTTATACTCAGAGGGTAGAGACCCCAAACCTGGTGCCACCAGGAGGTTGGTTATACCTCTGAAGTTTAGGGGCTTCCTATTGACACTGGCACTTGATATCCCATTAGCAGGACACTTAGGCCAAAACAAGACCTGGGACAGACTTGTTCCTCACTTTCATTGGCCTCATATGTCAGAGGACACAAAGGAGTTTTGTCGCTCCTGTATCACTTGCCAAGCCAGTGGTAAGGCAGGTGGTACTACAAAGGCCCCCCTAATACCACTACCTGTGGTGGGGGTTCCCTTTGAGAGGGTAGGGATTGACATTGTTGGTCCCATGGATCCTCAGACTGCATCTGGGCACAGATTCATACTAGTGGTGGTGGACCATGCCACTAGGTATCCAGAAGCAATTCCACTTAGGACTACCAAAGCTCCTGTTGTGCCTAGAGCCCTCCTGGGAGTCTTTTCGGGAGTGGGTTTTCCTAAAGAGGTAGTATCAGACCGAGATGCAAACTTTAGGTCTGGTTACTTGACTGCTATGTGGAAGGAGTGTGGAGTAAATTACAAATTTACCACCCCTTATCACCCACAATGCAATGGGTTAGTTGAGAGATTCAACAAAACCCTTAAGGGCATGATTAAAGGTTTCCCTGAAAAGCTCAGGCGTAGATGGGACATCCTTTTGCCCTGCCTGCTCTTTGCCTACAGAGAGGTTCCTCAGAAGGGGGATGGTTACAGCCCTTTTGAACTTCTGTTTGGACATCCAGTTAGGGGTCCTTTATGTCTAGTGAAGGAGGGATGGGAGTTACCTCTCAAACCCCCTAAACAGGATATTGTGGACTATGTACTTGGTCTCCGCTCCAGGATGGCTGAGTACATGAAGAAGGCATCCAAAAACCTTGAGGCTAGCCAGGAATTGCAAAAGGCCTGGCATGACCAAAAGGCTGTTGTGACTGTTTACCAGCCAGGACAGAACGTATGGGTGTTGGAGCCTGTGGCCCCAGCAGCCCTCCAAGACAAGTGGAGTGGACCTCATACTATCATTGAGAAAAAGGGAGATGTTACCTACCTGGTGGACCTTGGAACTCCCAGAAGCCCCCATAGGGTGCTCCATGTGAACAGGCTCAAGCCATATGTGGACAGGGCAGACATGTGCTTGCTCATGGCTACTGATGAGGGACAGGAGGAAGAGAGTGAACCACTCCCTGACATGCTCTCACAGAACCCTGATGATGGTTCAGTTGATGGTGTAGCCTTGGCAGGCAGCCTCACTGACCAGCAGCAAACTGATTGTAGGCAAGTCCTGAATCAGTTCAGACATATGTTTTCACTGACTCCAAGTCAGACTACCTGGTGCACTCATGAAGTGGACACAGGTGACAGTCTGCCTGTTAAAAATAAGATTTACAGGCAACCTGACCATGTCAGGGATTGTATCAGGACTGAAGTCCAGAAAATGTTGGAGCTGGGAGTAATTGAGCCCTCAGATAGCCCTTGGGCTAGTCCAGTAGTCTTGGTACCAAAACCTCACACCCAGGGTGGTAAGAGAGAGATGAGGTTCTGTGTTGACTACAGGGGTCTCAATGCAGTCACTAGGACTGATGCCCATCCAATACCCAGGGCAGATGAACTTATAGATACTTTGGCCTCTGCCAAGTTTCTGAGTACATTTGACCTGACAGCTGGTTACTGGCAAATCAGATTAGCTGAAGATGCAAAACCAAAAACAGCATTCTCAACCCCTAGTGGGCACTGCCAATTTGTGGTGATGCCCTTTGGCTTGAAGAATGCACCTGCCACTTTTCAAAGGTTGGTGAACAAAGTCCTTACAGGTCTGGAAGCCTATAGTGCAGCTTATCTAGATGATATTGCTGTCTTTAGCTCCACCTGGGAGGATCACCTGGTCCACCTGAGAAATGTTTTAGGGGCTCTGCAAAAAGCAGGCCTCACTATCAAGGCCACCAAGTGCCAGATAGGGCAGAGTAAGGTTGTATACCTAGGCCACCTTGTGGGTGGAGGTCAGGTTCAACCATTGCAGAGCAAAATCCAGACCATCATGGACTGGGTTGCTCCAACTACCCAAACTCAGGTCAGAGCTTTCTTGGGCCTGACTGAGTATTACAGGAGGTTTGTCAAAGGATATGGATCTATAGTGACCCCTTTGAATGATTTAACTTCCAAAAGAATGCCTAAGAAAGTTCAGTGGACAGTTAGCTGTCAAAAGGCATTTGATGACCTGAAGCAGGCCATGTGCACTGCTCCCATTCTGCAAAGTCCTGACTATTCCAAACAATTAATTGTTCAAACTGAATCATCTGAGTTGGGGGTAGGGGCTGTGTTATCACAACTGAATGAAGAGGGTCAGGATCAGCCAGTAGCTTTTATTAGCAGAAGGATCCCCCAGAGAGAAACGCTGGTCAGCTATTGAGAGGGAAGCCTTTGCTGTGGTTTGGGCTTTGAAGAAGCTGAGGCCATACTTGTTTGGCACTCACTTCATTGTTCAGACAGACCACAAGCCCCTCTTATGGCTAAAACAGATGAAGGGTGTAAACCCCAAACTTTTGAGGTGGTCCATTTCCCTACAGGGGATGGACTATACAGTGGAACATAGACCTGGGAGTAACCATGCCAATGCAGATGGACTCTCAAGATATTTCCACTTAGAACATGAAGACTCAACTGGTCAAGGTTAGTTTAATGTCCCTGCGTTTGGGGGGGGGGTTGTGTAGGAGAGTAGGATCTGCCTCTTATGGCTACCCCCACTTTTTGCTGATGTATCACTGTTCTTCAGGACCCCAGTCTATCTGCTTTCTCCAATGAATTGATTGCATGTACTTTAGGTACACTCCAGATTGGATTCTGGGGTACCCTTATCAGTCCCTAGTATATGGTACACCTTGTACCCAGGGCATAGGTACCCCAGAGGCCTCCCGGGGGCTGAAGCATGTATTGTATCACCCCTGAGAGGCCATTCAAAATGACACCACAGGTCTGCTACTGCAGCCTGTGTAAGGAGGTGCATTCTTTCTTTCATGACAAACCGGAGACCCCTGATTCTGGCACTGGTTTCAAGAAAAAGTCACGGTTTACGCCCACACACCCAACGAGATCCTGACTTTCGAACAAGCCATTTTGAAAGACGTCACTTGCCTCACCAGCAGGCGTCCATTCAACAACATGTCCAGCGAAGAAAGGAACCAATTGAAGGCACTTACTGAAGACACCACCGTCATTCTCAAACCAGCCGATAAAGGCGGTGCCATTGTCATTCAGGATGTGGGCACATATAATGCGGAATGCCGTCGCCAACTTACCAACACCCAATACTATCTCCCAATTGAGGAAGATCCGACTGCACGATTGACTATCAAGATAAGGAGCCTGGTTACAGAAGCAGAGACTGAAGGCTGGATCTCGTCCCAAGAAGCGGCGTTTCTCATCAACGACCAACCACGGACCCCGTACCTCTACACCTTACCCAAAATTCATAAAGGTGTTACTCCGCCTCCAGGACAACCCATAGTCTCAGGGATTGATTCCTTGCTCGAACCATTAAGTAAATTCTGTGACTTTTACCTCAGACCAATAGTGATGAAGACCCCTACCTATCTGCGAGATACTACTGAAGTTCTCAACTTGATAAAGAACTTCCCTGAACCAGAGAGAATCAGCCTCTTAGTCACCTTGGATGTGGAGGCACTATATACAAATATCCCCCAGGACGCTACCCTTGAGGTCCTTGGGAGCACCCTACAGGAAGTTGACCCTTGGCCTCACGAAAATCTGGTCTCGTTCATCCTGGAGTGTGCCTCCCTAACTCTCAAAGAAGATTTCTTTGCCTTCCAAACTCAACTCTACTACCAAATCCAAGGGACCAGCATGGGGAGCACTTTTGCTCCCAGTCTGACTTGCCTATACATGGCCGCTTTCGAAGAGAAGTTCATTCTACATGAGAACAACCCCTACCGGGAGAACATACTAATGTGGCGGCGCTACATAGATGATATCCTGCTGTTTTGGAGGGGAGACGAAGAACAATGCATGCCTTCTGTGAATGGGTCAACACTCTCGACCCTTACCTTAAGTTCTCAGGCACCAAATCACCAGACAGCATCCCTTTTCTTGATCTGCTAATCTCCCTCCATGATGGGGCATTATTTACCACCAACTATAAAAAACCTGCGGATAGGAACAGCCTCCTCATGTACGACAGCCATCATCCGAAGGCTCTGAGGGACAATCTCCCAGTAGGACAGTTCCTACGCCTACGTCGTAACTGCAATACTATGAGAGAGTTTGACGACCAAGCCAAGATCCTGTCCGAGAACCTCACTGAATGACATTACCAGAGAAAAGTGATACGGCAAGCACAGAAGAGGGCAAAAAACAACCACAGAGAGGGTCTATTAGAGAGTAGAGATAAAACCAGCACTGACACTCTCACACGTGTTACCACATTTACACCAAACTCCAACAGATTCCAAAAAGTGATTAAGAGACACTGGGGCATTTTACAGATGGGTAACTTCTCCCCTGGCCCAATCCCCCTTTTTGCTTTCAAACGTACCCAAAACCTTAAGGACTTATTGGTCCATACCTGTCCAAAACCACAAATAACGAGACAACCCACTTTTTGCCCCCCCCCAGTAGAGGGCCACTTTCCCTGTGGGTCATGTTCTGTATGCCATCTAACAACAGCAACCAAACACATTGACCTTGGCCTCCCAAGACCCTGGTACCAAAGGAAACACACCAACTGCAACACTAAGAAATGCATTTATCTCATAACATGTCCCTGTAACCTACAATACGTAGGTATGACGACTAGACCAATCAAAACACGAATATGTGAACAGGAGCACTATGCGCTGTAAAAAGTCCAATACCAAGATGTTGAATCACTATCTTGAGAAGAACCATACACCCGACAGCCTGAAATGGACCATAATTGATTCCAACTCTCTCTGGTCCACCAGCACCTTGTTTAAACAAGAACAACGCTGGGTGTTCCGTTTACAGAGCAACTCAAGAGGCCTCAACGATGAGATTCCGTGGGCGGAAATTACTAACTAATACCACAAAACACGCCCATTCCCAGGGTTCATCTCACTTTGTAGCACCTTCTTATTTATGTATAGGGACCAGAACTGGTGATTCCTATCAGCCCTATCACCATTCTTTATAGGTGATACCATAGGTCGTCATCCACTACGAACCTTACCCGCGAGTATAGTAGCGACAACAGAACACACTAAGCATCACAGATACATGGAGTTCCGGGCCGAGCAGGTCTGGACTATGACAATTTGGTATAAGGTGACAGGTACATATGTAACATGTTATAATACACATCAGAGTTGTATGACAGCTAACCTTCCCTGCTCACCACCAGATGTGTGCCGGCATCCTGCTACACGTTTCACAAGAAGTGGACTCATTCTAGACCACCTGGAGACACTTTACACAACAAATTTAATTTTCGAGTGAACAACCTGGCACTCGTGCTACCACCAAGCAAACTACATGCCGATATGTTTCGTCTTTAGGTCATAATTAAGGTTTTACCACCCGGTACTCAGGCCACAACAGCAGATTGGATGCTAACACGTCTTATTGTCCGCTCCAAATAAAGTTTCTAATCATTGAATGCGATAACAAGATCATTCTCATGGGTTCGGGGACTCAAAAAACACGAGAGGCCTAGGTTTCTGACTCACCCATATATTTTGAACTCATAATAAGCAAGCAACAAGCGCACACGCTTATAGTATGGCTCATAGGCAGGGGTATACACTTATAGTTACCCATCATCTCTCCCCCTCTAAGATGGCCGTCAAATTGCACTAGACTTTTCAGCCTGCAAACAACACGACGCGCTACTCGCCCCCGCCGCCTTGACATCATTTCCGGTTGGGTTCCCGCGTTTGGGATTTAACCGGGTTCAGCCGCTTTACCCGTCTTACCGGCAATCGAGCAGCAGTGGGGCAGGTAATAGGCTGCAACTAAGGAGAGGCATTGTGAGTATTTCCTGGCTGACTCTGATACGAACGCAGGTAATTTGAAGCGACACCCGCTTTCTCGAGCTCACTATGGATATATATTACCCACAGGTTTTCCTCCTCATCACCGCGCTGTTAAGCTGATAAGGCCACTCTTGATTATTTGAGGTTAGGAGGAAGTTTGGTGTTTTATGTTCATTGTATGTCTCCATGTTTATCGCATAGATCTCCACAATTTTATGGTGCACGCACGGTCAATATACCGCATTTCTCAGAACGCTATAGGTTACGCCTTGATTTGACACACAATAGAGGCGTGTCCTCTTTGAATGTAGATTCTTGATAAGATTGTGGTGCATGCATACACCGGGTTCCCTCGACACTTTGGCTTGATGTTGAGGTACAATTCCTTCTGTGACAAGCAATTTTGAGCGTGTCACACACGTGCAGCAATGATTACACGCACTGCATTGATGATTATTGGTGACAGGGGTATGTTTGATTCAGCATGCCTGCATGTGGTATTTACGATTGTAAACAGCAGTATACTCATTCACCAATCAACTACGAGTGAGTGAGCACTGCCATTCCATTACTATATCTTTTTCATATTTTTTCTCTCACTTGGTTCATATAGGCACACTGACGCCTAAGAACCTGAATCTAGGTACCATAGGAATATAGAGTGTCGCCGTCTCTGATTCCTATTTTTATTCTCTTACACCTCTACCACGGTCCTCATGAAGCGCAACGGGATCCACTAGGGACCCATCCGAAGCGCGAAACATGTTGACCTAAATTACTCACTGTCACCAGCACTCACACTCACTGACAAGAGAACAGCAAGAAAATACTCATTCCTCTGTAATTTTTCCAAAGAGGCCTTCCTTGTCTCCTGGTTTTAATCTTACCACTCGGACCCCTGAATAAAGTACTGTTTCTGGGTACCGAGGGGGTAATTTTAATTCACTTACACAGTTTTTCTACCCACACACCCGCACTCACAACTGCGGCGCCACTCCTAAAAAGATCTCTGACAAAGAGCCCTCTCGCGGGGCCCGTGAGGGATAGCAGCGCCACCCCCACGAGGAGCAAAACGCCCGATGATGAAGCATGACACCCGCATGGGTGTGTGAGGGCACTTTTTCCTAAAGGAGGAATCCCCCACCTTCATCGTAATCCAACCTTTTCTGTGAATGTTTTTCACTCACGAGTCTCTGTAAGCTACCAAATAGGTTTGCTTCTCTCTCTTCTTTCTCTATTAGGAACAGTTACCCTCTAGTGATTACTATTGTATGTATGGTAGCATATGGTAAGGTATGATTTGCACTGTATTATATAGTATGGTATAGTATGTCTTGCATTTCTATAGTATGGTGTGTCATGGTATGGAAAAGCCTTTCACTGTAAAGTATGCTATGGTATGTCTTTGTATAGTATGGCCTGTTATGTATGGTATGTATGTCCTTTCATTGTACAGTATGGTATGGTATGGCCAGTCATTGTATAGTATGGTTTGGTCTGTCATTGTATAGAATGGTATGGCATGGCATGGACTGCCATTGTAGGGTATTGTATGGTATGATATGGTATTGTATGGCCTGTCATTGTATAGTATGGTATGACCTGTCAAATATGGTATGGTATGTATGGCCATTCATTTTATAGGATGGTATGGTATGGCTTGCCATTGTATAGTATTGTTTGGCCTGTCATTGCATAGCATGGTGTCATACATAACATAGAACATAGATATATTGACCAGGTGAAGGAGTCAAAAGTATCCAACCGACGAGAGGACTTCCCTGGTTGCAAAATTTGAACTTTTCCTGCTCTGAGCTTTTTATGCCAAAACCAATGGCTTTGGTGGGACCATGTCCAATTACTATCTTGCCTTGTGGAACTCATCGTAGGACACGGCCTGCAACCTTTCCCAGCTGGAGATGTCAGATAACATTACCATAGATGCATCAATGTAGGTAGATGGCTGCAAAACCCGAACCCCGACTGCAAATCACCCAGCAAAGAAACCCATGACATCTTACATACCCATGTGTTAGGATTGATTGGGATGGGTAAGAAGAACCCACATCTATGAAGCACCACAGTGGGGTTAACCCTAAACCTCAACACCACATTGCCCACACTCACTTCCGTGAGGTGTCTGTCAAACCACCACTCAGTCATAGAGTTCCTTCAGTGGGAAATCGACAACAGTAGGTTTACATCACCAGTACGTAGCACTAGGACGGCAAGTAATCGGTAAAAGCTATGCTCTAAAAAACACTGCAACAGAACAATCTCTCCTGCCTCTTTAAAGCAGAGCTTTTAAAAGAAGATTTTTCTGGTAATAACAGATAGCAAAAGCATGTGTCACTACGTTTATCGACAGGCTTGTAGCTCCATTAACGTTTTAGGTGCATAATATGTGGTAAACAATTTCTAATCACATGAACGTATTCTGACTTTAATGAGTTTAGGATGACCTTATAATCTGATTTGAGGGTCACCAAACTAATATCTTACAATCTCTTTACTGGCCAGCTTTGAAGAGTGCAACGCTTTTTCATTCTTTATATCTGGTACGATGTCCTGATAGCCAAACCTCACAGCACCTCTTTTGAAACATGACTTAATATGAAATCAAACAGTATCAGTACAGACTCCTCACTTGTAATGGTCAGATGCTGTTCCTGCAATCTCGTAGGAGACAGAAGAGCTGCTCTACAAATTACCTACTATGAAATCATTTTCCCATTAATATTTATGATAAAGAAAGGCAATTTGCCTATCCTATCAAAATGCACATATTTAATGAAATTAACTTACAGGTTGTAGTAGATAAGGCATCAAATTGTGGATGAATGCCTAATTTAAAGACTTCAAATTAGATGAAAATTGTGACACATGAAGGAGTTTGTCTCAGATAACACAGTGTTTTTAATTTGGCCCAAACTTTGATATAGAAAAGGATGTCCATAGGAGGCCATTGAGCAGGGTGTTAACATCCTGCTTTATGGCCTCCCAGACTCGACACTGGCGCCCCTAAAAGGCATCCTTCATGCTGTAGCATGTCTCATCAAGGGCTTGAAAAAATTAAATCATATCACTCCCATCCCGATGGAAATCCATTGTCTCCCCTTGCCAACCTGCTTTAAGGAGTTCAGAATCAATTGCATCATTTACGAAGCCATCATAACCAGCACCTCTGCTCATCTTACAGACAAGATCACCCTCAGTGGTTATCAGCACACCTACAGACTAAGAAGTGTAAAAAAAGAAAAAAACATATGACTGCAGTCCTCTACCATGCATGCTCCCAGGATCTGGAACAACATCTCAATATCCATTAGGCCCGCCCAATGCTGCTCCAGTGTCGGAAAGAGTTAAAGACTCGCCCCTTGAAAGAACTCTAAATAATAATGCATTACCCATCCACAACCTAGCTATCTCTCCTATCACTCATTGACTTTATGCTTGCCTTTTGTCCTCTGCTGCCTTTTGATTAGGTTTGCGATATAGACATACTGCATACATACATAAAGCCTATACACAACCAGAATAAAATGAAGGCGCTGCTCTACCATGATGCACTCCTTCTTTGCTCTCTTAGCCTGCTGAACTGCTTCTCGCTCCTCCTTTGTAAGAACCAGAGACGCTGCCTTAATGCGATCAAATTCATGGGGAGTCATGATGAGAGACGTTCCAGAAGGATCTTCTGATGGTACACTGCAAGGAGAAGCAAGGTGGGAGGAAATTAATACAACATGAAATACAATACCTTTCTTGTGGCTGAGTTTCAATGATTCTGCACTATTTACAAACTCCAGTTTAGAAAGTTACATTTACAATGCAGATAGGTGTGCCACTCGTAAATGCTATTTGTTGTGTGGCAGAAATTATTTCTACTGGATTAGCATCTACAGCTGAGACCATATTACCCTACATTTATATGATAGATCACATTTTATTGTACTCAGTTACTTGTGTCAAATTAAGAAGCTCATATCATGCCTTACTGTGCTGCTCTGCTTCTCGAAAGGTAAATGTTGCCTTGGGTCTAAAATCCAAATAGTCTCTTCTGCCACAACCTATTCCTCCTCTAATTATCAATGCAAAGATGGGACACAAGAAGAAGTACCGGAATGTGGATCTGAGCCATGGTTAGTGAATTAGCGATAGAAGAGGAAATTTAGATGGAAAAAAAATGTAATTGCCGTTTTCTCATCAACTGGTACAAATTGTATTATTATTAAAACAATGCTTTATTAAAACTATTGCTGTTGTGCCAAACAATATACAAATAATGGATAAAAAAAAAAAAAATCTTTAACTATAGCAAAAATGAATGCATACATTTATATCATTAACATCTCCACATTGTGTAATTAATAAAACCCAAACGTATTGTTCATATTTTCAATAAAATAGTGCATAGTGAAAATTCTACATGATGGCCTCACATCCATTGTGGAGACTTGTACGAATGTAATCCAATAAAGGATGATATTAACTCATAAATATGAAAGGTAATATCCAACTAAGTCCATCATAGGACCATATGCTTGTGAGTTTTAGCATACATAAAGCAGAATAAAACCAGCAAGTCCCTTCTATGAAACGTACATTGAGAGGTACCAACTTATATGTTAACCCTAGTAGTCTAAATGCTACTCAAATACTTTATGATTGACTCTGCGCTTCAAGAGTTGCTTCCTCTTGTGAGGCAGAGACATGTACTTTGATAAAATACTATATTTTGATCAAGGTTGAATACCGCCAATATCTTGTCAGTGCAGAGGTGTTGATTTATAATAATCAGATAACGAGTAAATGAATTGGTACAGTGGAGCAAAGAAGATTTGGGGGATCCCTGTATCTCAATCTAAATCAATCAATCAATCAATCACAGAATTTGTAGAGCGCACTACTTACCCGCGAGGGTCTCAAGGCGCTGGGGAAAAAAAGGGGGGGTGCCGCTACTGGTCGAACAGCCAGGTCTTGAGTAGCCTCCTGAAGGTCAGCAGGTCTTGGGTCTGTCGTAGGCTGAGTGGAAGGGTGTTCCAGGTCTTGGTGGCGAGGTGGGAGAAGGATCTGCCGCCGGTGGTTGTTCTGCAAATGCGAGGGACGGTGGCGAGGGAGAGGTCGGTGGAGCAGAGCTGGCGGTTGGGAACGTAGAAGAAGAGTTGTCTGTTGAGGTAGGCTGGGCCGGTCTTGTGGAGTGCCTTGTGTGCGTGGATGAGGAGTTTGAAGGAGATTCTCCTGTCGACGGGGAGCCAGTGCAGGTTCCTCAGGTGGGGGGTGATGTGGCTGTGGCGTGGTACGTCGAGGATCAGGCGTGCGGAGGCGTTTTGTATGCGTTGCAGTCGCTTGATGAGCTTGGCCGGGGCTCCCGCGTAGAGGGCGTTCCCATAGTCGAGTCTGCTACTGACGAGAGCCTGGGTGACTGTTCTTCTTGTATCTGTCGGGATCCACCTGTAGATCTTGCGAAGCATGCGGAGTGTGCTGAAGCAGGAGGAGGAGACCGCGTTGACTTGTTTGGCCATGGAGAGCGTTGAGTCGAGGATGACTCCCAGGTTGCGTGCGTGGTCGGTGGGTGTCGGGGCTGCCCCCAGTGTCGTTGGCCACCAGGAGTCGTCCCAGGCTGAGGGGTTGGAGCCGAAGATGAGGACCTCCGTCTTGTCCGTGTTCAGCTTTAGACGGCTGTTCTTCATCCAATCGGCGACGGCCTTCATTCCTTCGTGGAGGTTGGATTTGGCGGTGAGGGGGTCCTTGGTGAGGGAGAGGATCAGTTGAGTGTCGTCGGCGTAGGAGATTATGTTGAGGTCGTGCTGTCTGGCGATGCGTGCGAGCGGGGCCATGTAGATGTTGAACAGTGTCGGGCTGAGGGATGATCCCTGGGGTACGCCGCAGATGATCTCGGAGGCTTCGGATCGGAATGGTGGGAGGCGGACTCTCTGGGTTCTGCCGGCGAGGAAGGAGGTGGTCCATTCCAGGGCCTTGTCTCGGATCCCTGCGTCGTGGAGGCGTGCGCGTAGAGTGCGGTGGCAGACAGTGTCGAAGGCGGCGGAGAGGTCCAGCAGGATGAGGGCTGCGGTCTCACCGTTGTCCAGCAGGGTCCTGATGTCGTCGGTGGCGGCGATGAGGGCAGTCTCAGTGCTGTGGTTGCTGCGGAACCCTGACTGGGATGGGTCCAGGATGCTGTTTTCTTCGAGGTATCGGGTTAGCGGTCTGTTGACGATCTTCTCGATGACCTTGGCTGGGAACGGAAGCAGGGAGATGGGACGGAAGTTCTTGAGGTCTCTCGGGTCTGCCTTGGGTTTTTTGAGTAGGGCGTTGATCTCGGCATGTTTCCAGCTCTCTGGGAAGGTCGCGGTCTCGAAGGAGAGATTGATGACGTTGCGCAGGTGGGGTGCGATGGAGCTGCTGGCTTTGTTGAAGATGTGGTGCGGGAAAAATGCTTTCTTTCCCTGTTTCTTCTCCACTTTCTCACCACTGCCTGCTCCTGTCATTTTCCAAAATGTACCAGCAACAGTCCGCTTTTCTGCTATGCATCCAAGGAAGAGCTGCAGAGTGGAGAGCAGCATAGAGATAGCACTATATCTTCATCCCTCCTTGGTTCCTGAAAGAGCATGACAGAGCCTTGACATGCCAGTAGAAGGCAAGTTTAACAAATAAAAGTCGGAGTCAAATCATGCCTGGTGCTATTCACAAAAACCCTGGGTTGCCTGTTGACTTGCCCGAGATAGTAGGGACAGGACATACTTTAACACTCCCTTAAATGTAAGTACTTCCTCCACTGAACTCCATAGAGGTGCCAATTTTTGTATACAGATGTTGAACTTTGTAGTGAAGAGAGTTTGTGTGTTTCACGGTGACAGAGGCTGCACCAGAAAGTGGTAAGGCGCCATCTTCCTTCTCATACATCCCTTCCCCCAACTCATACACTCCTCCGCTCGTGACTCACAATAAGAAGCTACGTTTGGCATATAAGTGTGCAACATAATCCCTTTTAAGATTCCCACTAAAGTGTTCCGTGCTAAAAAAGGCAAATTTTGCAAATTCTGTCGGAATAGGCAATATTGCTTTCAAAGCATTTTGGAAAATTGCACATAATATGAATCTGGAACTAACAATTCGAATTAAATGATTCTTTTCTATTTGCATACTTTATTCTAAAAACAAAAAGTAAGTTTTACAATGTTGTCTGTTTTTAATTTTCAAGTCTGGTGATCTAGAGTGAAGACGCACTGTGACCAGCTGACTGAAAGGAGGATCTCGCTGGAATGCCCCTTTTACCACACAAATATTTAACAATAAGAGCAAACAATAAGGAGAAAATGTAAATATTGTGCAAAAAATACAAAAATAAACTCATCATAAGCCTCATAAAATGTGGTTCCAGGATGCCACGAAGATGGCCCTCAATCGGGGAACGGGGATGATCGTCGGCTGAAGCGCCAATGCTCCTTCTCCCTGCCACGTCAGGACGCACCATCGCAGCGTTACGCTACGTGCCAGCACTCAAGGGCGGCTGCTGGCTGCCAGCTGCAGGCTTTTTGGCCGCGACTAAGCTGGGCAAAAAGCCCGGAAAAGTGAAGGATACGAGGGATATCCTCAAGAAGGACAAGTTACTTACCTGTAATCCTAGTTCTCTTCCAGGGGTATCCTCATCAAAGTCATAAGCACTGAATATTCCCGCCCATGTGCGGGGACCCCGGAAATAATAAAAACATATATATATATATATATATATATATATATATATATATATATATATATATATATATATATATATTATCTACTGGCGGTCGCCAGTAGATAGTTATAGTTACAACCTATTATCCATAGGAAATCCGCGACATTCTATTTGAAATAACTCTCTTGCCGGTTGACGTATCTTCGCGAAATTTTCAAACTTTGTGGCCCGCTCCGGTCCGCTCCTACCCTGAAAGTCTCGGGGGATTCGTCAAGCGGGGGCCGAGAAAAAGGGGGTCCCAAAACGCGTTTTCCCCATGCACTTTTCCATAGGAAACTTTAGACACGGCTACAGCCCGAACTGCTGAACGGAATTACACCAAATTTGGCAAAGAGGTAGTTCTTGGTTCAGAAAGAACCCTTTTTGTTAAATGGTGTAAATCCGTTCAGTAGTTGCTGAGAAAATGAAAAGTAAAAAGTTAGTGATATCTATGGCCGAGTAGGGTCCGCGTACCCTCAGCGCACCCTGCGCGCACCGTCCCGATCACGAGCTGCATGTTAATTGGCTGTCAGCTGGCTGTCAACATTCCGATTCAGGAAATGTTGGCAGCCATTTTGTCCCTCGGTAGAACCGAGGGACAGAAACAAGTGCGCAAAGCGCACAAAGGGGGCAGGGTAGAAACACCCTGACCCCCTAGGTTTGCTCAGGGGGTCCCACAAGGACCCCCTGGGCAAAAAAAAAATAAAAAAATTTTTTTTAAATCGGCAGGATGCGCTCAGGGTGCGCGAAACCTGCCGAAAAAAAAAAATCGAAGCGCGGTCTCCTGCGCTTTGATGTTAATTGGCCCCCGGGTGGCCCAAGTCCTGGGGGCATGGTGGGGGGGATAATTTAATGTGTGGGGGCCTCAAAGGGCCCCCAAGCCCCGGGGACCGCCACCCCCGGGGCTTTTTTTGAAAAATGGTGCGGGAGGGCTCTGAGCCCTCCCGCAGCCCCGGGGACCACCACCTCCCCGGGGCTTTCTTTTAATTAAAAATAAAACCAGTGTGGGGGCTCCAGCCCCCCACACGCCCGAGGACCGCCACCTCCCCGGGGCACTAAACATTTTAATATGGGGGTCCGTTACGGACCTCCAGAGCCCCGGGGACCACCACCTCCCCGGGGCTGTGTACTGAATGGGAGGGGGGCCGCGCGGCCCCCTCCTGGAGCCCTTGATGGCCCTGGGGACCACCACCCCCCAGGGCCGGCTCCTGCAGTTTCCCGGGGTGCCTACCCCCGGGACACTGTAGTTTGCTGTGGCAGGACGGGAGCCTCGCGGCTCCCGTCCTGCCATAGCAAACTGCTTTGGATATTGGAAGAGAGAGCAGGGAAACCTGCTCTCTCTTCCAATATCCAAAGCGATTGCTTTTCCACATGGGGAGCAGCATGTCAGCTGCTCCCCATGTGGAACAGCAATGCCGGCTCCCAAGGGACGTGGGGAGCCGGCGGGACTGTGGGGGGATTGGGGACCCTCCCACAGTCCCCAACGGAGAGGGCCAGCCCCGGGGGATGGGGTCCCCGGGGCAAGTAGTGGCCCAGGAGGGGGGCCACGCGGCCCCCCTCTCCAAAAAAGAGAAAAAAAAATGGGAAAAAAAAAATGGAAAGGCCGGCCCCGGGGGATGGGGTCCCCGGGGCCTTAAAATGGCCAGAGGAGGGGGGCCACGCTGCCCCCCTCAAAATAATAAATATAGAGGCCATGCCCCGGGGGATGGGGTCCCCGGGGCCAATACAGGCCCAGGGAAGGGGGGCCACGCGGCCCCCTTCCCGTTTTTTTTTTTTTTTTGTAATTTAAAAAGAAGGGGTAAGGCCCTGGGGGATGGGGTCCCCAGGGCCCAAAAAGAAAAAAAGGAAGGGGGCCACACAGCCCCCCTTCAGGGGACAAAAAAAAACGATCGGGCCCGCAGGCCCCGCCCCCTTCCTTCACCACTCTGCAAACGCGCCCCCTGGCGCGTTTGCAGAGGGGGAACAAATTCCCCTTGAATACTGGGGGTCCCTGGGGGCCAACTAGCCCACCAGGAACCTCCAGTATGCGCCAGGGGGCTGCCTTGCAGAGACGTGTAGAGAGGCCACACCCCTTTTTACACCTCTCTGCAACGCAGCTCTGTGGCGCTTTTTGGAGGTATATGGTGGGCTAGTTGGACTCCGGGGACCCTCAGGATTCAAGGGGACTTAATCCCCCAACTTAAAACGCGCCACAGGGCGCGTTTGCACAGTGGTGAAGGGAGGGGGCGGGGCTTCAGGTGACATGTGTGCAAACAGGCCCCGTGGCGCGTTTTAAGATGGGGAATTAAATCCCCTTCAATCCTGAGGGTCCCTGGGGGCCAACTAGCCCAACAGGTACATCCAGAAAGCGCCACAGAGCTGCGTTGCAGAGAGGTGTAAAAGGGGTGTGGCCTCTCTACACGTCTCTGCAACGCAGCCCCTGGCGCATATTGGAGGTTCCTGGTGGGCTAGTTGGCCCCTAGGGACCCTCAGGATTCAAGGGGACTTAATCCCCCAACTTAAAACGCGCCACGGGGCGCGTTTGCACAGATGTCACCTCAGGCCCCGCCCCCTCCCTTCACCATTGTGCAAATATTCCTCTAAAATCAGCCGAAATACGAATTCCGATTTACTCACCTGTTATCAGGAGAGACCTCAGTGATGCATCTTTCAGCCCAGTACTGGTCCTGAAAAGTAATTTTAACCGTACTTACCGGTAACTTGAATTTCCTTCATAGGCTAACATTGACTGGTTTCACTTGGAAATTCTTCTAAGTGTGGAGTTTTGGAACTTTAAAATATTCCTCTAAAATCAGCCGAAATCTGAGTCGATTTATTCCTGTCCACTAATTGTAGTGGGCACCTTGCACCAGTCCAAATCGACTCTTATGGTAGGTAGGTTAAAGACAACCTTGATTGAAAGCTATCCTAGTGGTAGCTATGGAGAGCAGCCTTCAGGCTAAGTCTTGAAGGAATGTAAAGCAGCTTGTTTTACCAGTCTATAATCTCTTGAGTGACCAAATGAAAGAGCACCACACCAGGTATATATTCAAAATATATGTATTTATTGCTAAACACACCCCTCTAGTCTCTTTATGAGGCTAGAGTTCGAAAGTACATAGGTTATAAGATCTTAAATCACAGTAATAGCACAAATACACGTTTGGGCCCTAGGGGCGTACCAAACCATATACCAATAAAGTGGTATGCGAACCACGACTGAACTAGACACTAGGCCTGAGAGCCTCTAGAGTGCTTGGACCACAAGGAACCACCCAGGTAGTGACACAGGGGACCCACGGAGACGCGTGCAGTGTAAATACACAGCCGCGATACGCCGTTGACTTCTATGGAGAAAGTCGGGATCGGGAAAATAGAGAAGAGGGACACTTAAAAGAGGACTAGGACAAAACCCTTTGAGATCTAGGACTTTGAAGAGTCTCTACCCACGGGAGCACCGGAGTACTCGTGTTACCTCACCCAGGGAAGCCGGGTGCATAGGTGCCTTTCGGTCGGGTTTCGTCG